>NW_021024855.1:1361361-1433819 GCF_004153795.1 Camellia sinensis
GAGCTTAACTTATGATCATGCAAAGAGAGCTGTAATGAAGCAAATACATATAATAAATGCAACAGTTTAAGCAAATGGATACAAATCTAACTACATTACATGCAGAAATGATGTAAGAGAATTGTTCAATTCTCGCTACGTCTCACGCGGAGAATACAATACTTGTGCGGTTCGTCTGGTCGTGCCAGCTTCAAATGAACCGTACATACAATATCGTGCCTGTGCAGTTCGTCTGGTCGTGCTAGCTTCAAATGAACCGCACATACAATATCGTGCCTAAAAAAGAAAGAAACTTAACAGGTACAGTATTGTTAGAAACATGCATAGCAATGCAAGTGAGAAGTGCGTAACAACGCAAGTGAAGTGTGCATAACAATGCGAGTGGAAGGGGTGCATAACAACGCAACCCGAGTGTGTGCATAACAATGCGATTTGAAACAAGCATAACAATGCTAACTTGAAATGTACACATGTAAGTAAAGCATACGCGACAACGTATACAATGTGTGAAGGTGAGGAAAAGTATACATATGTAAGTAAAGCATGCGTGGAAATGCATGCAATGTGTAAAGCAAAGAATAAAATGTACACATGTAAGTAGAGCATGCACGCTAACGCAAGCAATGTGTGTAACAAGAGAGTCATAAACACATGTAAGTAAAGCATACGCGAAAACGCATGCAATGTGTGCAACAAGAGAGGCATAAACACATGTAAGTAAAGCATATGCGAAAACGCATGCAATGTGTGTAACAATGCGGTGAGGGGAGAAAAGGGTTAGTAAGGGTTAGTTACGTCCACACGCGGCACGCGAATGGAGAAAAGTTAGTTACGTCCACACGTGGCACGCGAGTGGAGAAAAGTTAGATACGTCCATACGCGGCACGCGAGTGGAGAAAAGTTAGATATGGAACATGTTCCGAATGCTCTTAACCAAAGAAAGGGAAACATAGGGACATATCCCGGTGTTCCCAAAAATAAGAAGGGGGGGACATAAGGACGTATCCCGGTGTCTTGGAGAAGGAACGTGCAAAATAATGCAAGTTAGAGGGGTGCAAGACAATGCACATGAAATATGCAACAATGCGAGAGATTGACATGCATGATAATGCAAATGGAAGATGCATGACAATGCGAGTTGTTCGAAATGCATGACAATGCATGCAAGAGATGTATGACAATGCACGTTATTGAAATGCATAACAATGTATATACTGAATTACATGATAATGCAGAAGAGACATGCATGACAATGCATGATAAGGAAATGCATGACAATGTAAGAGAGATATGCATGACAATGCATGATAAGGAAATGCATGACAATGCATGAGAGACATGCATGACAATGCATGGACGAGATATGCATGACAATGCATGATAAGGAAACACATGACAATGCATGGACGAGAATGCATGACAATGCATGAACTGAAATGTAGATGAAAGATGCATGACAATGCGTGTGATTGGAATGCATGACACTGCATGATTTATTGAAATGCATGACAATGCATACTATTGGGATGCACGACAATGCAAATGAGACACGCATGACAATGCATGGACGAGAATGCATGACAATGCATGAACTGAAATGTAGATGAAAGATGCATGATAATGCGTGTGTTTGAAATGCATGACAATGCACAATATTGGGATGCACGACAATGCAAATGAACTCGAATGCATGACAACGCATGTTTTTTTTTTAAACGCATAACAATGCAAATGAACTCTAATGCGTGACAACGCACGTCTTCTTTTTTGAAATGCATGACAATGCAAATGACCTCAAATGCGTGACAACGCACGTCTTTTTTGTTGAAATGCATGACAATGCAAATGAACTCAAATGCGTGACAACGCACGTCTTTTTTGAAATGCATGACAATGCAAATGAACAGTGCATAACAATACAAATTGTGCATGTTACAACCTGTGTAGACGTGTATAACGATGCAACCTATGTATGTTTATCATAAACAAGGCAAAACATTGTAATGCAACGCATGTAAAGCAATTTTCGAATCTCTCAAGAGACAAAAGGATACGAAAAAAAAGAATACATCTCGTACGTATCAAGTGCCACGCACAGAAGACACGGCTCGAGGTCAACACGGAGACCGGTTAAGCTTTGAAAATGCACTTTCTTGTATTGTCTTGAGTAATGAAGGTCCATAACCACATAAATGACCCAAACAAGGGTGTAGGAGGTGCACCGGCCACCGGGGAAGACCACCGGCCATCCATCGGCCACTAAATAAGGTCACCGGCCAAATATTTGGCCGACCGACCAAAAATTACTGTATCGGGGCAGTTTTATCCTTTGGCCACGGGTCTTTAAATATGGGGTTCCAAACCCCATATTTCCACTTCCTCTTTGCTCGAAAATCTCTATCCTCTCTCTCTAGGTGATTTTCCAACCCTCGGTCAGAGTTTTTATAGTGTTTTAGCACTCTTTTCGTCGTTCGATTCGCGAAAACCTACTCGTTTCGCACGTTTTGAACCGAACAAATCTCAATTTCGGTGTACTTTTCTCGATTTCCACCACTTGGGGTTTGTTTCCCTCGAGTTTACCTCGATCTTTGTGCATTTTTTAGACTCCGACCTTTCTGCCCATTTTTCACCCTCTCGGGGTTGACTTTTGGGTTGACTTTTCACATTCTTGCCTGGTTTTCACACCTTCGGCCATTTTCACACTATTCTTGAGATGGCAGACGACATTCCAGGCGGTGGGGCTCCCGCGGAGTTGGACATGGACCCTGAGGCCGAGCTCCTTGTCACGACCCAAACCTGTCCCTATGGGTTTAGCACCATAACCGGTCAGTAATCCGGGATTACCGAAGGCCTGCTTAACAGTAAGACAGTAATATAGAGTACAGGGGCTGGCGGAAGCCAAAACAGTAATAAAAGATGTCCAATGAGCTGTGACAGTCTGTATGCAAAAAGATTTTTAAAACATTTTCACATTCGAAACAAAACAGTATGTACATACATCATATACAGATAATCAGGTTAGGGACCAAATCCCTACCATAACAGTACAGTACAGTACAGGTACACATATTATTCAGTCTATATAGTGTTACAAAACCAGATACAAAAAGGGGGAAAACTAAAACACCCCAAAAAGCCCTAGCTTAAGGACTTGGAACCTCGCAGTGAGGCACGGTGGTTGGCTTGACAAAAAGGGAGTTTAAACCCCACGCCCCTAGCTTCGATCCGGTGCCTGGACACCTACATATATACGTAAAAACAGTAAGCTAAAGCCCAGTGAATAACATATGCGTAAAGAGGTTAAGAATAAATGTCCTTTTAGTATTGAAAACAGTCATTTATCAGTATATCAGTCATTCAGTTTGTGGCTCATAATTCATGCCATACAATAATTCAGAAACTATAATAGTCATATGTGGTACACCCAATAGCAAAACAGTACAGTAGGTCTTAACAGACCGACCAGTCAATGATGGCCATCATATCAGTAAACAGTAGTGGTTCCAAACATGGGAACCGACAGAGATCTCTGTAACAGTAGTGGTAACAGTTCAGTAACAGTATATTGTTATGCATGCCACGAATACAGTTCATAAATAGGACAAACATTCATTCAGTAAACAGTGTTATTTCATAAAGCAGTACAGTCATTTGTTCAGAAAATAGTCTCGATTGAACATATCTTTACAATATTGTTACTCACAGAGTTCTGGGCTACAGATAAGCTAGTACGCGTCCTCGGATGCCAACCCTACACAGTTATAGAACGAACACACACTAAGCTACACAGTTTGGAAATAATAACTTAATCCCTATCTTGACTCGGTGTGGTTCTACATCAGTATCCTCATTACGATGCCTTAAACTAGGCCTAGGAATGCCTAGGATGGAATGAGGATGCAAAGATGCACTTTAAAACACTTTTTAGAATTTTCAGAAAACAGGGGTCTCGCTCGAGCGTGGCTTTCTACGCTCGAGCGGACATGCAAACAATGAGCTCCGTTCGAGCGTGACTTCCGTCGCTCGAGCGGACTGTAAGCTACAGTAAAAGTACTGGATGCACAAAAATCACGCTCGACGGGCGCTCGATCCACGCTTGAACGTGAGACACAAGTCCTCGCTCGAGCGTGAACTCTCTCGCTCGAGCGGACTGTAAACACATGCAAAGTACTAGATACACGAATTTCACGCTCGAGCGCCACTTTCCTCGCTCGAGCGGACTTCATGTATTCAGAGTGTACGCTCGAGCGGGGAGTTCTTCGCTCAAGCGTGGGTCTAAAATCTGGAAATTCCAGATTTGAACCTCAAGCTCAAAACTCAAATTTAAAGCATCAAAACTCAACCTCTTGAGCCCATTTTCTGGAAAAACACTTTCAACTCATAATATAACATGTTTTGAAGATCAATTTGTAAAATCAAAGCCCAAGGGTGAGTCAATTAAAACACAATTTTCAAATAAACTTCAAGAACATAATTTACATGTAACATGCATGTGTTCCAATGAATTCAAAGCTTCAAAGCAAGCTCAATTGAGTCTAAACATGGTGAATTCATGGACTATAACAAAGATGTGGACATGCATGCAAGAATTTCTTTGAAAACAACCTTAAACTTCAAGAGATGCACATGCATGCATGAAATAAGCTTCAATCCAACAATCTAAACCAAAACTTGACTTCAAAACTCTAATCTTCCAAGAACCATGCAAGAACCAACTTCAATTCACAAATGAGAGGATGAAATCTTTACCTAGATTCCTCAATTACAAGTCTAAAGGCTCAATTTGCCAATTCTCTCTTCAATTCTACCAAGTTTCCAAGCAATTTAGTTGAAATCAAGTTCTTTCCTCCCTCTCACTCTCTCTAGTCGGCTAAGTCTAAGAAAAAAAATGGGCTGATGAAGTGTTGTAATGCTAGCATTAGAGATCAACTAAAAGACTCATGAAAGTCCACTAAGTGGCATTCTCGTAAATAAGTCCAACTCTTGTAATTTAACTTAATTAATCCAATTTAATCATACCAAATCAATTTTCAATTAAAAATACCATAAAATCACATAAATAAATCACTAATCAATTTCATATTCGGCCGCCGATAAGGCTTTCAATTTGCAATTTAAACATAATACATGAACAAATAATTTAACAGTCAAACAGATAGAAATGCATTTAACTAACACACTCAATCAATCAGTTCAGATTTCAGTCAATCAGTCAATTAACATGCTTAATCATAGATTAACACTAATCAGTGGTGTTATCAGTAAACAGGAGTGAGGGTTGTCACAGTCTCCCCTCCTTATAAAGAGTTTGGTCCTCCAAACTCGAATTACCTTCATTTTGGAAGAAAACAGGATTCAGTGGGAACAATTCAGGATATCTCTTCATCATATCATCTTCCCTCTCCCAAGAGGCATACAAGCCACCATGGTTTTTCCAGTCAACTTTCATTAACGGAATTTCTTTATTCCTTAACTTCTTGATCCGTCTGTTTACAATCTGAATAGGCCGTTCTTCGTAAGTGTAGTCATCACTTAGCACTACACGGGTAGGCTCAATCACATGGAAGGGATGCCGAAGGTATTCCCTCAAAATTGAAATATGAAACACGTTTTGCATATGCTCCATTTCAGGAGGAAGCGCTACTTGATACGCCACCGGATTAATTTTCTCAATAATCTCATACGGTCCGACATATCTCGGCGCTAACTTGCCTTTAACTCCAAAACGAGTCTGGCCCTTCATCGGTGTCACTTTTACAAACACATGATCACCTACTTCATACTCTCTGTCTCGCCTTCGGACAGCTGCATAACTTTTCTGTCGACTTTGTGCGGTTTTCAATCTCTATTGAATCAGTTTCACCTTTTCAGTAGTTTCCTGTACAATCTCGGGCCCCAGCAAAGGCCCATCTCCAACTTCTGCCCAGTAGATAGGAGATCGACATTTCCTACCATATAAAGCCTCGAAAGGCGCCATACCAATGCTTGAATGAAAACTGTTGTTGTAGGCGAATTCGGCTAACGGTAGATGACTTTCCTAATTTCCCTAGAAATCAAGAACACACATCCGCAGTAAATCCTCTAGAGTCTGGATGGTTCTTTCTGACTGACCATCTGTCTGAAGATGGTATGCACTGCTCAGTCTCAGTTCAGTACCCAATGCTGTCTGCAAACTTTGCCAAAATCTCGATGTAAACTTTGAGTCCCTATCAGAAACAATGGACACAGGCACTCCATGCAATCTAACAATCTCATCAATATAGAGTATAGCCAATTTATCCACATTATAAATTGTTTTGACAGGTAAGAAATGAGCATATTTAGTCAATCTATCAACAATAACCCAAATTGAATCCATACCTTTACTGGAGCGAGGTAAACTAACAATAAAATCCATAGTGATATGTTCCCATTTCCACTCCGGTATCAGTAAGGGTTGCAGTAAACCTGCGGGTCGTTGATGTTCGGCTTTAACTTGTTGGCAATGAAGACATTTCGACACAAAATCAGCAATTTCTTTCTTCATTCCCGGCCACCAGAAATTTAGTTTCAAATCTTGGTACATTTTCGTATTTACTGGATGAATAGACTATTTCGAATTGTGGCCTTCTTGTAGAATTCTTCTTTTCAGTACAAAATTACTTGGTACACACAATCTTTCCTGAAATTTCAACACATTATTCTCAAATTTGAAATCCGGCCTCGGTTTGGATTCCCGTTCTTCGATGATCTTCCTCAAGAAGTCATCCTGTTGCTGTTTCTCTTTAATCTCTTCAATCAGTGCTGGTTGAGTAGAAATAGCGGCTATTGTTCCACCTTGGTCATGCAAAACAATCTCAATTTCAAGTCTTTCAAGGTTACAAAGCAACTTTTTCTGTCCGGTGAGTAAACAGGCTAAATTTCCAATCGATTTCCGACTCAATGCATCGGCAACGGTATTAGCTTTCCCGGGATGGTACAAAATTTGCAAATCATAGTCTTTAATCAGTTCTAACCATCTCCGCTGCCTTATGTTCAGTTCTTTCTGTGTGAAGAAATACTTTAAACTTTTGTGGTCTGTGTATACTTCACATGTTGCCCCATAAAAGTAGTGACGCCAAATTTTTAGTGCAAACACCACTGCAGCAAGTTCCAAATCATGGGTCGGGTAGTTCTTCTCATGTGGTCTCAGTTGTCGGGAAGCATACGCAATCACTTTCCCATTCTGCATTAAAACACACCCCAAACCCTTATGAGAAGCATCACTAAATACAGTATAATCATCCGTACCTGAGGGTAAGGTGAGAATCGGTGCAGTCACTAGGCGAGTTTTCAAGTCTTGAAAAGCTGATTCTCTCTGATCGGTCCAGTCAAATGATATCCCCTTCTGAGTCAGCTGTGTCAGTGATAGGGCAATTTTTGAGAAATCTTTGACAAACCTTCTGTAATACCCAGCTAAGCCTAGAAAACTTCGGACTTCGGTAACGTTTGTCGGTCTAGGCCAGTTCACTACTGCCTCAATTTTCTGTGGATCAACTGAAATTCCATTTTTACTAATTACATGCCCCAAAAACATAACATTGTCAAGCCAAAATTCACATTTGGTCAGTTTAGCATATAGTTTCTATTCTCTTAGGGTCTATAGGGCAATTCTCAAATGATGTTCATGTTCCTCCATGCTTTTGGAATAAATTAAAATGTCATCTGTGAATACAACAATAAAGTCATCGAGGAACGGTTTAAAAATTCGGTTCATAAGGTCCATAAATGTAGTTGGTGCATTAGTAACTCTGAAAGGAATAACAAGAAATTCGTAGTGTCCATACCTCGTTCGAAATGCAGTCTTTTCAATGTCCCCCGTCTTGACTTTCAACTGGTGGTATCCAGATCTAAGGTCAATTTTGGAGAACACTTGGGCACCCTGTAACTGGTCAAATAAATCATCAATGCGAGGCAATGGATATTTATTTTTCACTGTTACCTTGTTCAATTCACGGTAGTCAATGCAGAGTCTCAGTGAGCCGTCTTTCTTTTTCACAAATAAGACTGGCGCGTCCCACGGTGAAGTACTGGGCCTGATGAACTTCTTATCTAATAGTTCTTGCAACTGAACTTTCAACTCCTTCAATTCAGTCAGTGTCATTCTGTAAGGAGCTTTAGATACTGACTGTGTACCTGGAATCACATCAATGGTGAACTCAATCTCCCTGTCAATCAAATCCCCTGGCAGATCATCTGGGAAAATATCTGGGAATTCTCTGACTATAGGAATACTGTCCACATTAGTTTTATCATCAGTAGGTACAGTCAATACAGAACATAAATATCCTTTACGCCCTTTTCTAATCAATTTAAAAGCTTTCATGGATGAAATCAGGTATGGGAGAGGTACTACTCCAACTCCGTAAAACACAAATTCAGGCAGTCTGGGTGGACAGAAAACAACTTGTTTTGTTACGCAATCTATGGTAGCATGGTATTTTGTTAACCAGTCCATTCCCAATATCACATCAAAGTGGTCAATATTCAGAGGCAGTAAATCAATATACAGATGAACATCCCCAACAATAATTTCACATGCAGGGTACATATAAGCACAAGTCATAGATCCCCCAACAGGTGAAGATACAGCTAACAGATAGTTCATGGGTTCCAATGGTCTATTCAATTTTCGCGAAAAAGCATGTGATACATATGAATGTGTAGATCCCGAATCAATCAAAACATATGCATTTTGAGCACAAATTGAGAGTATACCTGACACAACGGTCTCGGTATTCTGTACATCTCCCGGTACGAGTGCGGACACTCAGCCTTGCCTCATAGGCTCTTTTCCAGTCGCTTTAGGGTTGGGTTTTGGTGGAGCAGTTGATGCTACTGCGCTTGGTGCAGCTTTGCTATTGCCTTGGGGAGCAGAAGGGCAATCTTTGACCATGTGGCCCACCTTGCCACACCTGTAACAAGTACCAGATATTTTATAACAAACCCCTTTATGCTTCTTACCATATTCAGAACAGGGCGGTATGGAACCACTTCCCTGACTGGAATTGGTTGTTGACCCTGTATTCTGCTTTTTGTTCGATGAACTATTTCTGCCTTTCTTGAACTTGAAGCCTCGTCTTTTACCATGCCATTCAGACGCTGGTGTTTCAGCTTGTTTCAGTGCCTCGATGTTCGACTCAGCCATGATTGCTCGGTCAAGAACATCCATCTACTTAAGCAGTTTCAAAACATTAATTCTGTCAAGAATTTCCACATTAAGGCCGCCTTCAAACTTCCTGGCCTTTTTGTAGTCAGTGTCAACCATGTGCGGTGCATAACGGGCAAGTTCGGTAAACTTTGATTCATACTCTGCTACCGACATAGTACCTTGCTTCAATTGCTCAAATTCGGTTACCTTGCGGTCCCTGACACACTGTGGGAAGTATTTCTCAAAGAAGGCTCCCTTAAATTGAGCCCAATCCATAACAATATTTGTGTCGAGGACCAGCATCCACCACCTTCTGGCCTCTTCCTGTAAGGTGAAGGTAGCCAATAGGACTTTGTGTGCTTCAGAACACGGAAACACTTCAAATAACTTTTCTGTTTCAAGCACCCACGCTTCGGCCTTTAAGGGTTCAAGGCCTCCCTAAAAGGATGATGGTATCATCTTACTGAACTTCTGTGTTAGAGCAATGATGTCATCATTAACATTATGTTCCGGCTGTACCGGAGGAGGTGGGAGCTGTTGGTTCTGCTGTTGTAGCCTCAAGGCCTCAGTCAATATTTCCACTGTTCTTTCGAGCCTTGCCATTCTGGCCTCAGATGATTCAGTTTCATCAGTAGTTCTTGCATTATCCATTTCACTATAGACAATTATGGCAATTATAAACATAGGCAGTTGCATACTTAAACACATTAGCACATTAGCACAGATATTCATGTCATGGCCACACACACTTTTCATGCTCATGCAATGCCCTATTTACTTTTCTAGGACATCTTATAGCTCATTTGGACACGTGTGTGCGGTATAACTTGTGGTTACGTATCGCTCTGATACCACTCTATCACGACCCAAATCCGTCCCTATGGGTTAGCACCGTAACCGGCCAGTAATCCGAGATTACCGAAGGCTTGCTTAACAGTAAGACAGTAATACAGAGTACAGGGACTGGCGAAAGCCAAAACAGTAATAAAAGATGTCCAATGAGCTGTGACAGTCTTTTTGCATACAGATTGTCACAGCTCATTGGACATCTTTTATTACTGTTTTGGCTTCCACCAGCCCTTGTACTCTGTATTATTGTTATTACTGTTAAGCAGGCCTTCGGTAATCTCGGATTACTGGCCGGTTACGGTGCTAAACCCATAGGGGCGGGTTTGGGTCGTGACAGAGAAAAATCACATAAATTTCACTTAGCATAAAACATTAATCAATTTTAGATTCGGCTGCCGATAAGGCCTTCAATTTGTAATTTAAACATAATACATGAACAGATAATTTAACAGTCAAACAGATAGAAATGCATTTAACAAACACACTTAATCAATCAGTTAAGATTTCAGTCAATCAGTCAGTTAATATGCTTAATCATAGATTAGCACTAATCAGTGGTGTTATCAGTAAACAGGAGTGAGGGTTGTCACAGTATATAAAAACAGTAAGCTAAAATCCAGTGAATAACATATGCGTAAAGAGGTTAAGAATGAATGTCCTTTTAGTATTGAAAACAGTCATTTATCAGTATATCAGTCATTCAGTTTGTGGCTCATAATTCATGCCATACAGTAATTCAGAAACTATAATAGTCATATGTGGTACACCCAATAGCAAAATAGTACAGTAGGTCTTAACAGACCGAACAGTCAATGATGGCCATCATATCAGTAAACAGTAGTGGTTCCAAACATGGGAACCGACAGAGATCTCTGTAACAGTAGTGGTAACAGTTCAGTAACAGTATATTGCTATGGATACCACAAATACAGTTCACAAATAGGACAAACATTCATTTAGTAAACAGTGTCATTTCATAAAGCAATACAGTCATTTGTTCAGAAAATAATCTCGATTGAACATATCTTTGCAACATTGTTACTCACAGAGTTCTGGGCTACAGATAAGCTAGTACGCGTCCTTGGATGCCAACCCTACACAGTTACAGTACGAACATACGCTAAGCTGCACAGTTGGGAAATAATAACTTAATCCCTATCTTGATTCGGTGTGGTTCTACATCAATATCCTCATTAAGATGCCTTAAACTAGGCCTAGAAATGCCTAGGATGGAATGAGGATGCAAAGATGCATTTTAAAACACTTTTAAGAATTTTCAGAAAACAGGGGTCTCGCTCGAGCGTGGCTTTCTATGCTCGAGCGGACATGCAGACAATGAGCTCCGCTCAAGCGTGACTTTTGTCGCTCGAGCGGACTGTAAGCTATAGTAAAAGTACTGGATGCACAAAAATCACGCTCGACGGGCGCTCGATCCACACTCGAGCGTGAGACACAAGTCCTTGCTCGAGCGTGAACTCTCTCGCTCGAGCGGACTGTAAACACATGCAAAGTACTGGATACACGAATTTCACGCTTGAGCGCCACTTTCCTCGCTCGAGCGGACTTCATGTATTCAGAGTGTACGCTCGAGCTGGGAGTTCCTCGCTCGAGCTTGGGTCCAAAATCTGGAAATTTCAGATTTGAACCTCAAGCTCAAAACTCAACTTTAAAGCATCAAAACTCAACCTCTTGGGCCCATTTTCTGGAAAAACACTTTAAACTCATAATATAACATATTTTGAAAATCAATTTGTAAAATCAAAGCCCAGGGGTGAGTCAATTAAAACACAATTTTCAAATAAACTTCAAGAACATAATTTACATGTAACATACATGTGTTCCAATGAATTCAAAGCTTCAAAGCAAGCTCAATTGAGTCTAAACAAGGTGAATTCATGGACTATAACAAAGATGTGGACATGCATGCAAGAATTTCTTTGAAAACAACCTCAAACTTCAAGAGATGCACATGCATGCATGAAATAAGCTTCAATCCAACAATCTAAACCAAAACTTGACTTCAAAACTCTAATCTTCCAAGAACCATGCAAGAACCAACTTCAATTCACAAATGAGAGGATGAAATCTTTACCTAGGTTCCTCAATTACAAGTCTAGAGGCTCAATTTGCCAATTCTCTCTTCAATTCTACCAAGTTTCCAAGCAATTTAGTTGAAATCAAGTTCTTTCCTCCCTCTCACTCTCTCTAGTCGGCTAAGTCTAAGAAAAAAAATGGGCTGATGAAGTGTTGTAATGCTAGCATTAGAGATCAACTAAAAGACTCATGAAAGTCCACTAAGTGGCATTCTCGTAAATAAGTCCAACTCTTGTAATTTAACTTAATTAATCCAATTTAATCATACCAAATCAATTTTCAATTAAAAATACCATAAAATCACATAAATGCTAATTAACATAAATCACTAATCAATTTCAGATTCGGCCGCCGATAAGGCTTTCAATTTGCAATTTAAACATAATACATGAACAGATAATTTAACAGTCAAACAGATAGAAATGCATTTAACTAACACACTCAATTAATCAGTTCAGATTTCAGTCAATTAGTCAGTTTACATGCTTAATCATAGATTAGCACTAATCAGTGGTGTTATCAGTAAACAGGGGTGAGGGTTGTCACACTCTTGCCTCTTCACATCCGGCCGTTCGATCCGGCGGCCTAAAGGCCAGCGATACACGTGCTTCCTCCTGACAGCCTCCGTCACTTCAGGAGCTATGAGCGACGCGTGCCACTGGAGCTTCTACTGCACGAGCCAGAGTCACATCTGTCCTATGGCGCTTCTAAGGTACACTCTTCCCTATTTTATTTTCTGCAATGTGGAATACATAACTGTAATATCGATTCTGTTCTTTAACTGCTTAACTCAGACACACTAATACATCGCATGCTGTAATTCACTGCGAGCACATCCGCACCCGATACCTGTTTGAATCTGAACACATGTACACACGCTGTATTTTCCACTGAACCACTCAAACACACTGACACATCACATGCTGTAGTTCACTGCGAGCACACCCGGACCCGATACCTGTTTGAATCTAAACACGTGTACACACGTTGTATTTTCCACTGAACCACTCAAACACACTGATACATCACATGCTGTAGTTCACTGCGAGCACACCCACACCCGATATCCGTTTGAATCTGAACACACGCACACACGCTGTATTTTCATCAATTCTGAGTGCATTCAACACTATATTTGTAACACTGCTTCGCAACTGTTTGTTTTGACCACAGGGAGATTCCTATGCCTTCCGGGGGTATGGGAACATTGCCGCCAGGGGTTGGTACATGGAGCTGCCTGATGTGGTCCGTCGCATTATTGACCGAGTCGGCTTTGGGACCTTCTGCATGGGACTCTCGCGCCTCACCGCGAGTAGGCCCCTCCTTGCTGCTCTGGTGGAGAGGTAGTGGGACACCACCGACTCCTTCCACTTTTCTGCCACTGGGGAGATGACGATGACTCCCTTCGACTTCTCCATGCTCACAGGCATCGGAGTGGGGGGTGATCCGATCCCCTTTGATACAAACATGGACGAGTGGGACGCCACTCAGCTATACTTGCTCGGCACTCAGCCACCTCTCGCTCGGGCAAGGTTCGTGCGATACTCATGGTTCGAGGATCATTTCCGGATCCAGGCGCCTACTACCCGGGAGGAGGAGGAGCAGTAAGCTCGTGGTTTTATCATGTTTCTGCTAGGGACCACACTTTTCGCCGACCGAGAGAACACCGTCGCCATCTATCTGCAGAGCGCGCTTGTGGATGTGACACAGATCCGCCGCTACGACTGGGGTGGCACGGGCTTGGCCACTTTTTACGGGTACATGAGCTCATCTTCCTGCCTCAGCGGGCAGTTACTCGAAAGCTATTGGCAAGCCTGGAAGGTACACATTCCCTTTCTGTCTTTTCAATTCTGCTTTTCATTATCTGTACACCATACACACTGTGCACACGTAATCTGTTCTACATTGGTTGTACACTGCGCACACTGCACAATACACTGCACATACCGTATTCTGCTTTATCTGTATACTGCTCTGTCTGATAATCATACTCATATCTGCTCTATTTCATTCTGTAGTTATGGGTGTATGCCTACTTTCCTAGGCTTGCCCCAGTACCAGACGAGGAGATGCCTCTCTAGATCTGTTTTAGGAGCTCTAGGGTTTTCTTTTAAAGGCTATTTTGCTAATTTTCCTTTGATGTTTACTTGAGTATTAAACTCACATGGTTTGATAATGCATATCAAAGGGTTGTTTGAGTGATCATCTTCAAGAGTGTTCTTTGGTGGAATCCGGAGATTCAATTATGAAGTGTTCAAAGGTGTTTGAAGTTGTGCGTAGTCGTTAAGTCGACGTGGATGTTGTGGAATCAACATCAATCTAATCAATCCTAAGACAAAGGTTGCAGTGGAAGATATACAAAGCGTTGAAGACAAATTAATAGAGTTTGGGTAATTTGTTTGGGTATTTTGTATTCTTTCTTTCCTTCACAGTGGATTGATTTGTGGCGTTTCGCCCATGGTTTTTTAATCACAATTAGAGATGCTCCAATAGTGATTTTTTCCACGTAAAAATCGTTTGTGTCTATTTATTATTTCTGAAACAACAATCTAAATCACTTTCGTACGTGCTTGATGATTTAGATTGTTAGTTTTAATTGTTTAGGAATTGGTACAATTAAATCTTGATATAATCACGAATTACTTAAGTTTTTCAGGGACCCCCTTAGGGGATGACCCCCACATCTCCAAAGTGATTCTGGCCATTTATCTATGTGTGGAGTCCACATCATAAGTAGTCCAAATTTATAAGGGTCTTGTGGGGGTAGGGTCTCAATCATTATTCCTTGTACAACACACAACTTTGGGGAAATCTATTTCAACACATATAGTTAGCTCATGGCACACACTTAATGAAATATTAATTTAATAACAATTATATTCTAAATAAAAATGACCATAATAGACATCTAACAACATCTACAATATTATATAAAAATATTCTCTATACACATTTATTTCTCATCTTTCTCTCTCCAAAAAAATTTCGTTACTCTTGTATCCCTTTATCTGCTTCTGCTACTTTTACTTTTTCATCATTATCAACTTATTCTTCTTCTTCTCATCCTCATCTATTACATTCATAAATCACTACCCATTTCATTGCTTTATCCTCATATTCATCCTCTTCCTCCCCATCAAATTCCTCATCTTCCCCGATTCAATGCGAAGGTCTTGACCAACTAGTCAAGGCAATTTGTAGGATCTGTAATTGGTGTTCCATACATACAGAGGAGAGTCATTAGGCGAAGCAGAAAAGCTCTCAAATTCAATCAACTCATCATAACCCATTTTAGAACTCAAGAGAGAGAAATTTTTTCCAAAATCAAGTTCAATTCCAAGTTGAAAAGGCAGAAGAGAAAAATGGCATTGCCATTCAAGTATCAATACTCTATTCTCTAGTCACGGTGGTCACAAAGTCGCCACCGGCGATCCATTTAGATTGGCGGCGATGGATCGAGTCAGTGATATTTGATAAGTTTTTTCTTATCTGGGTTTTGATTATTCAGTCTTGGAATGGTCTTGTCTTCTCACTTGAAAATTCTCAACGTTGAATAGGTACCTTTGCATTTTTATATATTTTTGTTCTTGAATTGTTTTGATTTATTAAAAATTTCAACTGGTATTAGGTTAGTTTCAGATATCTGCAATTTTGAGTGATAGATCTTCAAAATTTATAAGAATCATCTCCCTATTTTAGAGAGAGAGAGAAAGATGACCATAATGGGTTATAAGTGTGTGGAATGGGAGTTTAAGTGATGTGCCAAGAATACAAGTTAGGGTATAATTGAAACATGAAGTGTGTGGAATGAAAACAATAATCTTTAACTAAATTAATAAGAGTGTGCACTGAGAAATAATGTGCACAAAGATAACTAAGCATGTGAAAATAGAATTTTCCGAAAGTCTGTTTGGAACCTAATAAAATTCACATTCCCTAATCTTTTGAAAGCCAATGGCCAACCCATGGGCATGGCCCAATACCAGATATTCTTCTCACAGACATTTCCATGAAACTCCATCTCCTACATGAAACTCAAAAAAATCTTTAAAATATATTTTATTTTTAAATATAATTTAGGTCTTGTTTGGCAAGTGGTGATTTTAGTCAAAAAAATTAAAAAGTCACCAAAAAAAATTAAAAAGCTAACAACCTATACCAAAAAATCAAAGATTCCCTTTTCTCTTTACTTTTTTGCACATCTTTTTGAAAAAAAAATCAAAAAGTCTGTCCAAACATACTAGTTTTTTTTACCTCATATTTTAGCCAAAAAGACAAAAAATTATTAAAATAGCCTATTTCCAAACAAAGCCTTAAACACAAACTTATAAAAAATGAAAACAACCTTAAAGGTGGAGCTTAGTTTTTTTTTTTTTTTTTTAAATAATTTTGAAAAATATTTACTATTTTCCATGAGGCTTTTTTATTTTTTTCTAAAAATTTTGGAAATTTTGAATATTTAAAAAATAATTAATTTTGTTTTCAAGAAATTTATTAAAAAAAAATTTGGAAAATAATTTGTTAGAATAAGTTTCTGTATTAGTTTTTAATTTTTTTTTAGAGAATAGAAATAGTAAACAATATTAAATGCATTCTCATGTTTTTCAGTTTTTGAAAAAAAAAAAAAAAAAAAAAATTGTCAATGTCTTTTTGCCTGTATTAGAAGGGCACTGAGTCAAACTTTATCAATTGGATTCCAGAAATACTAAATATAGTTGGATATATTTATTTATTTGTATTTAAAGTATAGTTAATTACTTGAAACTCTCATGAATTTTTAAGAAAAAAAATTTCTGAGATGCTTTTTAAACTGTAGCACAATATAAAAAGAAGGTTATGAAAAAACTTATAAAAGATGTATTATTGTACTAATAAGATTTTAAAACAACTAATAGTTATGGATAATGTAATTATTAATTTAGCAACAGCAACAACAACAACAACATGACCATTGCAGTGTGTGACAATTTGAAGAGTCCTGAGCTGTAGTGACCCCAAATGAACGGAACGGGAGCTCGTTCCTCCCGGGGCGTTCGGGGACGTCTACAGTTACTATAAGTACCAACATCATTTCACCATCACTACCATATCATCATCACAATCACCACTGCCATCACTACAACTACTAGAACGACCACTACAACTCTTCACTTGCACAATTGTTGTCACTATTGTTACAACCACTGTCATTATTCCATCATTGTTGCCAACCTTTTTTTTATTTTTTATTTTATTTCCACAATATTACCCTTCTACCATCACCACAATCATTATCCATCAATCTCTGCCACTATTAACATTGGCGCTATATCTAACGCCGTTGTTGCCTCCTCCATCACTAACAACTCACAATCACAATATAAAAATTGTAAGATATACAATTTGAATAAAAAATTTAAATTTGATCTTGTATATTAAATAATTTGTTTTAGTTCAACACTTAATTTCTTATTGAACAACTTTTCAACTAAAAAAATTCACCATTAAGTCTGCAGTACTAAATTTTTCAAATTTTCAATTTTATCAAATACCTCCTAAGTCATAACAAATTTATTAAAAAATTTAAGAGGGAAATAAATTTATATATATATATATATATATTTCAGATTATTTTTTTTAATTTAAATCTGTTGATGATGATTGTTGGTACTCAGATCTGTTATATTGATTTGTTGTTCTTGAACAAAAAAAAAAATCGAAGATTTTTTGGGTCGGGGAAACCCGATCCCCGTTAGGGGACGGTGACGGGGGGTGATGGGTTCCCCACCGGGGATTGGGGACGAGGACGGAGATGTTTTAACCTTTGGAGATCGGGGACGGGAAATGTGGTCCCCGACCCCGCCCCAGCCTCTTATCATTCCTATGTTTGACTTGGACTTAAAAAAGTACAAAAATATAAAACATATTAAATAAATATAAAAAAAAACCCAAAAATTCTTTCTAAACAGAATTAATTTAACCAAAAAGATTTAAAAGTTAAGTTAAATTTTTTTTTTTTCCCTTCCAAACCAACCTAAAAATAATAATAATAAAAAATACTATAAATCCTAAACTTTCTACTTAGGCCCGTTTGGTAAAATTGTGAGAAAGCAATTATAACTTATAACCTAGCAGTTTATACCTTATAGCTGTAAACATAAGTTGATTTTTGACTTATAAATTAAGTTTCTCCTCCCCCACTCAAAGAATAAGTTGATTTTTAATTTACAAAAAAAATTATAAACTATATTATTAAACTGAACCAAATATATCAAAATAACTTAAATTAAAATAAAAATTAAAATAAACTAAAAATAAACACTACCAAACAGAGGCCTAATAAATAAGCAAGTATCGCACACAGGTGCGTGGGATCTATAAAATTACAGACTCCACACCCTCAAACATAATCATTTATAAAAGTATTTCTAACATTACCCATAAAAAAACAAACTTAAAGCTGTCTGTTCATCAGACGCACCTCGTTACTCTGATGCAGAATCCGAACCGACTGTGATATCATATCATATCCCCAGTTAATAATAGCACCCCCTTCAAACTCTCTCTCTATCTCTCGTCTGGATTGCGATCAATGTTGTCATCCATATGCCATTGTGAATCTGTATGGTGTGGCTAGGGTTTTCTCTGCTGGTTTCTTCGAACTCGACGCTGTCTCGTTAACCTCTGGATCATATTTTCATCAACTGATTGATTGATCGATCGGTTGGTCTAGGGTTTGGGAGATTCTGAGCCACAATCCCAACTTCTCATGGCAGAGACTTCGAGGTCTCGCGTTACCATCACTTTGGGTCGCAGTGGTCAGGTGCGTTCTATTTCTTCTCAATCCTCTCTCTTTATCTCAAATTAGGGTTTTTTTTTTTTAATCTATGGTTTGGGGATGAATGAAAGATTGATAAATGTGTGCTTTTGTTGAATTGGTTTGTTTGATGCTATGGATGGTATTGAAGTGGCTGTTGTGTTGACTGAATATTCAATCATTTGAGGCATTAATTTACAGGTGGTCAAGAGGGCAGGACCAGTGGTAGATAGTGGTTTTTCGGAGTATCATCCGGGCCTTGGAAGTAAGCGATCGGTTAGAGATAGACTAGGAAGTGATGGAGATGGAATTCAACTCGGCAACAAACGGTGCTTTTTTTATGTTTTTTCTCTATGCTTTCTTGTTGTTTGGTCGAGCTAACTTGTAATAGATACATGCTTGGGCACAAATTTAGTAGCGTATTAGTATTGGATATATTGAAATTTTCAATTTTAGGGCAGATTGAGTTTTTTCAAAAATGAGATTGTTTCACATGGTAATGCTGTGTTAGTGGTGACGCCAAAGCTAGAAAAGAAAAGAGATGATTAGAATTTCTCATCTAGGTGAGAAAATAAAAGAAATGATTGTGATTTATCGACTTCTTGTTTGGATGGACAATGATTAAAAGATGATACATACATCTTTTTATTTAATTTGCTTTGTATTTAAAGGGGTAGTTTAGGTATTATAAACACCAAATCCCAAACATAACTTAAGGTTGGAGTGATTTGTCTAACTTATCATTACTCACCTCATTAATCGTCCAAACAAGTGATGAGAAACTTATTCTCACAATTTCTTTTCTTTTCTTTTCTCACCAAACCCTCAATCCAAACGAAGTGTTGTTGTTTCGTTGAGCTAACTTGTAATAGATACATGTTTGGGCACAAATTTAATTGCTTATTACTGTTTGATATATTGAAACTCATTTACAATTTTAGGGCACAATGAGTTTCTTAAAAAACGAGATTGTTTTACATGGTAATGCTGTGTTAGTGGTGATGCTGATGCTAGAAAATGATGCTGGACATTTTTGGTTCTAAAATTCTACTTTTTTTGCAGGCAAAGGGGGGATAGTAATAAATTGAGTATGAATGGGGCTCATGGTGTAGATGGTAATAGGCTTACTCAAAAGTGCTGCTACAATATTGCATTTTTTAAAATTTTGAATTAATTTTCATCAGACTAATATTGAGTTCTTTGAACAAGTAAAGATGCACGCCTTGGAAAAGATGATCTCCGATTCAAACTTATGCGGAAAAATGTGCTTAGGCAAGGGAAAAGTGATGTCCATCGGAATGGGGTGGATCTACGTGATACGCTATCGAGGGCAGTTCGGCCATCTACAGCTGGTCTCAGCACTCGGCAGCGCATGCCTGAGCCAACAGATTCTAGGCATCTTGTGTCTGAGAGAAAGGATGCTAGCATATTGGGGCGAATTCCTTCCACGAGAAGTGCAGATGCATTGCCCCAGATGGTCTCGTTGAGAAATTCTTATTCACCTTGGAATTTGGATCAGTTAAGGCAAAGATCACCTGATAGGGTTTTACGAACTTCTAGGAACCTCTTGCCACAAAGGAATGAGGAAGAAATTACGAAAAGGCCATTAATCAGGGCATATGACGACACGAGAACAGTTTCATATATGAGCAGAGAGATTCTTGAAGCTGGAAGGCCCTTGGGCACTTCACCTTACATGACAAGACCAGCAGTCGCTGCTGCATCTGCAAAGTCTCTAGTGCCACCACCAGCCCCACCTCCTCCACCAGGTGGCATTGTGCATAAAAGTTCATACATGGTACAACTCAATTGCCTTACTTGCATTTTTACTTTCCTCTTTTTAGCCTGAATTTCCACGCCACAGCTGCATACTAGTTGGACGATTAATTCATGTCATCACATTCTTTTTTATTATTATTTACTTCCTCATTGCTTGTCCTATTTCTGATATACTTCATATGAATAATCAAATATTATGTCACGTTTACCCATAAATTAGCTCTGCTTTTGTTTTGAGATTGCTTCATTATGTGATTGAGGAGTAACAGTCTAACAGATCTGTAAATTATAGTCAGAAAACATTTACAAAAGCCGATGAGATAAGTGTTCAGTTTTCTAAGAAAGAATGTGCTAAGAAAGTTTGTTAAATTTCTTTATCTTACATGACATGATAAACATGGGAAATTTTTATCGTTAATCAACTTTTAGTTGACTTATTCTACTAGCTAACCGATAAATGATGCTAACTTGGCTGGCCTTTATTCCCAAACATGATCAAGTTGTTGTGGTGGGATCAGTGGTTTTTATGGACATAATTAAGACTATGCATGTCATGAGCATGGTTATCAAAATCGCAATCCGGATCGTTGGATCGTACGATCTTACGATCCTAAATTGTCAAAACAATCCAAATCGTTGTAGGATCGGTGCTATAGTAGGATTGCAAGTAGGATTGTATGGGATCATAGGTAGGATCGCTGGATTTATGATTTTTCACTTTATTTTTAATATGCACGAGACCCTCTCACTGATCCTATGTATGTAGGATCCCGATTTTAACAACCTTGATCAGGAACAAGATAAGAATGGAATTGTAGTCCAAACAAATGCATCAAATGAGGCTAAGTATTTAGTTTCCTAAGAAAGAATGTTCTAAGAAAGTTTGTTAAATTTCTTTATCTGACATGTATTCCTTTTCTGACATGATGAACATGGTGAAATTTATAATCAGCTTTTAGTTGGCTAGTCTCTTTTTCCCAAACATGCACAAGTTTTTGTGGTGAGATCAGTGGTTTTTAGGGACATAATTAAGACTGTACATGTCATGAGTTGTTGCAATTATGCTGTTGTGAGTTATAACAATAAAAAAAAAATTGGAATCATTAAATATCTTTGATTTATAAACTGCAATGTTGAGATATCTTTGATTTATACTCTCTCAGTTACCAATCCTTTTAGAACATCCGATTTATGTTGATTTTGAGTTGGAAATGCTTTTGTATTTTGACTATTGTGGCTCATGAGTATCTGCAATGGAAAATTTGCAAGAAGCCAGTCCCTGCAGGCTGGAATCAGGTTTGGATCATCAGAGGGCAGAAGTATCTTGTGATTGCCCAGCAGATAATTGTGAAACCGAGCTGTTCGTCCTGGCTATTTTTTTCTTCTTCTTTTTTTTTTTTTTTTAAATTTTTTATTGTAGTGTATGATAGGTTTCTTCTAAGGGTGCAATGATTCACTTTGAATGATGTTTTGGAAGATGTTGGAAATTAAGAGAAAAAAATACTTGTATCATTCATTTTTCTTGGAAGATGTCACCTATTTTAATGCCTTATTGATAAATTTCTGCAACTTGGACTAGTGATAAGAGTTGTAGGTTGTAATGACTCTTTAACTTAATATGATGCTCTAGCAAACTATATTCAATATTAGCATGTTTCAGTGTCCTTTTCTGAACATACCTCAAATACGTGCCATCATGGGCAACCATGTTTTTCTTAGTCTTTGCCCCTTGTAGATACTTTCTCAAGTTTTAGTGAAGCAGAAATATGGTACTCTATCAGTTTCACAATTTTGTTGATGATATGCAACACATTGTGTTACTTTGGGGTTTTTTTTTTTTTTGAAGTTTTGTCATTTCAATATGTTGGTTCTTTACATTCATCTATTAACTATACTTCTTTTTTATCTATTATGTTATGTAGGGCAATGAACATCTTACTGTGGATGGCTTATTGCATTCATTGGGCTTGGAAAAATATGCAATCTCTTTTAAGGCTGAAGAAGTATGTGATTTCTGTTGAGATCTTTTTAATGCTTTATGAGTAGTCTTGCGATGAAATTGTATAAACTTTCAATTAAGTTCTACATTGTTGGTGTTTTATAATGAAGCATGAAACTCATGTATGATTTAACAAAAACTAGTTATCATTCAATTCATTTTAAACCAAATAAATATAGAAAATTTAAAGCAATTAAAATTTATGTCTGTCACTACACACATCTTTCTCCTGCTAACTGCATTCTTGATGTTATCCTACATGTCTCAAAATTCTTTGTGGAAAAGTGTCCCTATCATCAGGCTAGTTATTGTTTTCTATATTTTTGGTTGTTGCAAAATAAAACTGAAATCCATGAAGTTTGTCATTATGAATGCCTTATTGTCCTTGGGGAGTTGAATTCATGACCTCCTAGTGAGGCAAACGGGCTCTTGTCACTGGGCTAATCCCAGTAGTTATGCACAGCTTTCATACTCTGCACATTTTAGGGAAAGAATCATTTTAATTCCTCAAAAGGTTACCAGAGGAAGGTACCTCGGCCCCCTTTTCTCGTGCATGTGCACAAGATGCAATACTTTAAAACATGACAATACATCCATTCACTGTCAAAATGCTAAAAACTGTAGAGCATGCTAGTGTTGCCAGTGGGGATGGAACCAGAGAATTTTTTACTCATTACTTTTTTTAGGGAAGGGGGCAAAAATTAGCGCATGTATTCTGTTTCTACTGTGTTTATAAATACATGAAATTCAACCTTGATTAACAGAACATAAACTAGAATATCACTTGCATAATGGTAGAAATTAATTAGAATAACATGAATTGTACACATTTAATTTTTAAGAACTTTAGTGTCAGAATATTAATTTCACTGTAACAACCTCCACAATTAATGTGAAGACAACATATATTTTGCGTGTATAAAATTCATAAAGAGCAATATTGTAATAAATCTACAATTGATGTCAATAATGTGCTAGATAAATCCATGTTTGCAAATGGAACTTTTGATGTATTTTTGTGCCCAATTTAATGCAGTTAAGTGATGACAGAAGAGTTTCTGAAATAGAGAATGAATCCTAAAGAATTGGCAATACTAATTATTTTTTGCTTTCATAATAGTATGTAGACAAATTAAGAAAGTGATTGATGTTTAGAAGCTACAAATTCTACCCATATAAAATTAGAAAAGAATCAAGCCTAAGGTTGGAACTTTTTATGAACTGTGCTGGTTTATTTTGGAGGAGTTTAATACCAAAACCAGTTCTGTATGTTTTCTCTACCAATTCTAATTGACTGGTGTCAATTATGGCTCTGGAGATCTTTGATTTTTCCAATTATTAAGAATCTGTCTTGACCAGATGATGTTGGATTGACGCTCCTATTAATAGACTTGTAGTGAGCCCAAAACTGATAGGATGCAGCTGGAGGAGGACTTATTTTGGGTTAAATTATGTCTAATTTATGTGGCCAAACTTGGTAAAATATATGAGTTATTAGGTATTCAATGGGGAACAAAAGGGTAGGTTTTAGGGGTTGGAATTAAGGACAAGAAGTTTTGTGAGCCCTGAATAGTATCCAGGGAACTGTAGAAAGGGCCGGTTTGTGGTTATCTGGTTACGGTTGGATGCTCAAGGAACCAAATGTATTGGTTTTAAGAAGGGGGGGAAAAAAAGACTAAAATGTTGGAAGGCGAAAAAGGGGTTAACATAGATCTAATTTTTTAGTTAGAAGCTTAAAATTGCAGAAGATTAAAAAGAGATGTTTCACATCTAGATTCCACAGTCAGCGCACTTGGATTAGTACTGTATCAAAAAATTCCAAGGAAACTTTAAATACTTTGGTAATTCTCTAAAAGTTTATCCTTGTTGACTTAGAAGCATTACATAGCTTGTAGGAATGCATATCATAAAATTCCAAAGAAACTTGAAAAACTTTGGTAATTCTCTAAAGATTGATCCTTGCTGAACTAAAAGCGTTGCATAGTAGCTCCTACACCAACCAAGATCTATATTCTTAATTTAGAAACTAGATGACTTCTAACATATATCTAAACCTAACTGAACACATATTTAGAGACTTAATATTGCGACATGTATGGATTTACATCTCATGAAGGATCTGTAGTCCTTTCCCAATATTTTTTGCAAATTACCAAAATATCCTCAGTCTACAAAACTTATTTAAAACTGATAGGAAGCATGTTTAACCTAAAATAAATGCAAATTGGACTATTAAGACTAGAAACTTGACTATGCGTGGTCCTGTATGGCCTACCTGGAAATCATGCCAATTTTAGGCTATGTTACACGGACTCTTCAAAATAAATCAAATACCCATGTCGGACACCCAACACTCGGACAAAAGTATAGGATATGTGTCGGATACTTTTCAACAGATACTTATTATATAATTGTATATACTAATACTATTATTATATGTACATATTGTTGTATAATTGTTATAAATATCTTTTTGACACCGTAAGTAGCATATAGTACCATTTTATCTCAAATACTTGATTAAAAATATAAAAATATGATATTTTTTTGCCGAGTCCACGTACTCTCAAATTACCTGATACCCGTACCTGTATCCGAGTCCATGTAACATAGATTTTAGGTTATAGGTGCTTTCTTGCATTTATGTTTGATTGCTCTTCTAATGGACTGCACCAGCCTCCCCAGTTGGAGAAAACTCAACCGTGAGTTTAAGTATTGAAGTATTAGAGTGCATGAGATTCAGACTTGCATTCATGGCTTGGTATGAAAATCTTCAAATTGACACTGCCTTTTCTTGTTTGTTCAAAATAGCAAGCAAGCTAATAAGATATTGATCTTTTCTTTTTAATTTGGGCTCATTAGTAGTAGTAGTGGGTTCCCTGCACTTGTCCTAATTTACTATCAAATAATATTTGTTGACTAAGATTTGAAGACATCAGGCAGGTGGCATAGCCATATCTATTTTCTGTTAATTGATTACATTTGTCTAGTTCACTACTTATGGGTAACATGCAAATGGAGTCCTGGTATGGAATATGAAGCATTTTTAGAAGTTAGCTATCTTGTGGAAGTCAGAAGAGTACCTTTCAGTTGGTTTTATAGATTATTTTATGAATTTATAGACTTTCTGTTCTTTATAATAGATACCCATGCACTTAACTTTTGAATCTGAACTATTTAATTGGTAAGTATTATTCTATGACCAAAACAACGATATTTTTGAGTTTTAGATATCATGTTGGGTTAACTGCAGTGATGTCTTATCCCCAGATCCATACTGATTCTCAGTGTCTGCAACACTGTAAATTAAATTATAGGGTGTTAAGTCAGCTTAAGATTTAGCATTAAAAGTTGCCTTGGATGATGTTAATGTATTGTTCTGTCATTCAGCAATTTATTTAGCTGAACTTAAATGATTTCGAAGACATTCCATCTTTTTCTTCTTCTCCTAAAGTCTGGTGAATTTGATTGAAGTAATTTGCTTAAACGAGATAATTTATTGTCTTCTATTTGATCAAAGCTAATTTCCGTTGCATTTGGTGCATTCTGCAGGTGGATATGACTGCATTAAGGCAGATGGGAGACAATGACCTCAAAGACTTGGGAATACCTATGGTATTATTCTGTTCATCTTCGCCCTCAGTTGATTTCAAAATTTGGGCATGACTTGGTTTTTCTGTTTGATATTGTTGTACTTATTTAGTACTGTCTGCCTGATGTTTATGAAGTTCAAATTTTGATGAGTTCTAAAAGCATCAATAGATTATTATACCTATCTTTACCATTTTTCTTCTTTGACAGTTATGAGTTATGGTCTACCAAAGAACTGTTTTACTAACTTAAATTCAGTATGTGTGTTCCTAGGACATGAGAAGTCAGAAAGGCATCTTAATGTTTGGTGCAGAACTGGGTCTGAGTCATATACATTTAGAGGGGGACTCATTATTGTCCATTATTAAAGCATTCCAAGGTGATGGACTTATGTTATCATCTTTTGGGCATATTCTCCAAGGTGCTGTTAGTACCAGCAGATGCTTCACAAGTTTTTGCTGTTCGCATGTGTTGCGAGGTGGAAACAAGGCTGCTTATGGACTGGCTCGTATGGCGGTTCGTTTGATCGATCGAAGAGTTTGGAAGAATGAGGTGCCTGCTAAATTATGTAGAGTTATTCGGTCTGAATTTTGAAAAATCTAGAAATCCCTTAGATGTTGATTTGTGATTGTGTATCAATTTTAAGCAGTATATAACAATCCCAATCAAACAATCAAGACAAATCGACACAACGATTTTACGTGGAAAAACCACAATTGGACACCTCCAATTGTGATAAAAAAACCACGGGCAACAGCTACGAAACAATCCACTAAGAAGATATAAAGGAATTACACAGGTATACTCTCAATTACCTAGCGAATCCACGCCCGAATTGAACCAACCTCTATGTGTCTCTTCCAATCCGGTCTTCACCTCGGAATTGTCTTGACGATGAGCCACTCCGGAATCCACCAAAGCTTCAAGTTCGAATTCTTCAGAATCCACCGAAGAACAACTCTCTCTTTTGTGTAGAACAAACAAATAATCCTTTGATGTATACTCTTTAAATCATGAGTTGAATACTCAATTAAAACATCAAAGAAAACTAGCAAAATATCCCCAGATATAAACCTTAGAATCCAAAAAGAAGATCTGGAGGACTTGTCCAAGTTTTGGGAGAAAACCAACTACTTATAGAAATCCAAAGTAATCCTAGTTTTGGAAGAAAACCAATTCCTTATAGAAATTCAAAGTAATCCTAGTTTTGGAAGAAAATCAATTTCTTATAGAAATCCAAGAATCTATACTCGCGCGGTCCGCTCGAGCGTAGGAATTCCCGCTCGAGCGGAGGCTTCAAAATTGTGTGATTCATATAGGCTTCACGCTTGAGCGGACGTCCCCACGCTCGAGCGTCGAATCACACCATCCAGTACTTTTTCAGGCGAAACAGAGATGCTGTGAGCTTGCAATCCCCGCTCGAGCGTCACTTTCTCCGCTCGAGCGGGACGACCAAAATTGAAAAATCTGGAAAACTTAATCCTATTACAACCTCGGTTTTGATCCATGGAAATTGACAAAGGCACGATTCGGGTTTGATTCGCATCTAATAAACTCATAGCCTCACTGAAATAAAAGGTGCGAAAACAAATACAACTGAAAGGAGTTTTGTCAAACGGGGTTGCCAAGAATAAACAAGAATAAAACCTAACAATTTGGTTTTTCTGTTTGATATTGTTGTACTTTTTTAGTACTGTCTGCCTGATGTTTATGAAGTTCAAATTTTGATGAGTTGTTCTAAAAGCATTAATAGATTATTATACCTATCTTTACCATTTTTCTTCTTTGATAGTTATGAGTTATGGTCTACCAAAGAACTGTTTTACTAACTTAAATTCAGTATGTGTGTTCCTAGGAGATGAGAAGTCAGAAAGGCATCTTAATGCCTTTTGCAAGTCTGTGCTCTTTGTTACATTGACTCTTTGAAATAAATCAAATACCCGTGTCGGACACCCAACTCTCGGGCAAGGGTATGGGATAAGTGTCGGATAATTTTCAATGGATACTTCTTATATAATTATATATAACACTATTATTATTATATATATATATATATTGTTGTATAAATGCTATAAATGTCTTTTTGATACTGTAAGTTACATATAGTACCATTTTATTTCACATATTTGATTAAAAATATAAAAATACGATTTTTTTTTTTCCAAATCCGCATGTCCTTAAATTTATGGTTTGATGAGTCTAACCTCTAAATACATACCCACACCCAACACCTGTACCCGAGTCCATTCTAAAAGCATTAATAGATTATTATACATATCTTTACCATTTTTCTTCTTTGACAGTTATGAGTCGTGGTCAACCAAAGAATTGTTTTACTAACATTAATTCAGTATGTGTGTTCCTAGGACATAAGATGTCAGAAAGGCATCTTAATGCCTTTTGCAAGTCTCTGCATTTGCTATGGTTTCATTCATGGATTGTCTGTTGTTAGCAGGCACCTTATCAAATTCATTGATTTTCATTTTGTTTTGTTATATGTAGTGCCATGTTTCTTCTACCCTTGCAATTGTGAAGCCTGTAGTGACAGCTGTATACATAGATAGTTACAACATTTATGTGATGGAATGTCATTAATCAATGTGCACTAAAAGAGTATGGGAATTTGTCGAACCTTGTTCTAGTTGGAGCGAGAAAGAGAGTAGTCATTTGATTGGGCTGATTTTGAAAAATTGCCCTCATCTTATGCTGACAGCTATAGATGTAGAGATGACTTTAATATATTCTTCAAAACTCAAAACCCATGAGTATGTGCTTGGCTTCTGCTGAAACCCTTGGACAGCCTCATTGGGGAATTCTTGACGAAATAGCAAAATATTTATTTGTGACACTCGAGGGTTGGGTTTTTTTGGATTCTGTGTGAGAATTCTTGATTTTAAACTCAACTATTTTAGGGATACAATTTCTTACTTAACCCTAATCCTAACAATTTTGTCCTACCTACTTCTATACTTTACCCTAGCCCATCAATGCTCTCCCAAACCTTTTTTTAATTAAAATCAGGTTAGTACAAATACAATCAGGTCAAGTAATTTTGCCATTGTTTTGTTGTCATGGGCATTTAGTTACCCAGGAAATGAAGTTACACCACAGTGGCACTAAATCGGTCATTATTCTAGTGTTATTCCAAACATTAAGTGATCAGTGCACATGGGACTGTTGACTAAATGTGTTCTAGTGGCACACCATGGCAACCGAACATGGGAGACCAAGAAGGGAGAGAGCTGGTTGGTTCTAGAGACATGGGAATGAACATGTTGGTTACATGAGGGATAGAGAAGATTTGCAAAAATGAAGTGAGGACTGGAAAAGGTAGAATCAATTCATAGGCCAAAACAGGGCTCGTCTTCAAAACTGAGGAAAATGCAATGATGTCAGATGTGATGTTTTGACATAGTTTCTTTCTCTGAAATATACACGAGGCAGTGCAATGGCTTTATTGTGAATCAGTTTTGAGGAGCATCTAGTCTTTGAGCACAATAACAACAATCTACAACAACCTTTACCGAGATATTTTGACCTTAAAGTTGTAATTGTTGGTTCAAAGGGGGAATATTTTGTTTGCAAAATAATGATTACACAGAGATACTTATCCCCTTTTAACTTAACAATGTTGTAATTTTTATTGAGAGGAAACAAGCATTCATGGCTCAGACCTTTAAGTTCAGAACATCATCATCATCATCATCATTTTGCTGTGAACAATCTCTAGGTTATTATTTCATGCCTTACAGTCAACATAATGTTTGCAGTTTCATTCTCTTCTCTTAGAAAGATTTTTTAAATTGCAGGGGCCTAGGAAGAAAATCTTGCTTGCCCTGCTGTCACGTACCAAGCGACAATTGGGATGAAGTAATACTTCAAAAACAAAGAAACTTGTTGGGTATTAGCCTTGGAAGATCTTATTCAAAAAAATCTTTCGCATCAAATTGATCAGCTGTTTCGTCCGTACATGCTCTAGTATAAACTGTAATATTTGACATTGTTACATGGTAAGAAATTTTGCATTGTTTAGATGTCTCCTTGTTCTGTGCTAGATGATGCCCGTCTGAGTGCTTTACATATTGTGCTGAGAATTGATATTACTCATCTGCCATTTAGTCCGAGGAAATTGAATTTAGTTAAAACAAAGTCTGGAGATTAATTTTTGTACTTGTCTAATGCCTTTCATGTTAAATCTGTGTGGTTGGAATTGAGCTTTTTCTTGCAAGTTGGGAATTATACTGGCATATGCTTCAGCAAATTCAGAATTGGTTGTCTTCAATACTTGAGGCTCGTTTGATATCATTTTTAATTTATATTTTATTTGATCTTTTTGAAAGCGGAAAAAATAGAAAATGAAACAGTTAATTTGGTCCTTTTTTTATATACATAAATCATTTTCAAGAAATGCATGTACTCTTTTTTTTTGGAAATTATTTTTATACAACAATGAAAACAATATTACAGCGACGGTTTCACATATCTCATTTGTTTGAGAGGTGATCTATTATTTTATTTTTCATTTGTCATGTTAAACCATTGAAAGCATGCCCCCTTGGTACGGACTTAGTAACACGGGTTGACTATATGGGATGGTAAAGTGGTAAAGGTCCTATTATTGACAATTAAGTAAATATGAAATGTCAAAAAAAAACTTATTTGGGTCTTTAATGAGTGATATTTTTGTTTTAGAAAATATTTATTATTTCTGCTTTTGACTTTTTCTTGTTTTTATTTTTATTTTTTTTATTTTTATTTGTTTCTAGTTTCGTTTGTTTTAACAAGTTTCTTTGACTTTTAGTCACCCGAAAGTTTCTTTGACTTTCTTGTTGATTTTAATAATTTTCTTTATTGTTGTGGTGAATGGCAAGAATTGGCTTAGTTAATTTTTTCCAATAAAACAATAATGATTGATTGAGATTATTTTTTTTAGAGACTTTTGCAACGCTCTTTGAATCTCAATTATTGATGATGTGAGTTCTACACATACGTAAGTGAGTATCACACATACACCAATAATTGAGATTGAAAGAGAATTGTGGTGTTCTCTTAAAAAAGAAAGTCTCAAGCATTTTTTTAAAATTAATTGTGCTGGCTTAGTTGACGATTTTTATACTCGTGTATTCGGAAGTTGAACATTACCAAAGGTAAAGATTCGTCATTATTTTCTATCCTATTGTATTGAATTTTTTTATTTTTATTATGAGTTGTTTTTAGGGTTGTTGGGTTTCTGAGTATGAATGGTTAGAATATGTTGTCTAGTTAATTTAAGTATTCTTATATACGTACTTAGCTTTGGTTTGAGAAGAAGTTATTTTAGTTATTTTTTGACTTTTTTACAAAAAAAAATATATAAAAAAATTGAAATAGTGATGTAATAACTGATAATGATTTTTTAATTTTTTGACTAAATTTTTAAGTTGTAAAAACCACTCTTGCTTTTTAACAACGACGGTAAACTTTAGAACTCATCAGTTAATTTAATATGTTTAGGTCTCCCCTCATCTTTACCCATTTTATTTTATTTTATTTTTTGTTAGGTGCATTTTTAAGAGTCAATAAAATTATAATAGAGTTGTAGAAATCTTGTTTTCAGATTCTGGTCCTACACGTTGCTCTTGCATCAACGAAACCTAAATTATGATGGCAAAAGTTTCAATAAGAAAAGGAATTTAAAATTGGGAAGAAAATTTCTTTTACATATATTTTTTTTATCTGTACAGTCTAAAATATGACAAGTAATTTTTAACTATTACATTGAATTTGAGAAGATGAAAGTTTGGCTAATAATTTTAGAATATAGTATGTCTACGAATATAGAATATTTGAAGACACTTTTACCGCTTGCCACCGGCCGACTCTAGCTAAACCTCTCATAACTCAGTGAGCTCTGATGACATTTCAACTACTCTTACTATTGTCCACCACATCTTGCAATATTTGTGCACACCAAGCAAGTTTTCTGTGTTATATTTTTCACAAAAATAAAAACTTGTTACATGTTTTATATAAACAAAAAATTGATAACGATGTCAAATCATAAATGTGATCACATCAGAAAAAATATATATACATATTGTACATTAAAAAAAAGTAAATTAAATATAAAATTTGTGAATCTAGATTATTTTGATGCCGCATTAAATTTGAAGGTAATTCTTGACTCAAGCCTATATCAAATTTAATGATTTAAATAAGTGTACTTTTTTATTTTTTATGAAATGTGGGTTGGGTTTGGATTGGGTTTGAAGTGATGTATTAGAGAGGTGATGTGACTTAAATAAGATGATGTGACTTAAATAAAAGTCTATAAGTTAATGTAATATGACCAAATTACCATTTCTAATTTTTTGCACATATTTCTATTTTGAAACTTATACATAATAATAGTCTCTCATTTTATAGAGAAAATTTCTCCCTTATTCTAAGAAGAAAATCTCTCCCGCATTCCATGGAAAAAATTTATCCATTATTCTAAGAAGAAAATCTCTCCCGCATTCCATGGAGAAAATCTCAAATTATGAATTTTGAATCTTTTTATAATTTGAAAATTTTAAAAATAATGCAACAAAAAATCTGAATGAAAATCAAAATACAATGTGAATGTTCACCGAAATTTATATCAAAATATAATGTGAATGTTCACAATTTATAATTAACATACAATTAGCCTTAAAAAAAATGACTCATACCAATGTACATATTTTACACTATAATATGAAAATATAAAATAAAATTGAAAAAAGTGAAAGTCGACTATTTCAATTGTTCAATTATAACAAAAATGATTATTCAATTAACAAACATAGTAACAAAAACAACAAACACACAATTAATTTTTGAAAAAATAAAACTTATATAAAAATACAATGTGAATGTTCACAATTTTATAATTAATATACAACTAGTTTTAAAAATAAATAAATAAACTCATACCAATTTGAACATTCACACTACAACGTAAAAATATAAAATAAAATTGAAAACAATGAAAATCGACTATTTCGATTGTTCAATGGTAACAAAAAATGATTGTTCAACCAACAAGTATAGTAAAAAAAAATATATAACTAACTTTCGAAAAAAATTCAAAAAAAATCTTATACCAAAATACAATGTGAATGTTCACAATTTATAATTAACATACAATTAACCTTAGAAAAACTAAATTCATACCAATATGAACATTCACACTACAACATTAAACAAAATTGAAAGAAAAAAATGACTATTTCAATTGTTTAATGGTAATAAAAAATGATTGTTCAAACAATAAGTATAGTAACAAATAACCAATGATATGTGAATATTCACATCTTACAAAATATATAATTATGTCCATATCTATATTCCAACATTTATTTCTCAGACTTTCAAACAATGAAAAATGTGAACATTTTGATTGATTAACAACAACAAAAAAAAACCATTGCAGCAATAGAATTAGAAATCTAAAAAAAAAAACTCAATCACTCTAAAAACAAAAAAAATATATATATATATCACCTACATCCTTATCTTCATCATAATCATTATCAATATCATTATCATTAACAATCTATGCAATTTCACCATTCCACCAATCCAAATCAAACCAAACTCATATTTGAAGAATATGTTTGTAACGAAATTGATTAGACATAAACAAAATTTAGGCTTACAACAATGAAGAAACATAGAGTTTCGAACACAGAGCAATAATGGACGAATACAAAACTTTGAACACAAAGTGACAATGGCGGAACACAAAGTTTCACCGCAATAATAGAGGAACATAATTTTATTTCACCACCATGTATAAATTAGAGTTTCTAAATCCTACCAAATAAAGAGTTTCGAAACCCTATGTTAGGTTTTTATTCTTGACAATCCCGTTTGACAAAATTCCTTTCAGTTCTACTTGTTTTCGCACTTTTATTTCAGTGAGGCTATGAGTTTTTAAATGCGAATCCAACCAAAATTGTGCCTTACAGAAAAGTTTGTGATGCTAATTCTTCATAATTGCCACTTCGCTGACTATGACGGGGATCGAGTTGCTCGATCGACTCGTAGGGGTCTAGGGGGCAGCGCCCCTTAGCGGGTCCAGGGCAGCACCATGGCAGGGTTGAGGGGCAACGCCCTTGAAACAAAATGCAAAAATGCATTCAAAGTTGTTTGTCTGCTCGAGCGGCCGTTTGTACGCTCAAGCGAAGAATGTTGGTTTCTAGAAGTTTGACCTGTCTGCAAATATACTGTGAGGTGTTCTTTTTCGCTCGAGCGTCCATTTCCCCACTCGAGCGTACATCCTGGTTTGGAACACGCGTTATAGAGTCCCTACTCGAGTGTCCATTCTGTTGGGATATACCTCCTTATTGGAGTGTGAGACCCAATTGGTCTGTTAAAGAGTTTCAATTTGACTTGGTTTAGGTATAATATATTTTTATATATTATATTTGTGGAGATCCAATTCAATTTGGATACAATTAGGGTTTGATTACAAAACCCTAGATTAACAATATATATATATTGTTTTTGGGTGTGCCGCAAGGTGAGATAGATTGAAAACCAAATAAGTGTTCGGCGGCCAGACTATCACATTACTTCGGAAACAGTGCCAAAGATTTATATAGTGGTTCAATTTCGGTTTTTGAAGCTCGGTTTTTGGGCATCTTCGGTTGATGTTTGGTTCGTTATTTTGGGTCTTCTTCAACTCTGATTCTGAAGATTTTGATTCTTCTATTTGGTGAGGTCTTTCCTCTTTGTTTATTTGTGATTATTTGGAATTCACCTAAGGGTGGTTTTGTGAGACCATTAGTGTCTTGTTTGTAATCGTTTGGAACTTATTTGGTTGATAGTGGAATCGGATTTCGATCCCGTGGACGTACCTCACATTGAGGGAACCACGTAAAAATTCTTGTGTTGCCTTTGATTTAATTTTTCCGCATTAGTTTTTATTCCCATTGATTGATTTACTTGTGGGGAATCACATCGATTTTCCCTAACACATTCCTACGCTCAAGCGGACCTCACGATTTCTGATTCTATAAAATCTCAAGTTGCTCCAAATCTAGGATTACGTTTTTCAGATCTTCTTTGAGGGTTTTAGGGTTTTCTTTTGAGACTATTTTGCTAATTTTCTTTAATGTTTGATTGAGTATTCAACTCATGGTTTAAGAAATATACATCAAAGGATTGTTTGTTTATTCAATACAAAAGAGAGAGTTGTTTTTTGGTGAATTTTGGGGAATTCGAGCCTGAAGTTTTGATGGATTCTAGAGTGGCTTATCGTCGTGACTCGACATTAGCGTTCTGGATTTAACGTTGGGCAAGACAATTCCAAGGTGAAGACCGTGGTGGAAGAGGCATATAGGGGTCGGTTCAATTCGGGCATGGATTCACTAGGTAATTGAGAGTACACTTGTGTAATTTCTTTTGTCTTCTTAATAGATTATTTTGTGGCTTTGACACGTGATTTTTTTTTTATCATAATTGGAGGTACTCCAATTGTGATTTTTCTACGTTAAAATCGTTATGTCGATTTATCTTGATTGTTTGATTGGGATTGTTATCTACTGCTTAAAATTGATACAAAGTCATAAAGCAATATCTAGGGAATTTCTAGATTTTTCACCCTAACACAATGAAACAATACCATTAATGTGAATAAAACTAATCAAAAAGAAAAACGTGAATAATGGTAACTACTAAAATAGTATAGCAACAAAAAGGAAATGTTGATATCCTTTTCTATTCAATACATATCAAAAATAAACATAAGGGTATAATATTCCAACAAATAATATAAATAAGAAAAAAAAAAAAAAAAAACCTCATGGAATAAAAATATAAATACATAAGATTAATTAGGTTATAATTTTTCTTAGTGGACTTATTGAGTTAAAACACCTCCAAATGAGATTTATCAATAAAAAAAACCCTTTTAAGGATTAATGATAAATAAACAATAAATTTTTATAAATATTAATAACTATAATCTTTCTTGAATTTATAATAAATTTTTTAAAATATGACATAATGGTAATTTTTTTTAGGGTAATGCTATAGCACTATATACAAATTATGATATTTGTAAGTTTTTTTGGAACGGCAAGATATTTGTAAGTTTAATTATCACAAATGTTATAATTCAATCATGTGAGAGTCAAAAATATGACAAGTAATTTTTAACTATTACATTGAATTTGAGAAGATGAAAGTTTGGCTAATAATTTTAGAATATGTTTGTCTACGAATATAGAATATTTGAAGATACTTTTACCGCTTGCCACCGGCCGACTCTAGCTAAACCTCTCATAACTCAGTGAGCTGTGATGACATTTCAACTACTCTTACTATTGTCCACCACATCTTGCAATATTTGTGCACACCAAACAAGTTTTCTGTGCTATATTTTTCACAAAAATAAAAACTTGTTACATGTTTTATATAAACAAAAAATTGATAACATTGTCAAATCATAAATGTGATCACATCAGAGAAAATATATATACATATTGTACATTAAAAAAAAGTAAATTAAATATAAAATTTGTGAATCTAGATTATTTTGATACCGCATTAAATTTTAGGGTAATTCTTGACTCAAGCCTGTATCAAATTTAATGATCTAAATAAGTGTACTTTTTGACTTTTTATGAAATATGGGTTGGGTTTGAAGTGATGTGTTAGAGAGGTGATGTGACTTAAATAAGATGATGTGACTTAAATAAGATAGTGACTTTTTGACTTTTTAACTTTTTTCAAACATACCAAGCCAACCCTAAATTTGAATAATGCACTATTTCTTGACTTGAATTATATCAAATTGAATTTCACTCAATTTTTTATCCAAATCCAAGTTTGGCAACCCAAAAATAATCCATCTTTTTATCTTTTTATCTTTTTTCATCACATCACTTCTCTACTTTTCTGCACATCTTTTCGTAAAAAGACAAAAAATACACATATTTAGGCCATCCCAAACAACTCCTATGTTTACTCAAAAATTTCAAAACTATTTTGTGGCTCTGAAATTTATCAATCTTCCATTAGTGAAACTTTTACTCAGATTTATGCTAAAGTTTTTGTTTGTCAATATGCGGTTCAAAATTTCAAGGAATGGAAATGGCCTAATTTATTGTGTACACTTTATTTTTTAGAGAATTTTTGAAATGCATTTTCTGAGTGCATAAATTTTTTGAAAGAGCTGTGATTGGGAGCCCGAATGTGGGAGCCCCAAATGCCCCTAATATACAAAACGTCGTCGTTTTTGTATTTTTTTTTTTTCAGCAGAAGAAGGAAGAAGACAAAGAAGAAAAGGAGGGGAGGGGGCCAACAAACTCGGGGCTGAGGCAGGGGCGGAGGTGTGGCGGCGAGGCAGAGGCAGAGGCGAAGCTGCGGCGAGGACGGCGAGGCGACGAGGACGGCGAGGCGACGAGGACGTCGGCAGAACCAGCACCCCGTCTCCCTCTCCTCCTTCTCCTCTCTTCTCTCCCTCTCTTCGAATTCGACCACTGGAGGAAGAAAAAAGAAAAAAAAAATTGAATTGGTGAAACGACATCGTTTCACCAATTCGGGGCATTCGGGGAGCCTCATTCGGGGCACAAATCTTTTCTCTTTTTGAAAAGAAAAAAATGGGTATGCTTTTCTATGCAAACTTGGTTGGAATAGGACAGTATTTTACTATAATGCTATGTTACATTCTTTGTATTTTTTGAAAAGAACAAAACTTATTTTAGCCTGCTTGTTCTGACAACTGTTTTTGAGGTTTTAAAGGGTTTTTTATAAACCCACTTTTAAGAAAGAAAAAAATAACACCAAAAAAAGATTTTGAAAATTATAAGTGGTTTTAACTTTGGGTAAATTTTTATTTCAATGGAAAGTTTTAAAAATAGCCATTTTTGATAAATCTTTTTTCTTCTATTTAACCCACATTCTTTTTGAATATTTTATTAAGTTCAGTTAATGTAATATGACCAAATTACAATTTCTAATTTTTTGCACATATTTCTATTTTGAAACTTATACATAATAATAGTCTCTCATTTTATAGAAAAAAAATTATCCCTTATTCTAAGAAGAAAATCTCTCCCGCATTCCATAGAAAAAATTTATCCCTTATTCTAAGAAGAAAATCTCTCCCGCATTCCATGGAGAAAATCTCAAATTACAAATTTTGAATCTTTTTATAATTTGAAAATTTTAAAAATAATGCAACAAAAAATCTGAATGAAAATCAAAATACAATGTGAATGTTCACCGTAAACAACAAACACACAACTAACTTTTGAAAAATCAAAAAAATACTAAAGTACAATGTGAGTATTCACAATAAACAACAAACATACAACTAACCTTCGAAAAAATAAAATTCATACTAAAATACAATGTGAATGTTCACAATTTATAATTAACATACAATTAGTCTTTAAAAAAATAACTCATACCAATGTAAACATTTATATTGCAACGTGAAAATATAAAATAAAATTCAAAAAAGTGAAAATCGATTATTTCAATTGTTCAATGGTAACAAAAATGATTATTCAACTAATAAACATACTAACAAAAACAACAAACAGACAATTAACTTTCGAAAAAAAAAAACTTATACCAAAATAAAATGTGAATGTTCATAATTTACAATTAATATACAACTAGTTTAAAAAAAAAATAAATTCATACTAATGTGAACATTCACTACAACGTGAAAAAATAAAATAAAATTTAAAAAAATGAAAATTAACTATTTCGATTGTTCAATGGTAACAAAAATTATTGTTCAACCAACAAGCATAATAAAAAATAAAAAATAAAAACAAAATACAATTAATTTTCGAAAAAACTTAATATATATATATATATATATATAAAATAAAATAAAATAAAAACTCATATCAAAATACAATGTGAATGTTCACAATTTATAATTAACATACAATTAACCTTAGAAAAACTAAATTCATACCAATATGAACATTCACACTACAACATTAAACAAAATTGAAAGAAAAAAATGACTATTTCAATTATTTAATGGTAATAAAAAATGATTGTTCAAACAACAAATATAGTAACAAATAACCAATGATATGTGAATATTCACATCTTGCAAAATATATAATTATGTCCATATCTATATTCCAACATTTATTTCTCAGACTTTTAAACAATGTAAAATGTGAACATTTACATTGATTAACAAAAAAAAGAAACCATTGCAGCAATAGAATTAGAAATCTAAAAAAAAACTCAATCACTCTAAAAACAAAAACAAAAATATCACCTACATCCTTATCTTCATCATCATCATCATTATCAATATCATTATCATTAACAATCTATGCAATTTCACCATTCTACCAATCCAAATCAAACCAAACTCATATTTGAAGAATATGTTTGTAACGAAATTGATTAGACATAAACAAAATTTAGACTTACAACAATGGAGAAATATAGAGTTTCGAGCACAGAGCAATAATGGACGAACACAAAACTTTGAACACAAAGTGACAATGGCGGAACACAAAGTTTCACCGCAATAATAGAGGAACATAATTTTATTTCACCATCATGTATAAATTAGAGTTTCTAAATCCTACCAAGTAAAGAGTTTCGAAACCCTATGTTAGGTTTTTATTCTTGACAATCTCGTTTGACAAAATTCCTTTCAGTTTTACTTGTTTTCGCACTTTTATTTGAGTGAGGCTATGAGTTTTTAGATGCGAATCCAACCCAAATTGTGCCTTGCAGAAAAGTTTGTGGTGTTAATTCTTCATGATTGCCACTTCGCTGACTATGACGAGGATCGAGTTGCTCAATCAACTTGCAGGGGTCTAGGCGGCAGCGCCCCTTAGCGGGTCCAGGGCAGCACCACGGCAGGGTTGAGGGGCAACGCCCCTGAAGCAAAATGCAAAAATGCATTCAAAGTTGTCTGTCTACTCGAGCGGCCGTTTGTACGCTCAAGCGAAGAATGTTGGGTTCTAGAAGTTTGACCTGTCTGCAAATATACTATGAAGTGTGCTTTTTCGCTCGAGCGTCCATTTCCCCGCTCGAGTGTACATCCTGGTTTGGAACACGCATTATAGAGTCCCTACTCGAGCGTCCATTCCTACGCTCGAGCGGACCTCACAATTTCTGATTCTATAAAATCTCAAGTTGCTCCAAATTTAGTGCTACGTTTTTCAGATCTTCTTTGAGGGTTTTAGGGTTTTCTTTTGAGACTATTTTGCTAATTTTCTTTAATGTTTGATTGAGTATTCAACTCATGGTTTAAGAAATATACATCAAAGGATTGTTTGTTTATTCAATACAAAAGAGAGAGTTGTTTTTCTGTGAATTTTGGGGAATTCGAGCCTGAAGTTTTGATGGATTCTGGAGTGGCTCATCGTTGTGACTCGACATTAGCGTTGTGGATTTAACGTTGGGCAAGACAATTCCGAGGTGAAGACCGTGGTGGAAGAGGCATATAGGGGTCGGTTCAATTCGGGCATGGATTCACTAGGTAATTGAGAGTACACTTGTGTAATTCCTTTTGTCTTCTTAGTGGATTATTTTGTGGCTTTGACCCGTGATTTTTTTTATCATAATTGGAGGTACTCCAATTGTGATTTTTTCACGTTAAAATCGTTATGTCGACTTGTCTTGATTGTTTGATTGTGATTGTTATCTACTGCTTAAAATTGATACAAAGTCATAAAGCAATATCTAGGGAATTTCTAGATTTTTCACCCTAACACAATGAAACAATACCACCAATGTGAATAAAACTAATCAAAAAGAAAAACGTGAATAATGATAACTACTAAAATAGTGATAGCAACAAAAAGGAAATGTTGATATCCTTTTCTATTCAATGCATATCAAAAATAAACATAAGGGTATAATATTCCAACAAATAATATAAATAAGAAAAAAAAAAACCTCATGGAATAAAAATATAAATACATAAGATTAATTAGGTTATAATTTTTCTTAGTAGACTTATTGAGTTAGAACACCTCCAAATAAGATTTATCAATAAAAAAACCTTTTTAAGGATTAATGATAAATAAACAATAAATTTTTATAAATATTAATAACTATAATCTTTCTTGAATTTATAATAAATTTTTTAAAATATCACTTAATGGTAATTTTTTTTAGGGTAATGCTATAGCACTATATACAAATTATGATATTTGTAAGTTTTTTTGGAACGGCAAGATATTTGTAAGTTTAATTATCACAAATGTTATAATTCAATCATGTGAGAGTCAAAAATATGACAAGTAATTTTTAACTATTACATTGAAAATTAGGCAACGCAAGTTCAATACAACTGAAATCACTTGCCGAAACACCTTCAACAACCCCAGTTTTTATATCGTCCACCTCCATTAACCTGAACATTAAAAATAAAAATACATCAAATTACAATTCTAAACAGTTTTAAAGTACATTTGACTCCTTAAAGTAATTTTGCATTCCTTTCCACTAACAGTAGCAGCCACTAAATATATGGCACTCTTTTGAATGCTTCCAACATTTCCCAACAGCGTATCTTTGTAGTCCGTCTAAACATCAACTAGGAAGAACCGGTCTACAACTTCTATCCCGTGACGAATGTACTCTTTGTCCTTGCCACCAACGAGCTTGAATCTCATTTTCTTTAGCATCCGAAAACGGTCGGACTGGTCAGGATCAACAATCAAGGTCTCAGGATTACCCTCGCCAACTCCAATAAATATCTTATCAGGTGTAGGGACGGAATCTGACGAACTATTATCACTGATGACAAAAAATAACACGTGGTGGACCACAGTTTCGTCCTTAGCATCCTGTCCCAATTGAACATTACCAATAAATTTGATACCCTTAGCCACAATCTTGTCTGATTGACGATCAGATCTCTTATTACCCAACTCAATACCATTAAGTAATCTCGCCACGCCTTTATATCAAATTGAATTTCACTCAATTTTTTTATCCAAATCCAAGTTTGGCAACCCAAAAATAATCTATCTTTTTATCTTTTTATCTTTTTTTCATCATATCACTTCTCTACTTTTCTGCACATTTTTTCGTAAAAAGACAAAAAATACACTTATTTACATCATTCCAAACAACTCCATAATCAAAAATTTCAAAGCTATTTTGTGGCTCTCAAATTTATCAATCTTCCATTAGTGAAACTTTTACTCAAATTTATGCTAAAGTCTTTGTTTGTCAATATGCGGTTCAAAATTTCAGGGAATGGAAATGGCCTAAATTTATTGTGTACACTTTATTTTTTAGAGAATTTTTGAAATGCATTTTCTGAGTGCATAAATTTTTTGAAAAGAAAAAAATGGGTATGCTTTTCTATGCAAACTTGGTTGGAATAGGACAGTATTTTACTATAATGCTATGTTACATTCTTTGTATTTTTTGAAAAGAACAAAACTTAGGTTAAGTTTGGCATATTGTAAAAAAGTTAAAAAATTAAAAAATTACTCAAAAAGTTAAAAAGTTAATACTATTCACCAAAAGTCAACAATTACGGCTGCACAACTCTTAATTCTAATTTTTTCCTATAAATCAATTTTTGTAATTTTTTATTACATATTTTTTCATAAAAAGTCAAAAAGTTAACCCAAACATCCATATTTTCTTCCTCAATTTTTTAGTTCAAAAAAATAAAAAGTACGCTTATTTAGAACACCTCAAACAACCCCTTATTTTAGCCCGCTTGTTCTGACAACTGTTTTTGAGATTTTAAAGGGTTTTTTTTAAACCCACTTTTAAGAAAGAAAAAAATAACACCAAAAAAAGATTTTGAAAATTATAAGTGGTTTTAACTTTGGGTAAATTTTTATTTCAATGGAAAGTTTTAAAAATAGCCATTTTTTGATAAATCTTTTTTCTTCTATTTAATCCACATTCTTTTTGAATATTTTATTAAGTTCAGTTAATGTAATATGACCAAATTACCATTTCTAATTTTTTACACATATTTTTATTTTGAAACTTATACATAATAATAGTCTCTCATTTTATAGAGAAAATTTCTCTCTTATTCTAAGAAGAAAATCTCTCTCGTATTCTATGGAAAAAATTTATCCCTTATTCTAAGAAGAAAATCTCTCCCGCATTCCATAGAGAAAATCTCAAATTATGAATTTTGAATCTTTTTATAATTTTAAAATTTTAAAAATAATGCAACAAAAAATCTGAATGAAAATCAAAATATAATATGAATGTTCACCGTAAACAATGAACACACAACTAACTTTTGAAAAATCAAAAAAATACTAAAGTACAATGTGAGTGTTCACAATAAATAACAAGCATACAACTAACCTTCGAAAAAATAAAATTCATACTAAAATACAATGTGAATGTTCACAATTTATAATTAACATACAATTAGTCTTTAAAAAAAAACTCATACCAATGTAAACATTTATATTGCAATGTGAAAATATAAAATAAAATTGAAAAAAGTGAAAATCGATTATTTCAATTGTTCAATGGTAACAAAAATGATTATTCAACTAATAAACATACTAACAAAAAAAACAAACGGACAATTAACTTTCGAAAAAAAAAAAAAACTTATACCAAAATAAAATGTGAATGTTCATAATTTACAATTAATATACAACTAGTTTAAAAAAAATAAATAAATTCATACCAATGTGAACATTCACTACAACGTGAAAACATAAAATAAAATTTTAAAAAATGAAAATTAACTATTTCGATTGTTCAATGGTAACAGAAATGATTGTTTAACCAACAAGCATAATAAAAAATAAAAAATAAAAACAAAATACAATTAATTTTCGAAAAAACTTAAAAAATATATATATATATATATATAATAAAATAAAATAAAAACTCATACCAAAATACAATGTGAATGTTCACAATTTATAATTAACATACAATTAACCTTAGAAAAACTAAATTCATACCAATATAAACATTCACACTACAACATTAAACAAAATTGAAAGAAAAAAATGACTATTTCAATTGTTTAATGGTAATAAAAAATGATTGTTCAAACAACAAGTATAGTAACAAATAACCAATGATATGTGAATATTCACATCTTGCAAAATATATAATTATGTCCATATCTATATTCCAACATTTATTTCTCAGACTTTCAAACAATGTAAAATGTGAACATTTACATTGATTAACAAAAAAAAGAAACCATTGCAGCAATAGAATTAGAAATCTAAAAAAAAAAACTCAATCACTCTAAAAACAAAAAAAAAAAAAAAATATCACCTACATCCTTATCTTCATCATCATTATCAATATCATTATCACTAACAATCTATGCAATTTCACCATTCCACCAATCCAAATCAAACCAAACCCATATTTGAAGAATATGTTTGTAACGAAATTGATTAGACATAAACAAAATTTAGACTTACAACAATGGAGAAACATAGAGTTTCGAACACAGAGCAATAATGAACGAACACAAAACTTTGAACACAAAGTGACAATGGCAGAACACAAAGTTTCACCGCAATAATAGAGGAACATAATTTTATTTCACCACCATGTATAAATTAGAGTTTCTAAATCCTACCAAATAAAGAGTTTCGAAATCCTATGTTAGGTTTTTATTCTTGACAATCCCGTTTGACAAAATTCCTTTCAGTTCTACTTGTTTTCGCACTTTTATTTCAGTGAGGCTATGAGTTTTTAGATGCGAATCCAACCCAAATTGTGCCTTGCATAAAATTTTGTGGTGCTAATTCTTCATGATTGCCACTTCGCTGACTATGACGGGGATCGAGTTGCTCGATCAGCTCGCAGGGGTCTAGGGGGCAGCGCCCCTTAGCGGGTCCGGGGCAGCGCCACCGCAAGGTTGAGGGGCAGCGCCCCTGAAGCAAAATGCAAAAATGCATTCAAAGTTGTCTTTCTGCTCGAGCGGCCGTTTGTACGCTTAAGCGAAAAATGTTGGGTTCTAGAAGTTTGACTTATCTGCAAATATACTGTGAGGTGTGCTTTTTCGCTCGAGCGTCCATTTCCCCGCTCGAGCGTACATCATGGTTTGGAACACGTGTTATAGAGTCCCTACTCAAGCGTTCATTCCTACGCTCGAGCGGACCTCACGATTTCTGATTTTATAAAATCTCAAGTTGCTCCAAATCTAAGGTTACGTTTTTTAGATCTTCTTTGAGGGTTTTGGGGTTTTCTTTTGAGACTATTTTGCTAATTTTCTTTAATGTTTGATTGAGTATTCAACTCATGGTTTAAGAAATATACATCAAATGATTGTTTGTTTATTCAATACAAAAGAGAGAGTTGTTTTTCGATGAATTTTGGGGAATTCGAGCTTGAAGTTTTGATGGATTCTGGAGTGGCTCATCGTCGTGACTTGACAATAGCGTTGTGGATTTAACGTTGGGCAAGACAATTCCGAGGTGAAGACCGTGGTGGAAGAGGCATATAGGGGTCGGTTCAATTCGGGCATGGATTCACTAGGTAATTGAGAGTACACTTGTGTAATTCCTTTTGTCTTCTTAGTGGATTGTTTTGTGGCTTTGACCCGTGATTTTTTTTTATCATAATTGGAAGTACTCCAATTATGATTTTTCCACGTTAAAATCGTTATGTCGATTTGTCTTAATTAGGATTGTTATCTACTGCTTAAAATTGATACAAAGTCATAAAGCAATATCTAGGGGATTTCTAGATTTTTCACCCTAACACAATGAAACAATACCACCATTGTGAATAAAACTAATCAAAAAGAAAAACATGAATAATGGTAACTACTAAAATAGTGATAGCAACAAAAAGGAAATGTTGATATCCTTTTCTATTCAATACATATCAAAAATAAACATAAGGGTATAATATTCCAACAAATAATACAAATAAGAAAAAAAAAAAAAACATCATAGAATAAAAATATAAATACATAAGATTAATTAGGTTATAATTTTTCTTAGTGGACTTATTGAGTTAGAATACCTCCAAATGAGATTTATCAATAAAAAAAACCTTTTTAAGGATTAATGATAAATAAACAATAAATTTTTATAAATATTAATAACTATAATCTTTCTTGAATTTATAATAAATTTTTTAAAATATCACTTAATGGTAATTTTTTTTAGGGTAATGCTATAGCACTATATACAAGTTATGATATTTGTAAGTTTTTTTTGGAACGGCAAGATATTTGTAAGTTTAATTATCACAAATGTTATAATTCAATCATGTAAGAGTCATAATTATATAAAATAAAATAAAATAAAATGAAATTATTACCAAACACACATAAGATATAATAAAAAAATTCTTAAATCATAATTAAAATAATATTATAACTAATATAATAACGAGTTATAATTAATCTGATAATAAATTATAATCAAATGGCATAAGGCCAAGTTTGGCATACACAAAATAATCTATCTTTTTATTTTTTTTTATCACACAACCTCTCTATTTTTTTACACATCTTTTTATAAAAAGATAAAAAATATATTTATTTAGGTCATTCTAAATAACTCCTAATTGAATGTGGACGTGGTATATTTCTTTTTATAACTTTTATTGTTTTATTTTTTAAAATACAAAAGACAATGAAAAGACAATCAAATAGGTTGTCATTACCAATCATGTTGCTCAGTCAATTTTGGCATTCTTGGGCGGGTGGGAAGTTATTTGCTTTTCTTTTTTTTTTAATAAATTATATTTTACCTATTTTATGTTTAATCATTTTTTCACTGTAAATTTTAAAATTTATTTATTTATTCTACTTTAACTCTTATGTTTTAAATTTTTCTCAATTTATTCATAAAACTAATTTTTTTTAAAAATTAAACAAAAAATAACATATTAACAATCACGTAATATAAAAATATTTTATTACTTATAACTCACGCTCTGACATAAATTAAAGTCTAATATAATAAAATATTTTTTATATTATGTGACAGTTATTGTAATATTTTATATGAAATATTTTTAAATATGAAGTTAATTTTAATAGTAAATTGTGAAAATTTTGAAATATGAAAGGTTAAAGTGAAAAAACGAAACTTTTGTGTCAAAGTAAAAAAAAAAATGACTAAGCATAAAGAGGATAAAATGTAATTTATCTTTTAAGGATAATTTTTATTAGTTTTTGGATTGCACTCAATACTCTTTTAAGTTTTAAATGGTAAGAATATCAGTAGAGAATAATGTGATTACGAATCTTAATAATTTCAGAATTTGGAACCAATTAGTATAAGAAAGGTGATTTTTAATTATTTATTTTAACATGAATCATATTTTTAAGTTAAGTAGAAAATTGGTTTACATTTCTAGAAGAATGTTAACTAATCATTTTGAGAGTAAAAAAAATAATTGGAATCATAATATTGAAAATTTTATGACATTTTTAATGAAGAATTTCTAACAAATCAAATGCTTGAATAACTTTAATACAAAAAATCTATTTGTAGTAATGAAATTCTATTCTCCCTCAAAAAAATTGATTATTTAATTGATTAAGTAATGTTATATAATATCTCGAAGGAAAATGTTAGGTATTAAAAAAATTAATTAAAATTTTTATCAAATATCTCGTATAGCGTGAGGCCCACATTATATAAATCATGGATAAAGCTTGGGAGTTCGAATGAGCTCCCCCCCGAATCCTCCGAAAATGGAAACAGAGAGAGAGAGAAGCCGTCGCAGCAGCTCGGCCGATCGTCACAGCAGCTCAGCCTCCGCCTCGCCTCCACCGCACCTCCGCCCCTGGTTTATGCCCCCTCCTGTCCAGTTCTCCCTTCCCTCCTCCTTCTTCTTCTTCTTCTTCTTCTTCCTTCTCTTCTTCTTCTTCTTCTTCTTCTTCTTCTTCTTCTTCGTTTCTGATTCAAAAAAACAAAAAAAAATGACAAAAACAATGTCGTTTTTGCCTTTAGAGGAATTCGGGGGAGCCATTTTCGAGCGACGTAGCATTACTCATAAATCATATGTAAATCTCACAATCATACAAATCTTTGGATAAAAATTTTAATAAATCTTTTTACCTTATCTAAAATCATTCTATTGCAAGTATTAAGTTTCTTTGTAGGGACCCACTTCTTAATTCCATTTCTAAGCAAGGGATCAAGACAAAGAGATGAGACAAAAATCAATCAATCAAATATAACCCACCTACCAGCCATCCAGCCACCATAATCCAATCCTCCCAAGATCAGCCTCATTTTATTCCACATTTTTATTTTATAGAAGAGAGTGAAATGCTTGATTATAGCATGCCTATTTGGAATTCTCCTCTTAAAGCTTCTTTTTTTTTTTTTTAATAAAAAAAAGGCAATTTTATTAGGCTATAAAAACAATGAAAAGGAGGGGGAAATGATGAGAATTAAGAGGTGTGCATTGGTTGCGAGAAGTCCACCAATGGAAGATCTTAAAATCATGGAATAAAAGCACAATCTAATGTATAGTTTCTATAATATGTCCTCAAAACCTACCAAAAGTGGGGTACAACTACAACACCTGTCCATCATTAGTGCTTTTATGTTAATATTTGCCAATGACCTCAATCCCATGAACACATTTTTTGGGCATAAAATAATAGCTTTGCCAACTCTAAGAAGATATGGCTAGATCTATGCCTAGATCTCATTGAAGACTCTTAGTATATATGCTTACATCATTACCCACTTATTATATTCCTTTGTTTAGCATATTTTAAGAGCATCCCAAAACATGGTCAAGGTAAAAATTATTTAAATAAAAAATACTTTTCTACAGAATTTTATATCAGAATGTGAAAAAAATTATATTTTAAAAAATAAATTTTATTTACATGTAGGTATACGTCAACAAATTTAAAAGATTATATATTTTGTATATAAGGATGTGTAATAAAAAATATACAATTTATATGTCTCATACCATAATTATCACTTGTACCGGGCATAAGTTCACTTGTACCTCTATTAGTTATGTTTGGATCATTGATTTTGATAATAATTTGAAAATAAAAAGGAAAATGAGTGAGAAATGGATAAAAATTTCTTAATTCCAATCTAAATTTATGATTTAAACACAACTTAATAATACAATTATTTTTATTTAATGACTCATATTTAAATGTACTTTTTTCATCTTTTAAAGTATTCTTAACATGTGTCTTATGTGTATAAATTAAAAAGATCATTTAAAAATACAAATATTTGTTTTATAGGTCTTTAATTTGCTTTAAATGATAAAATTAAACTTACCATATTATTTTGTATTAATTTTATCTAAAGTTTTTTTTATTTTAACACTACTCTATTTCAATTCATTTTAAATTGTATGTTTGTGGAAGGAGAGTTACAAAGAAGCTTCATTAAGTGCTGAATAATCAGAATTCTAGACCACTCAACATTATTGTATAAACATGAATAAGACTGGTCATCCAAAAATATATTTATATAATATACAGTATTTCTAAATATTATATGATATGCTTTGGTAGATAACAATGCATGTATCCACTAATTAGTTGGTCAAGCAAAGTAACCTTAAATATTATGTAAATATATATTTTTTTAAAATGTATTAAAGTACAATAATATAGATTTGGTGTAAAGTTAGAGCCCCTTCCTTCCAATCTTTCTTTGACTTTTGTCATTAAGATTAATATAATAATATTTCTATCCTTTGTGAGCATAGAATACTTGTCTTTAATGTACAAGTGGTAATATTATAAGTTATGCTTTATATATTTTAAAGGTTAAAGTGTTCAGAGACCATAGATTTCCTAGTTAATAAAACATAGTACTGAATCCTTTGATTGGAAAAGTATGAGGTGTATCTACTTCAAATGATATATATTTAAAAATTTGAATATGTTATGTAAATTTAAGAGTGATTTGAGATGTACTAAATAATAGTATTTTTTGATTTTTCATAAAATATGGGTTGAATAAGAGTTGTGTTTGAAGTGATTTGGTAGAGAAGTGATATAATTTAAATAAGATGACGTGACTTAAATAAGATATTGAATTTTTGAATTTTTTAGTTCATGCCAAACAAGGCCTTAATTTATTTTGACGTGGGTAACACTAAAAACGAATATGATTTAAATTTTAAACATAATTTTGGATATAAACACGTAGAGGTTAGGTATAAATTGGCATGAGATTTTTTATTTTTAAAATATTTTTCTTTTTATTTCAACACACTCTAATTGTTGAATCATGTCTGAAGGTTCACATATCTTGAGATTTTCATATAAATTAATAATTAAAAATTTTGTTAGGACAAAACGAAGAGATTTGGAGACAAAGCATATTTATCGTATAAACGAGTATAAACGAATATTGCATGAGAAATATAGGTTTCATAGTTTGACTTTTACTATTTTTCCTCCTTTTATATAATTGATCTTGTACATTTGTGCTGATGATGATCATAAAACTATAATTTATTTATTTATTATTTTCTTTTTCTAGGAAATACCAACTACAGATTATAAAACTATTGTTTAGAGGTGCAATGCATTGTCAAAAACCTAAGTCACTATAAAAAGGAATAGATGCAAAACAAAGAGATCATTGTGCTTCAAAATATTAGTTTTTTTTTTATTTCTCATTTTCATAGATATGGAAAAAGATGTCTCTAATTGTGAATACTCTTCTAAATCCTTCCCTGAGAAGAAGCTCAGATTATTTGGGTTTGAGCTTCACCCAAACAACAATGTTAGCAATGATCATGAAAGTGTGAATTCAACAACCAGAGTTTCCTCAAAAACGGAAAAACTTTCCCAGGAAACAAACAAGAAAACCGAACCAGACGACAAGAAGTTCGAGTGCCAATTCTGTCTCAAGGAATTCGTAAACTCGCAAGCGTTGGGAGGCCATCAAAATGCTCACAAGAAGGAAAGACTGAAGAAAAAGAGACTGCAAATTCAAGCAAGAAAGGCTAGCATCAACTACTATCTTCAGCCTTTCCAAAACTCTAACACTCCATGGTTTTATGATTTTTCTAGTGCTCATTTTGATGAGTCTCAAATTAGTTTTAGTAGATTTGATCAAGATAGGCATGTCAATGGGTCCATAGTGTCAAATTGGTGTGATTTACCATTTAGCCTCACTGAAATAAAAATGTTCACTCTGACACACTCTGACGACCGCCGATCGATCCAAAGTGGGTCCCGGTCTGTCATCTTCAACCCTTCTTCTTCTTCCTCCTTGTCTGGTTCAAAGCAAAATTGTAGAACTTTGGATCTTCAATTAGGGTTGAGCTTGCATTCTTAAAGTGGGCTATATAAATGTTTGTACCTAGCCACATAAGAGTGCCATACCTTAAGGTGGTTCAAATTCTTTGCAGTTGCGCAGTGAACACAAAAATCAGAAATAGAATTAGACACAAAATACATATTAATCGACAGGAATTTGGTTTCTATGTTGATAGAACTATTCAATTCTTTAATATCTTCAATACATATATATTATAGGCTTAATTGCAATAATAGTATTTAAAGTATGCCATCTGTTATACTTTACTACTCAATTTTATATATTTTTTTACTTTAGTTCTCAAAATGTGCAACCTGTCAGTGTCTTTCAAAATAAAAAATAAGAGAGTGTTATTTTTAAAATTTTAGATGAAAGCTCAATAAATCATAAAGACTAACACATAACATATTTTAACTACTTCACTACGAATGCTCTTAGCGTTGAGGTTAAAGTATGATATAGTCTCTTACTCGGTGTTATGATATAGTCTCTTGTGATATAGTCTCCCACATCCTCGAGGTCCTAGGTTCAACTCTCCTCTGGGCCAATCTTCTGGGCGTAGCACAGTTGGTTAGGAGGTTGACCTCAAGGATGTCTTATCAGCTACTTGGTGTGAGTTTAATTCTCCCCCGCTGTGTGAGTCCCGACTTAAGCGGAGCTTGCCTTGGGAGGTCGGGACAAGCTTCCAGGTTATAGTCTCTTACTCGGAACGGACAACAGGACACCCTAGTGATCTCCTCAAGGGGCGCTGCCTTGGACTTGCGGGAGAGTGGGAGGATTTTCCTGTAATAAAAAAAAAAAAAGTATGATATGCATGTTAAACCTGTAAGAAAATCTGAATTGCTTAAAAAATATTTGAACTATGTTTGGTATAATTTACATAATACTAAAAATAGTTTGAAAATGATATAAACAAATGCGGTTCTTTTTTTTTTTTCTTGGAAAAATCTTTTTATTTTAGCAAATAATTTTTTTTTTTATTTTTGTGAAAAAAAAGTTCACTATTGAAAAATCTAGAAATCCCCTAGATGTTGATTTGTGATTATATATCAAATTTAAGCAGTATATAACAATCGCAATCAAACAATCAAGACAAATCAACACAACGATTTTAACGCGAAAAAATCACAATTTGACACCTCCAACTGTGATTAAAAAACCACGGGCAACAGTCATAAAACAATCCACTAAGAAGATTTAAAGGAATTACACAGGTATACTCTTAATTACCTAGCGAATCCACGCCTAATTAAACCAACCTCTATGTGCCTCTCCCAACCCCGTCTTCACCTCGGAATTGTCTTTACAATGAGCCACTCCAGAATCCACCGAAGCTTCAGGCTCGAATTCTTCAGAATCCACTGAAGAACAACTCTCTCTCTCTTGTGTATAACAAACAAAACCTTTGATGTACTCTCTTTAAACCATGAATTGAATACTCAATAAAACATCAAAGAAAACTAACAAAATATCCCCAGATATAAACCTTAAGAACCAAAAAGAAGATCTGGAGGAATTCAGGAGTAGTCTAGTTTTGGGAGAAAACCAACTACTTATAGAAAACCAAAAGTAATCCTAGATTTGGAAGAAAACCCAATTCTTATTGAAATCCGAAAAACTGTGTTCGCGCGGTCCGCTCGAGCGCCCAACAGCCCGCTAGAGCGTCTTCAGTAAAATATGCGTGTGGCAAAACAGAGGTCCGCTCGAGCACTGCAGAACCCGCTCGAGCGCGAAATCACACCTTCCAGTATTTTTACAGACCTGACAAACTTCTGAAACCCAGCATTCTTCGCTCGAGCGGACAGGCAACTTGGAATGCATTTTTGCATTTTGCTTTGAGGGCGTTGCCTCTCGACCCCGCCGTAGCGCTGCCCCGGACCCGCCAAGGGGCGCTGCCCCTTGGACCCCCGCGAGCTGACCGGGCAGCTTGATCCCCGTCGTAATCAGCGAAGTGGCAATCTTGAAAGCATTAGCATCACAAACTTCTCTGCAAGGCTCGATTCGGGTTGGATTCGCATCTAATAACTCATAGCCTCACTGAAATAAAAATGCGAATAAAATTACAACTCAAAGGAGTTTTGTCAAACGGGATTGCCAAGAAATAAAACCTAGCAATCTCTCCATTTGGCAATGCCGTGACAAAACACACCTAACAAATAAAATCCTAAACACCCTAACCCATTACAGCCAACAAAAGCCAACTTCTTTCTCAAGGTCATGATCTGCAAAACAGTTATTAGTGCCACAATCTCCAAAACAACTATTAGTCCCACAAGAATATATGAAAAAACAATAGACATATGACACGATTAACTTGAAACATGAGATGAAAAACATGAATAGATGAAAACTAAGACTCATGAAAAACAACTCTCAAACAACAAAAGCAAGATCATAAACCACACAAGCAATGATATGACGATGTAAATACCAAGAACATACAAGAAGGGCAAATAGTGCATAGCAACATGCAAAACATATAGCCAATCTCCCTTACCAAATATATCAAAGTGTTTATGCTAAACAACTCTTGCAATGAAAAACCAAACTCCCTTACCAACGCAAATTAAAATGAACCAAACTCCCCCTCACTAAAATAAACCACAAACACTGAAAACAGTGAACAAGAAGAAAAAACAACAAAAATAATATGGTTGAGCAAGTAAGGAATTTCAGATTAGTACCTTAAAACACACAAGATTATCCAAGAAGTACCATTACAAGAAAATACAATGTGCACAGTCTGCAGAAGATTCCTCATGAAAGAAGGTGATGCATTTTGTGAAAAGCATAGATCCCATGATAAAAGTGTGTGTGTGACTCTTGAAGTTCGACAAACACTAGATTCAATCCTAGTAGTGACCTGAAAGTTGGACCTCTGACAAGAGAATCTAAGCACGACAAAGGAAAGTCAAACCACTAGGAATCAAGGGGTATTTGGTGAGTAAAAGCGGAGGCTCCCCCTCAATCAATGAATCTTTTCCTTTTTTTTTCTTTCTTTCTTTTGCACATTTTTTTCTTTCTTTTGCATATATTGTCTTCTACTCTTTCTTTTTCTTTTTCTTTTTCTTTTTCTTTTGCACAATCATTGGTGGCTGACATGCTCAAGAGTATGGAAACCGAACTAGAGAAGCATGGATATAATAAGGATGGCCTGGTTGGTGACTCTGAGGTAGCCTTTTCCTTATGGCTGGATTGCAAAGAATAGAGGGGAAAGCCATGAAGGTGCAAAAAGATGGAAGGTGGTTAAGAGACTCAACATCACCCATGATGTGCTAGTATAGGTCAATTCCTCTAGAAAAGCAAAAGATACAATGATAGAAGTCCATAGAGAAAAAATAATCACTAAGGCGGAAGACTCCAAAATTTGCTAATCCAAGAGTGTGTACAGAATGAGACATACTAATAAAAAAACACACACTCTAAAGCGAGTAATGACCACAGAAAGCACACATATGTTAACATGTAATGGATATTCTCATCAATTCCAATATGCACCAAGGACCACTCAAAAATTTCAAGCTTGCAAAGCCATACTAAGAAAATCTTTTTGGGATTTTTTTTTATTTTTTTCTTAACCAAAGCAAGACAAAAACGAACAAGCACACATGTAATGACAAAAAAAACACACAGAAACCCAAAAAACTAAAATGACAAAACAAATTAACATAAGTCAAGTTTTATTACCCAAATCTTTTTGATCTTAACAAAATTAGGTCTAGTGGTCTTGGTAAATGTCGTGGCATTGTGAACACCCTCATGAATCTTGGTATTCTGCCTGAACATGTAAGGTTATCTCCTAACCCAAAAAGTATTCGAATTTTTACCTTTTCGAGACACTCTCCCATGCAACTTATAACAATAAGGGCGAATATGACCATGCATACCACAATGATGACAAATAAAAATAGGATCTACAGGGTGTACCTTTTTTTCTTTTACCTTACCAACTCTAGGAAGTTTGAGAAGTCCATCCTCATGTTGAATTTGTTGTTCTCCTTTTCCTTGAGTTCTTGTATCATGAGATGTAGATGCACTCTGTTTTTGCTCTTTGTTATCACCAAAGCCAATGCCACTCTTGTCACAACTCATATGTTGAAATCCAATGATATCCTCCAAAGTCTTTGATCCTTTGTTCCAAAGACCAATGGTAGCCATAGCACACTTGAGCTCTTCCTCTTTCTTGATCAATAGTTCTTCCAAAGCAACTTGTGACATCTCGAGAGATTCAATCTTTTCTTCATCCATGGCATGGGTTTCCAGTAGCTTATTCCTCTCTGTCTCACAAGTCAATAGTTTTGCACAAAGAGCTTGTCGATCATCAGCTATCTTGATGGCATCAATCCTGGCCTCGGAAATCTCCTCCTTAAGTTTGACATTCTCACTTTCACATGCTTTGAGTTTCTTTGTGAGTTTGTCATTCAATTTGAATAAGTTAAGAGACTCCTTATACAACTTTTCATAAGCTTGCTCAAGCTCTTCATGATCATTCTCCGAGGATTCATCATCAGTGGTATTCTCAACTGACCTCTTTGAAGACTCTGTTTGTCCTTCAGTTTCGGAAGCTGCCATGAAAGCAAGAAATTGTTTATGCCCCTCTTCGCCTTGATCTTCATCGTCACTTTCATCTTTATCAGATTCTGATTCGTCATCCCAAGTGATAGCGAGGGCTTTCTTCTTCCTCAAACGAGTGGGGCATTCTGAAGCAAAGTGGCCAAATCCTTGGCATTCATAGCATTGGACTCTTTCAGAGTTCCCTTGTATTTTTCCTTTCTCCTTCTTGGCTATAGAATTAATTTTGAGTTTATCTTTGCCTTTAGATTTATGAGTATGAGTAGATTCCAAAAGATTAGGATTCTTTTTCAAAAAAGATTTTTTAAATTGTGTAACAAAAGCAGCCATAATCTTGGAATCTATCTCACAATCCTCATTAGAATCCTCTACCACTTTATGAGCACTGCTATAAGCAATAGTATCTTTTTGTTTCTTTTTGAAATTCCTGTGTGCCTCATAAGTTTGGAGATTTCCAACCAACTAATCCAGCTTGAGGTTGTCAACATCTTAAGCCTTCTCAATAGCCGTAACTTTTGGTTGGAACCGATCGGGCAAGGATCTCAAAATTTTTCCCACAACTTTGGATTTTGAAATTTTTTCACCTAAATTGAAGCTGGAATTTACAATGTCACTCAATTTCGCATAAAATTCATCAAAGGTCTCACTATCTTTCATTGAAAGGTTTTCGAAACTAGACGTGAGCCTTTGAAGTTTTAAGCGTTTAACCGAATGAGTGCCCTTATGAATAGTTTGTAAGATATTCCAAGCCTCTTTTGCGACTTCACAATTGCAAATACGACTAAACTCTTCAGGTGTGACAGCGCAAAAGAGAGAATTGATAGCTTTACTATTCCAGCTACTATTTTGGTAATCCGTTGTGTCCCACTTATCAATTGGTTTGGGAAAAGTTACTCCATCAATAGTAATTGTTGGTTCGGTCCACCCATTCATGATAGATTGCCAAACTTTTTCATCAATAGATTTTAAAAACGATCTCATCCGAGCTTTCCAAAAAGAATAATTGGATCCGTCAAGTAGGGGTGGTCGAACCATAGAATTTCCCTCACGAATTGAATCCATTATCACAAATCAAACAAGATCTCGTTCTAAAACAATTTTTTTTTTTTTAAAAAATAGAACGACCTGCTCTTATACCAATTGAAAAATCTAGAAATCCCCTAGATGTTGATTTGTGATTATGTGTCAAATTTAAGCAGTATATAACAATCCCAATCAAACAATCAAGACAAATCAACACAATGATTTTAACGTGAAAAAACCACAAGTGGACACCTCCAACTGTAATTAAAAAACCACGGGCAACAGCCACAAAACAATCCACTAAGAAGATTTAAAGGAATTACACAGGTATACTCTTAATTACCTAGTGAATCTACGCCTAACTGAACCAACCTCTATGTGCCTCTTCCAACCCCATCTTCACCTCGGAATTGTCTTTACGATGAGCCACTCCAGAATCCACCGAAGCTTCAGGCTCAAATTCTTCAGAATCCACCGAAGAACAACTCTCTCTCTCTTGTGTATAACAAACAAAACCTTTGATGTACTCTCTTTAAACCATGAGTTGAATACTCAATAAAACATCAAAGAAAACTAACAAAATATCCCCAGATATAAACCTTAAGAACCAAAAAGAAGATCTGGAGGAATTCAGGAGTAGTCTAGTTTTGGGAGAAAACCAACTACTTATAGAAAACCAAAAGTAATCCTAGATTTGGAAGAAAACCCAATCCTTATTGAAATCCGGAAAACTGTGTTCGCGCGGTCCGCTCGAGCGTCTTCGGCAAAATATGCGTGTGACAAAACAGAGGTCCGCTCGAGCGCTGCAGAACCCGCTCGAGCGCGAAATCACACCTTCCAGTACTTTTACAGACCTGACAAACTTCTGAAACCCAACATTCTCCGCTCGAGCGGACAGGCAACTTGGAATGCATTTTTGCATTTTGCTTCGGGGGCGCTGCTCCTCGACCACGCCGTGACGCTGCCCCGGACCCGCCAAGGGGCGCTGCCCCTTGGACCCCCGCGAGCTGACTGGGCAGCTCGATCCCCGTCATAATCAACGAAGTGGCAATCTTGAAAGCATTAACATCACAAACTTCTCTGAAAGGCTCGATTCGGGTTGGATTCGCATCTAACAACTCATAGCCTCACTGAAATAAAAATGCGAATAAAATTACAACTCAAAGGAATTTTGTTAAACGGGATTGCCAAGAAATAAAACCTAACAACTACCAATCCAATGGAGTTGTTCCATTAGCCAACGAACACAAACAAAAAGGAAACACTGAAACCAAGCAACTAAAGATCTGTTATCAGAACAGAGTATATTCAGTACAAACCCACGTATCAAAATTTTAAAAATTCCTCAATTATCCTTCCAAATATGAAGCCCCGCCAAAAAAAGTAAGTGTGCATTTTTATTTATTGTTGATCAAAGCACGATGATGATAAGAAATTATAATTTTTTTTTTTCATTTCTTACCCATGTGAGATATCAAATTATTATTATTATTTTTCCATTTCCCACCTCATGATCCAAACGAAAAATTAATATTGACATACAGAACATAAACTGTCCTTCCAAAGATAGATTATAAGTTTAGATGTGTGTGTTAACATATAATATACTATACATCAAAATACTATAGTGCATCTATAGCTGTAGCTGTAAAGAGACCCACTTCTGTAAAGAGCCCCACTACCACACACTCCACTTCTGTAAAGAGCCCCACTACCACACACTCACCCACTACCTTCAGCTGTAAAGAGAGCTAACCACTATGTATTCAGCTGTAAAGAGAGCTAACCACTATGTATTGTCGTATGCTTTGTCTCCTTCTCCTCTCTATAAAGAGAGAGAGCTTATTCTCTTGTAATACACAAATATACAATAACAAATAGTGAACATATCAATTTTCATTCCAGTCTCTCTCTTTTCTCTCTCTCTCTCTCCTTACCAATCTTTCAGTGTGGATGGTGACTTATTATTTCGATAAATAATTTCTTCAGATAAAAAAAAATTATATAAATACTTGAAATCTCACCTATTAGATTCCATTGTGAAAGACACAAATTTTTTTCCTAAAGAATTCACTATTCATAATTAATTATAAATCATTTTAAAAAATACTTTTTAAACTACCATTATTATAGAAATTATTGCAGATAATCTTGGTCCGATACTTTTTGAGTGTGTACACTACAAGAAAATATATTTTTGGCGACCATTTTTGGCTACCAAAAACAATTTAGTCGCCAAAAGTTACGGAATTGACTACCAAAAATAATATTAGTCGGCAAAAGTCAACTTTTTAGCTACTAATTTTTTTTAGTAGGGGAATGTTGATTATTGGCGACTAAAAAAAATTTAGTAGCTAAAAATATTACAATTGGCGACTAAAAAAATTTTTAGTAGCTAAACATATCACAATTGGCGACTAAAAGAAATTTTAGTAGCCGTAGAGGTACCTTTAGCTACTAAATTGTTTGGTAGCCGAATGAAAATAAAAAATTTATTTTTGATCTTTGGCGAAAAAAATTTTGGTAGCCAAAAATATATTTTCAGCGACAAAATTCCTTGTTAGTCGCTGTAAACCTACTTTTGGCTACTAAATTGTTTGGTAGCCGAATGAAAATAAAAAATTTAATTTGTAATCTTTGGCGACCAAAATTTTAGTCGCCAAAAATATATTTTCAGCGACAAAATTCCTTTTAGTCGTTGTAGACCTACTTTTGGCTACTAAATTGTTTGGTAGCCGAATGAAAACAAATAATTACTTTTATCTTTGGTGACCAAATCATATTTTAGTCGCCAAAGATGATACATATATATATATTTTGTACCAAACCAAACCCTAAAATAATCAGCACCTCTCCCCCCCTCTCTCTCTCTCTATTTTCAGCGTTGCTCCTCTCCCCTCCCTCTCTCACTGCTGCTCTTCCTCGCCTTCGCCGGAAACCAGAGCACCTCCTCCTCCTCCGCCATCGCCATCGTCATCGTGAGTACCGCCTCTTTTCACGCCGCCTCCTCTTCCGCCGATCTTCATAGATCCACCGCCACCACCACCACCACGAGATCCAGAGGCTTCATCGCTGAGATGAACTCTACTCCATTGATGCTCCGTCTCGCGTATGCTTCTCTCTCTCTCTCTTCCATGTGGGTTTTTGTTTCTTCTTGTTCTGTTTTCTGGGCAACTAAACTGAGGGTTGCTTATGGTTTATTTCATGAGCTGGGTTGCCTCCTTCACTTGCATTTCTGGTGATTGCTTTGATGGTAGGGTTTGAAGTTGGGAATCTTTTTGTCCTGTTTCCCTTCTATGTTGATTTTGGACTAATTTGGGTCCTCTTTTTTTTTTTTTTTTTTTTTTTTTGTTGACATATGGTCTGAATCTTAGCTGAACTATCTTTTAGATCATAGTGATTTTGTGTAACTTTGGTTTGATTTTATATTTCTGTGATTTTCATTTGCTCATTGTCATTTTAAATATTTCTCTAGTTTAGTTTAGTTTAGTATAATTGCTCAGTGGAATGCCATTAGTATTGTTCTTGATCAGGGTATTTGCTTCATGTGATTGGTGGGTCATATTCTACTATCTCGTTTCGTCAGTGATTTGTTGATCTATCAGATTTCTAATTTCTGATTTGTCCAAGCTTATGTATATTTTCTAAATACCAGTTGTTTGTCCAAGCTTATGTATATTTTCTGATTTGTCTAATTTCTGTTATTTTCTAATTTCTGATTTGTCCGAGCTTATATTTTCTAAATACCAGTTGTTTCTAATTTCTGTTAATAACACTCTTATATGTTTAAAGAAAAAATTTCCATTTAAAATGCTTCTAAAAAATAAAAGATGTTCTGGAGACAATATTCTACGAGGTTGCTAAGAAGATGGATTTTAGATTGAATATTCTTGTTGGCTGAATTTTGTTCTTTCCTAGGATTTTTTTTCTCTACTGTTTTAAATCTGTTACAAGTTTGTGTGTCCTAACTCCATTAATTAATTCTGTTCCATTATACTTTTGTCCCTTTTGTCTAGCTTCATGGGAAGGAAGTAGTTGTTGAGTGCAAATTTGATGGTGACCGCATTCAAATCCATAAAAATGGGAAAGATATACACTTCTTCTCAAGGTAGTTGCTGGCCTAGTAGTTTCAAATAATTTTCTGCTCTTTGATATTTTTTGGTTGTTTTTGTCACTTTGATTAATTCTTTTTGTTATCTTTACATTGGAATATTTATATTATATTTCATTGATTGTCTTTGACTTCTTAAATGCTCTATTGTATCTGCATCATCTGAACTGATGTCACCATTGTTAACCCAATAGATTTTAGTTTAATGTAATTCACAATTTTATGTCATTTATGCAGGAACTTTCTTGACCATCCTGAATATGCGCATTCCATGTTGGATGTTATCATGCAAAATATTCTTGTTGACAGGTAATATTTTAACACCAACTTCACACTCAAGAACTTCACACTCAGCAACCATATGATATCTAGTTACCTTTTGTTTCTTAGGATTCTATTAGTCTGGATCATGCAGTGAATACCAATCATATATTTTAACACCAATTTTCTGCTTTTTGTTTCTTATGAATACCAATCATGCCACTGTAGAAGCAACATTTAAAATTGATATCAGTACTTCACAAGGTTACTTCACTTGGTTCTCTATTGATAATTAAACAATCTCCAACCACATCCTAACCCTTGAGGTTTTTAAAGAGGCAGAGTATTAACATATAGTATTATTGCAGAAGTGCAAATCAATCTTTGCAGTCAAAACAAATAACAAATAACAAATCTTCTACAGCTAATTTGTTCAGTCTCCTATAGTTGAAAACAAATAACAAAGTTCGACACTTCATTTTTGTTTCCAATTTTTTGTTTAATTGGTCATGCTTAATAATTCATTGAGATAAATTTCTTTGTTCAGTGGAGACACTGATGCAGTGGTTCCTGTGACTGCAACTCGATACTCCATTGATGCCTTGAAGCTTCCAACTATTACCAACTATTACAAAGTTAGACAAAGTTTTATTGGGAATTCTATTGGTTGGGGAAGTGTATGTATTCGTCATGAAAATTTCAAATTCTATTATATACAAACAATTTAATGATTTATTAGTTGGGCAAGTTTTGTAGACATGCATAGGAGTGACAAACAATTTATTGGTTTTGTATTTTGGATTAGGACTGATTTCATCATGATTCACGACATTAATATATGCGTTGAGGTAAAATTAAAACAAAGTCTTACGAGCTTGTAATATGCTAGTCTTGGCAACACATGATAAAGCTGAACCTGTTAAATGCGTACTCAACTCATTAAGGCTTTTTATTCTATTTACTTCTTGTTGGCTTCATGTACTATTTTTCGCAATTCAGCTGTCTATGCCATCATCTTCGGCCATCATGACCGAGATTAGGTCTAGTCACATTAACAAGCGTACCCTGTTAGAATTTATTCATATTATTCTGTGTGAATGAGTTTGCCTTTCAATTTAAGTTTTAGTATGGCTTACATTTGGCATGTTGGCAGATGATAAAGTAACTGTTTTGGAGTCAGAAAAGAGAGCTTGGGAAAGTTCCTCGAATTATGAACATATAGGGGCTTCTTGCATTTTCGTTACGCATATTGTCACCAACCTTTTGATCCTTCAGTAAATAATTGGGATGTGAAGTATTTTTGCTGTATTATGAACTACTTATTTTATTGTTTCCATAAATAACTTTCCTCAATAATTTGTTTGATACCAGTGCAAACCACATTATCTAAGCAACCTTCCCTCCATATTGTTGTCTTACTTTTATTGCTGTTAAATATTTTTCTTTCTGCTGCATTTTTGAACACCAGAAGTTGAAATGAATATGGACCTTTTTATCTTTTTGTTTCTTTACTTATTAGATCTTTGCAATTTATTTATTTATTTATTTTTGAGTGGTTTCTTCCAATTAGGAAATTTTTTTATCATTTGTTGGAGCCTGTAATTGGAAATTTAGTGATATAATTTGACATGATTCGGTGGATACTAAGCTACCAATAGAAACCTGTTATAAAAAAGCTTTGTAAATGGTCTAAGGGTTTTATGTTTTAATTATGGCCAATCTGTGTAATGCCTGGTGCTTGGTATTGATAATGGTGGATATTCTTCACAGGTCCTTCTCCTTCTTACCAACTGAAGCAAGAATAGCAAGATCATGAGACGAAGTACATAATGGTCCTATATGTGTATTGCCTTTCTGTGTCTCCCAGTACATATCATTCTTCCTATGTTAGTACAAAGAGCCAAAAAGGTGTGAGCATACATTTTTATGAAAATGATTGGGGCCCACAGGTTTTGCTGGCCTAATCAACTTCTATTGTTGAATGGTTGCCTCATGTCTGACTTTTTCAAAATATTTTTGGAAGTATATCAGTTTAAAGGCATTTGAAAATCTTAATGGCGGAGTTATTTGGTCTGATGCATGCTGAACTCTCAAATGGAGTGATCATTTCTTAGACCATGATTCTTTAAACAAATTTAGCATTTAGCATGGAATTGGTTTTTAATAGTGTGACACTAGATTCCACCAATACAATTTCGGCTTGTCTCTTGAGCATGCCAGTGCCCTAGAATAATACCTGAATGTTTAGAAACATCAATTTTTATCATTCACTTTTTTTTTTCCCATACCATTTTCTTGACTTAATCTTGAATTTGTTTGTAAATATGCTAATCTTTTTCACTCATCAATGTTCCTTTCAGGCCATCCATGGATCTTGCTCTACACTGACTGCACATTAAGGACGCTATCTATAAAGTCGAAATGAAAGAGCCGGTCACCACCACCACCTTCCCAGCTACTAGCCACAACTAGACTGGAGGAGCAGAATGACCGTAGGACAGCCTATGATTCTTTTGGTGAGACTACCGATCCAACGTCGCTGCCTGGAAGTTTGAGTCGCAAGACTAAAGAGCAAGACGACTCTGGTGCCAGGACAACATCTTGTACTTATGGAAGGACTGAAGAGCAACCTTCCCTCCATATTGTCCTCAATAAAAGTAAGAGAACAATATCGAAGGGTTTTATGGAAGGACTCGAACAATGGGAGCTTATAGTGATGCCAGGACGACATCTTGTACTTATTAGTACTTATTTTTGGATGGTTGGAACTAAAATGTGTAATGGGAGTAGTTAGTTTTTCCTGTATTATGTATGAAATTAAATTATTGACGTTGGATTACACTTGGTTCTTATGGAATTTGTAATAAATATATAATTGGACGTTCAATATTAATTTTTTGGATGGTTGGAGCTAAAATGTGTGCACATTGTTGAATGATTGATAACATATTTAGTGTTGATAGATTATATTGTTTATACAGGGTACAGGTTGTATTCATAATGGATACAGGTTGTTTAGAATTTTTTTTTTTTAAAAAAAAAAAAAACACGTTAAAGCATTTGGCTACCAAATATTTTGGTAGCCAAATACGTAATCAAATGTTTTGGTGACTAATAATTTAGTAGCAAAACATAACCTAAAAAGTTTTGGCGACCAAATAATTAGTAGCTAAAATAATTGAGAATGAGAGAAAGAAACTATTGGCCGCTAAATTTTTAGTCACGGAATGCACCTTTTGCCGACTAAATAATGTTTCGTAGCCAAATGTGTACTTTCGGCGACTAATTATTTAGTAGCTAAAGGTGACACCTTCCCCGACCACAACAACTTAGTAGCCAAAAAGCCTCATTCGGCGACTAAAGTTTTAGTGGCGGAAACATAACATTTGCCGACTAAACATAATTTAGTAGCGAAATGTAGTAACTTTCGGCAACCAAACAAAGTTTAGTCGCCAATACTATCGCCGACAGGGTATAGGCGACGAGTTTGGCGACAAAATATTTTAGTCGCTAAATGGTTTCGGCAACTAAATATTAGACTTTTGGCGACCAATATTTTGGTAGCCAAAAGTGACATTTCTTGTAGTGGTACCACACATATTCCAAATTTTATCAGTTTGTGCGACAACAACGTTTTCATCTCTAAAGCGTGTAATACCTCGAGGCATTTGATGAAGACATTTTTTACCAAACCGTGAGACATTGAAGCAACAACTATCCTTGGATGTGTGGAAGTAGACCAAGCGTCCATCAGCTAGGAATTGAATTCCACAAGGTGGATCCGAATCTGAAGAATCAAAAGCAAGTCCATTTTGCAAGCAAGATGGCCATGAAGATCACTCCTCTAGACGGGGATCTTTTTTCTGATGCTACTCTTTATTGCCAACTGGTATGTAGCTTTGTTTATCTCACTGTGACTTGTTCTGACATTGTCTATGTTATCCATCTTGTTAGTCAGTACATGTCGGCTCCCTACACCCTGTATTATACTACTCTACTTCGCATACTTCGCTACCTCAAATGCACTATGTTCAACGGACTCCACTACCATGCTCACTCTTCTCTCGAGCTTCATGCCTTTTCTAATGCTGATTGGGTTGGGGATCCTACTGATCGACACTCCACCACGAGTTTCTGTTGCTTCTTAGGTGATTCTCTTCTTACTTGGCGCAATAAGAAACAATCCTCACTGCTTGCTCTAGTACACTGAATACCGCTCTATTGCTAACACTACTCAGGAACTCTTGTGGTTTTACTAGCTCCTTGTTGATATGGGTGTTTCTTCCCTTGGTGCTACCTCTCTCTATTGTGACAACTAGAGTGCCATTCAAATTGCTCCTAATGATGTCTTCCATGATCGTATCAAACATATTGAGATTGATTGTCATTTCATTCGACAGCATGTTACACGTGGTACTGTTCATCCTCTTCCTATTGCTTCTACCGATCAACCTGCTGATATTTTCACCAAGGCTCATCCTCCTGGGCGCTTCCGTGATCTTGTTTCCAAACTCAACTTGGTCGATGCCTACCCTCCTTGAGTTTGCGGGGGGCTGTTAATATATAATATACCATACATCAAAATACTATAGTGCATCTATAGCTGTAGCTGTAAAGAGACCCACTTCTGTAAAGAGCCCCACTACCACACACTCCACTTCTGTAAAGAGCCCCACTACCACACACTCCACTTCTGTAAAGAGCCCCACTACCACACACTCCACTTCTGTAAAGAGCCCCACTACCACACACTCCACTTCTGTAAAGAGCCCCACTACCACACACTCCACTTCTGTAAAGAGCCCCACTACCACACACTCCACTTCTGTAAAGAGCCCCACTACCACACACTCACCCACTACCTTCAGCTGTAAAGAGAGCTAACCACTATGTATTCAGCTGTAAAGAGAGCTAACCCATGTGTATTGTCGTATGCTTTGTCTCCTTCTCCTCTCTATAAAGAGAGAGAGCTTATTCTCTTGTAATACACAAATATACAATAACAAATAGTGAACATATCAATTTTCATTCCAGTCTCTCTCTTTTCTCTCTCTCTCTCTCCTTACCAATCTTTCAGTGTGGATGGTGACTTATTATTTCGATAAATAATTTCTTCAGATAAAAAAAAATTATATAAATACTTGAAATCTCACCTATTAGATTCCATTGTGAAAGACACAATTTTTTTTCCTAAAGAATTCACTATTCATAATTAATTATAAATCATTTTAAAAAATACTTTTTAAACTACCATTATTATAGAAATTATTGCAGATAATCTTGGTCCGATACTTTTGAGTGTGAACCACACATATTCCAAATTTTATCAGTTTGTGCGACAACAACGTTTTCATCTCTAAAGCGTGTAATACCTCGACGCATTTGATGAAGACATTTTTTACCAAACCGTGAGACATTGAAGCAACAACTACCCTTGGATGTGTGGAAGTAGACCAAGCATCCATCAGCTAGGAATTGAATTCCACAAGGTGGATCCGAATCTGAAGAATCAAAAGCAAGTCCATTTTGCAAGCAAGATGGCCATGAAGAATGAGATATATATTAAGAGTAATGTTACAAATATTAGTTAGCTATAGTTTTTTTTTTTTTTTTCCTGAAATGTGAAAAATTTTATAAAGCACAAACACAAACAACAACAAAAAGCCAGGGCATTCCCTAAGCTAACAATACATCAGAAGGAAGTATCCATGAAGGATTCTAGGGGAGAAACTCCAAGCACATATTAAAATCCTAGATGCCTCATCATTCTCAAAGTCATTCCAATAAGCATCTCTCCATCTAAAGTTCTCAAGCAGGTTACTGAGAAGATCAACTACATGCTTTGCTTTGTTCTCAAGCAGGTTACTGAGAAGATCAACTACATGCTTTGCTTTGGTCTGGAACAATCTGAAATTTCTCTCCTGCCAGATATGATAGACAGTAGCACAAAGAGAAAGCTTGGACAAATTGTGTTGAAAACTCTTGCCTTTCCTGTTTTGCACTGCCCAGGAAATAATCTGATGCATATCCATACTAGATTAGGCACACCATTCAAGCTTAAGACACTCCTCCAAATACTACTTGCATAGCTACATTTAAAAAATAAATTTTCATGATTTTCACTAGCAGAATTGCAAAGCAAACAAGTCATATTTTGAGTAAGGCCCCAATTCCTAACTCTGTCAAGGGTGGAAAGTCTACCAAAGGATGGACAACCAGCAAATCAATGACCACTTGGGAACATGTAAGGAAAACCACACAACCTTAGACCAGTGCACCACAGGATGATGAGTTTTAACAACATGTCAAGCTGATCTTATAGAAAAAATACCATCAGAGCTATGAGGAATTTCTTGTGGTCTGGTTCAGATATTAGTAAATCAGCCCCTAAAGTTAGCTGGGCTATTTGTTGCCCTAATGAAGAAGGGGGTCTTGGTTTTAAGTCTGTGTTGCAGTGGAATAGAGCTGCAATCCTTAAACAATTATGGGCCTTGTGTATGAAGGCAGATGTGTTATGGATTAAGTGGATTCACACTTATATCATCTAAGACCAGAGTTTGTGGTACATGAAGACTCCTATCGATGCTTCTTGGACAGTGACGAAGATGTTTAAAGTAAGAGACATTGCCAAGCCTTATGTCGAATCTGTTATAGGGAATGGCAAGAACACATATCTCTGGCATGATAACTGGCACCCACTTGGGCCTCTTTATCCAGATTTGGCAGCAACCTTGGCCATAAGCTACTTAGAAATATGCATGTAAAAGTGAGTAGCATGCTTAGTAATGCAGGTTGGAATTGGCCTAGAAGGCTTAATTGTGTCATGGCAGGGATTGTTAATCAAATTCCTGCTAATGTGATGATTGTAGTAAAGATGATCATCTAAGCTGGACGCATAGTTAGCTATACTTACTTTGAGGTAGTATAACAAAACCACATTTATTGTACTGTTTCGTCTGTACGTATAAACATGTCCAGTAATTAAAAATGTTTCATCAAATTTAAATTTAATAAAAAAAAAATGGTGAAAACGATACTCCAATTGTTTCATCATATTAATATCAAATGAAGAGAGTACTATATTTTTCGTCAAACCAAGGGAGTTTTTATTTTTTTTATCAAATTTTGCAGATGACCGTTGGTGGACGACCTTCCAAACAATTGGATTTGGGGATGAATTAAAGATTTTGTGAGTTTTTTTTTCTATAAATTTTTTTTAGTGATTTTGATATTTCTAAACTAGAAAGACTTGAGAATAATAAATAAATAAATAAATAAATTAACTATCCAAATTATTGGAAGAAAAAGAAAAAAAAAAGACTATTAGAACATTTGACAAACAATATAAATCCTGTTAAAAAATATGCCTTTTCTTTCCATTTATCAACTAAAATAAAATTGAAACCAAACAACTAAACAACAAAAATAGTTTTAGACTTTGTTTTGGTTTATGAATTTGAGTAAAAAATTTAAATATATATATAAATAAATAAAATATAATTACATTTTACATACTTTTTATACATATTTTCTCATTTTTCATATATAAAACACGGCCTTAGAGCATCTCCAATGCATTAGGCATATAATACTTGTTAGTTAAAATGCCTAGTGTGATTCATTTTTTTCAATTCCAATGCATTAGGCATATGATTAGGCATTTTGACTCAACTCATATTCACTAGCTACATGTAGCTAGCCTTCAACGTTAGGTAAAATATATTCAATCATTAGGATCATTTCCCTCCATCTTTGTTGTTGACGTGGTATTTTATAAAATTAATAGTATTTTGATAAATAGCTAAAATAAAGAGCATGGTTGGAGTAAAAATATAAAACAGTTGATAGGCAAAATAAAATATATACTTTATAGTAATATTTAGATAAGTAAAATACCTACTACCGTTGGAGATGCTCTTAATTATCCGAATTTTAACATTAGCGTGGAACACAACTATTCCAAATCTCATCAGTTATAGTGGTGTTTTGAACTTATTATTTTAATAGGTTATTTCAGTATTTGACTATTTTAATAAATTAAATTTTTGTATTTAGAAAAATAGTTAGATTTTTTATAATTAGATGTGATGTTTGTGATATAAAAAGTAAAATGATTATGAATTTGATGTGATATTTTATTTTATTAACTATTTTAATTTATTTTATCTTTTTATAAATATTTTTTTAAAAAAAAGTTAAAATTCAACTTGCCAAACACGCCTATAGTCTCATCAGTTGCGGTCACTCCATGTATCTTTCGCAAACTCGTATTTCCCATCTTGGTGACGTGGCGGCAACAAGGATCGTTGGATGTGTTGCTGACTGTACAGGAAAGAAATAAACTTTCTCGTATAATCCTATTGATCAAGTCTGCACTCCTCTATACGTCGTCGCTTTATCACCTGAAAACACAAACGTGAGCTAGCCGGCGGGTGCGTGCCAGAAACCTCTCCGATACCTAAGTCAGTAAGCTTGACAAATAGACAAAAGCTCTATGTATTCAGAAAGCAAAGTTGTGTTACCCTTCCAAAGGTGATGTTTGTGAGCTTTTATAGGTTTCGTGTGGCACAATCCTAGTAGGACTTCTACTCCTCCATCCAGAGTCCTCCTAGGATTCATACTCCTGAAAGATAATGCTTATCCTTCAACACCCCCATCACTGCTTAAACCAAGTGAGATGGTTTTACGATGGCCGAACTCCAATATGACCGAAGTAATCATGGTTATGCTGAGCCGCTGAGTAAGCCAAACTATCCTTAATTCGGTTCTTCCTTTCGCTACACCTTATCTCGGTTCTCCCATGTACAAAGAAATGGCGTGGTTAGACCGAGCTACCGAGTAGCAAGGTTCTGACCGTTCTAACCACAATACGCCATGACCGGGCTAACTCTGAGACCGGAGTAACTTCAAAGTGTCTTTAGACCGGCCTAACTCCAAGTCGCTTCCGGACCGGAGTAACATTACATTTCTCTTGGGCCGGAGTAACTTTGTACCTCTCTTGGGCCGGAGTAACTTTACGGCCTTTTTACTCAGCCCTTCGTATTGTGGGCCATAATGATCATCTCCCAGCTCGGCCCAATTTTCACACAAATTACCCTCTCAATTGCCCCTTAATTCCATCTGCGCAGCATGATAGGGATTACCTGTCTATCAGCCGAGCTAAAGTTTTTTGAGCCTTTCCAACCGAGCTAAAAACCATTTAGCCTTTCCAGCCGAAGTAAAACTCTTAAGCCTTCCAGGCGAGCTAATTTCACATCGGGCTCTGCTTGTCCAGTCAAAACGTCTCTTCAATCATAGCAACTGAATCGTTTCTCCTTCCCAGGACACGTGGCACGCCCTTACTGGCTTATCGCAGCTGTCACGCCGCCCTCGTACTTCACACAATTTGAACAGTTCCCGCCTTTTGCCCCTTCTCTTTCCACAAAACAACCCCTGGCTAGAGAATTACTTACGCCATTCATTCTTCAACTTCTCTCTCTGAACCTCCATTACTTCTTCAACCTTTGAGCTCGTGTTCTCCATTGCTGCTGCCCTCATCTCCAATTCTTGCCTCTTCATCTGGTAAGTACTGCACATTTATCTTGCTTTCCTTGTTTTCGTACTTTGTTTTGGGTGTTTTTGCAAAACACTTTTTCTTGCTCTATCATGCATTTTTTAGGAAAAACTTCATAAGAACCTCATGAACTTCATGAAGTAATCTATAAAACAGTGTTTGATCCATAATTTCCATATAACCGAACTAGAAAGTAGTTTGTAGTCAATGTCCTTCTATCAGACTTTAACCGAACTAGCACTCTATGTTGGTACCAGTAGTTTCAATAAGTCAACCACTTTTTGATAGACCTTAGCCGAGGTAAACGAGCCGAACTAAGTCCGAACGTAGCATACTGAAACCTTATCTTTCGAACGAACTAGGACTTTTGGGGCTAAGCCAGCTTTCTAAGTTTTAGACCGAACTCAGAAAGCTGCCCCTAGAGGCTCAACCGGTCTGACTGAGCCTTTTATTTAACCGAGATAACGAATCGCTTGCCAAGACCGAGATATCGAACCCCCTGCTCAATCCGAGCTACTAAGCATCTTGTTGTAACCGAGACAGAACCTGTAGCATCCACATAGCCGAAGTAGGACTCCTATTTTTTGCTTTTATTTTGTAGCACGGTCCAATGATCCGTGCTTAACCCCTTTGTTTTCCACTTTGTAGACTTAGGTTGCCCAAGCACTCCATTGCGCGCCATACCGAGCTACTGAGCACAATTTTGCCACCGATCTAACTTATTCATAACTTATAAAATAAATGGGAAAGTATAGATTTTTAGTAAATACTCCGAGCGGTCTAGCCGAATTTCGAAAAGATTACAATATACTCGACGACGTCCACCTAATCTTAGCCGAAAAAGACGTCATACCTTGGGGAAACCAGGATTTTGTACCCTTTACCCTTCTTTCAATAATAGAAACCGGGCTAAGATTTCCAGTCCAACCCCTTATTTGTGAATTCCTTAGGCAAACCAGACTATGCCCAACCCAGCTTTCCACCAACTCCTACCGTATAATAATGGGTATAGCCGAACTAAACCGCAAAGCAGGCATCAACCTCGGTCTAGCCGAAATCTTCCACCAGTATTCCATAGGTTCGAAGGAAGACGGCTGGGTGTACTATCTCAGAATACGCCGTCGACGTGAGAAAATAATAAAAAACACACTGGATAAAGACTTGAATGACGACGATTTTTTCTAGGTATCTGGGAACTTTGAGGATCACCAAGCCCAGATTCCTGGCCGAAGCATTAATTGGAAAAAAGGAACACCTGGTATAAGTACTTCGGTTTTCTTGCGTGCTTTACAATATTTCGGTTTTCAATTTTGCAGCCGAACTAACAGTTGTTTTCTTTCGTAGATTCTGCCCACCTCCAGTCTCTGTACAGCTACCCAAATCTAGCAACCTTACGCGCCGCACTACGGTATCCAGAACGTAGTTGGGCCAAGCTGCTAAAGTTCGAATC
>NW_021024855.1:1434672-1483802 GCF_004153795.1 Camellia sinensis
AAATAACCGTCTATGAGAAATCGCAAAAATGGTGAAAAAAAAATTAACCAATAAAAATCATCCCCACTAAAACATGTTGATTGCAGAAAATCAGTTGTAATGCATCGTAAATGCTACAGAAAAAATGATGGTCTCTGGGGAAGATGATGCCGACCAACGGAAAGAGACCTCTCACGGTATTCTGCCTCCATGAAAGCAATGGTGGAATCAATGTAAATGAAGGAAAAACAATGGTAATGAAACCGAAATGGTGAACGACAACAACAAACACGTTGATTGCAGAAAATCAGTTGTAATGCATCGTAAATGCTAGAGAAAAAATGGTGCTCACCGATTTGGGTGTCCCAGAAACATCCCCACAATAAGTTGAACATTACGAAACTCAATTGAATTCACCAACAACTGTTCAAGGAAATATTCAGGTAAAGGGTATTGACGTAAAAACGCAATGGATTAAATCAAACCCCCCAAAATCAGGATATCAAATAGAACTAAATGGAGCATAGGAAAACATTTAGGACTAAATGGTTCAACATTTCAGCAAATAGGATTTATGGGTAAATTTTCCTTAAATTTTTAGGCGTATATTATTTTTATTTAAATATTTTAAAAATTAAAGTAGGCATATATATATTCTTCATATACCATAACATAACTCTAAATGAGTTATAGAGACCAACTAACTGGATGCATAATTGTAGACGACTTTGGCTTTTTTAGTTTCAATCTTAGTGATAGTGTGAAAATTACACTATTAATATTCTATACTATTATATAAAACACAACATAAAGTTTCACAAACTCAATTTTCTTTTCTCACTTTTTTGAATTTATTTTAGATTGCGAAACAGGGTTGTTCCGAATCCTTCAGAGCAGATATTTATAAAAGTGTTATAGGGGATTGTGATCGGCGGTTGTTCCGAATCCTCCAGAGCAAATATTTATAAAAGTGTTACAGGGGATTGTGATCCTCCGAATTATTAATACACAAAATCAAATTGTAAAAAATAATCCAAAGACTATCAGTTTGCCAGTGAGGCCACTTTAAATAATCACCACTCATTCAAAGTAGATCAATTGTAAAAATATTTATTTTGTTTATATATTTTCATATATATATTTTTTTTATTTGAATCTCACAAAATTTCTCTCACTCACCGTTCATGAGAAGGTAGTAGAAGAGACAAATATTGAATAAGTCACAGTAGTGGAATTATTAAAAAATATAATCATATTATGATATTTGAAATTGTTTGATACTTGAATGCTCACCACAGTTCATGATAAGGTAATGAAGGAGACAAATATTGAACACGCTACAGTAATAGAATTATTAGAAAAATAATCATATTATAATATTTGAAAATGTCTGATATTTGAAGGTGTGCGAATTTTAGACGGTATTTTGTTGTTCAATAAATATAAATTACTATGTGATATTTAAAAACAGTCCTGCTATGTAGCCTAAATTTGCTGGGGCTCGACTGGCCCGAATTTCAAAACGACGTCGTTTGAATTCCCCTCCCCCCTTTTCTTCTTCCTTCCCCTCTCTGCTCTGCTCTACTCTTCAAAAGAATGAAAATGAAAATGAAAATCTAAATCTAAATCAAGAAAAACAAAAAGGTGATTGGCACCAAACAATGATGTTTTCAGTTACCAACTGAAATCAAAATCAAAGAGACAAACCCACAGCAAACCCAAAAAAAATCAGTTACCAACAGAAATGATGATTCGTAAATTCAAACCCACAGCAAACTCAACAACTCAAAATCTCACATGAAAATCAAAACTAAACAGACAAACTAAAAAAAAAAAAAATCAAAAATCAAACCCACAGCTACAGACAAACCCACATGAAAATCAAAATCAAAAACTCAAAAAAACTCACAAATTACCAAATCCAAAAAATCAAAATCAAAATAAAAAAAAGAGGAGGAAAAGAGAGAAGAACAGAGGAAGGAGGAGAGGAGGAAGAAGCTGCCGTCGCCATCACTGTTGCTCTCCTACCTCTTCTCTCTTCCTCCCTCTTCTCTCTCTCTCCTCTCTTTTCTCTTTTCTTGTTTAAAGAGAGGGGAAAAAAAAAATTCAAAACGATGGCGTTTTGAATTTCGGGCCAATCGAGCCTTTAACTTTTCGAGCTCTCAAGCTTTATTATTATTTATTTATTCAAACAAGAGAGAAATCACAATGCCTCCGTTTGGGAAGTGGGTTGGCCTTTTGGCGTTTTTAGCCTAGACTAAAAATTTTGGTTTGGGAAGGACTTTTTAACTTTTTTGATTTTTTTTTTGTAAGAGAAGAGTGTAATGATTATGGGTTGGAAGTGATATTTTGTTTTTTGTGGCTAAAATAGCGTATTTTGTCTTTTGTAGCTAAAATAGCTAAAAAAGTCCCGTTTAGCTCTTCCCAAACGGAGCTAATGACTCTGTTTGGTTTGGTTTAGAATTTTTTTTCTAAAAGGTAAAAATTAATTTGGAGAAAAAAATACATATCATTTTTATATAGTTTATCTTTGGAGGGTAGAGCAAATTTTTAAAAATTAAAAAATATCATTTTATGTTTATTTTTGTCAAATTAATTTCTATTTTAAAAAAATTAAAATTAATTTTAGAAAATCAAACCAAACATATTTTCCTCTTTTTTTCTTTTCTGTTCTCTCTTTTCTAATTATTTTTTTCTTTCTTTTCTCTCTTTAAGTTACAATCAGAGTGTTAAAAAAAAAAAGTGCTTTAAAATCTTGGCCGCCGAAGTCTGTACACCAAAGATGAGTTCGGGGTCAAGACCAGTTACTGATTTAGGCAAGGAGAGTGTTGAAAATGGGACTGTTCCCAATTTTATTTCGCATCTGAGATCGTCATTTAAGCCGGGTGAGTTCGACAAAGTGCAACAGATTTTAATGGCTCGAGAAGAGAACATGAAGAGTGAAATTGCTCTTTGGAAGAAAGAGTATGAATATATGGAAAAGAAGAACTTGGAAATGGCAGCAACAAATTTTAAGATCCAGGAGGAGCGAAACAAGTACAAGGTAGAGCGGAATGAGCTCAGAGAGAAAAACAAACGTCTTAAGGTAGAAGATAATATTCATCGTGAGATAGAGGAAGGTCACTGTAAAAGATTGATGAAGGCTGAAGAGAAATATGAAAAGCTATTGGAAAGGCATAGACAGGTTCAGAGTGAGAACGTAAAACTTGTTTTGATGCTTACAGCGATGAATTCTGCGAAGAATAAATCTCTGTATGAGCTTGAGATTAATAAGAAGAGGTTTGAGGAATTGATTTTGCGAGTTTTGCGTGTGGAGGATGAAGCTTCAATGTTGATGGTTGAGGGTCATGCGTGTGAGAAAAAGAAAGAGGACATGGGAGCTGAGAGGCCAGTTTCTGATAAATTGATGGCGGAGAAAACTTCTGACAACGGAAAATCACAACATGAAATGGCTGTTGGAACTGTGGATGAAAGCTTGGCCAATCTACAAAGCAATGGGAGTTCATCAAATTGTGTTGAAGAAATCAATTCTATGGCGGATTCTGATTCTGTTGCTGTTTCTCTGGGAGTCGGAAGCAATCGTTTGCAGGAGGCTGGTATAATATTAAAATTTTTATAATTTTTTTCAGTCTGGACTTTTCTTAGCTACCTTATTACACCATATTGATTTTGGTTAATAAATTAATTTGCATTTTCTTTTTCTTTTTCTTTTTCAAGCTTATGGCATCTGAGTCGATTTAATAAGCCTGATCTTTTATCTGTTTAGTTCCAGGATGGGCCTGCTTAAGGAGACCACATTAATGTAGAATGTTTTTAATTACACTATAATTTCGCGACGTGCATGGTGCATGGAAGTTGAATAAGTGGAGAGAAACAGAAATAAAATAAAGTTGAAGTACATTCTTTCTACCAAGAGTCAAATCAATGGTTGGATGGGTTTTAATACTCCTATATGCCCCATTTTAGCGTCGCCATTAACCAGAAATGGCAAGGTTATTAATATGGTTAAGGGAACAATGACAAGGATGCCAACATGGCCCTTTATTGCGTTGATGTAGTTTGAGGTATTATTATATGACTAAAATACTCGTATAAGGTTGTTTTGGTCTTTTTATATATTTAAAGTGGTGGCTATGGTTGATCTTTTGGCAACTAGGTTACATAAATAGAATGTAGATGTGAAGGGAGGACATGATCTTGACGACTAGAAAAATACATTTTACATGCTAAGGGTTGTTTCTTGAAATCATGAGTGCACTTGCTTGGATATTGGGATGATTGAGTGGGTCAATGTTTTATTTGAGGGGATCCTTTTTAAGTATTGGCTGAACATGTACATGTGCCATTGCAAACGTATGCTTTGGCATACAACAGATCATTTCATGGTCTTGTACCCAAATTTAGTAAATATTGTATATCTACACAAAGTTTCATGTCCTTCATGTGCCGCCTTCAATGTACTTCAACTAATAAATGAGTACCCTTTTTATCCAACATTATATATTATTACCGTCTTCAGGAAAAATGAAAGGAAGAAATAGATAAGTGTTATGTTTAATGAAATAAAAAATAGTTATCAAGAAATTTTCTCTTTTCATGTTGGATTAAAACTAATTATGTGAATGAATATTTTACTTTATTTTTTTTATATGAGAGAGGAAGAACATGTTAGTTTCAACCATAGTGTTTATGAACAAGTTTAGCATTACTTCAAACATTAAATGTCAATATTTGATATCTGACTGGTATGTGGTATTATATGGACATGTTTGGCACTCGTTATTAAAAAAGGGTACTAAGTGACCAATTTGATGTGGCATGCAATCAACAGTTTTTTTGTTTGGCAAGATATGTTGGAAACGTTGCCTGTTTCATTACTTCAGTGTGTTATGTTTATTATTTATACATAATTTTGTCTTTATCCTTTTTTTTTTTGGCTGTGGGTATTTGTTGACTACTTTTTTTGATAACAGAGAATGAACGAAATGCGAATTGGAAAAACGAAATGAAAAGGAAGCGACAGTGTGGCATTTAGTTAAAAAATGCTATGGGAAATGGGAAGCAAAAAGAAATAGAGAATCTAATGAGGAGTTTATATGAAGGAGCTAGTAGTAGGATTGTTAATAAGATTACTCTGGAATAGTTGAAGAGTTTTATCATGAGCCAAAGTGAATAATTAGAGATTTTTTGTGTACTGAATATTGCGTGTCATAATTAGAAAAAAAACACCCAAGGGCCTAGAAAAAAATTATGGGAAGTGTTTTCTCATAAGTTTTCCTGGCATTTCCTGTGTGTGCGCTTTTATGAAAAGTTTCCTTTATGTTTTTGCTTAAAGTTTCATAATGTTTTGGATATGTCTTCTTGTGGGTTCTCCTAAAATTTTCAGGAAGATTTGTCCTAGCTCCTGGAACAAATTTTTCTCTCCAAAACCCAATATCCCAACCATGGTGGGTTGGCTTACTGATATCAGGTTTCAGTCTTGTCAGGAGTGTTTCTTTACTTCTTCTTCTTCTTTTTTTTTAAAAGAGTATTTGCCACTTGCCTGTTACCAGGTCAACTCGTTGCCAATATTGTTACAATTGCCAATACTTAGAAACCATTAGGTTGAGGTTTTCATAAAGGAAGAATCTACCAAACTGTAGCATTGCTAACAGCATAAAGCCTTTGAGGAAGGTTATGTGACAAGGAGAGGAGATCCATGAAACTTTTAGGTTTGTTAGATATTTTCATGATCAACATTTCTTAAATTGCAAAATAAGCTGAGTAGCTTAAATTTTTTGGAGGTAATGGGAGATGAAAATGTTCGTTGTAGTCATTCTATTGTGTTATTGTGTTGAAAATAAATTAAAATAAAATTGTTGATTTGCATTGATAGTGGAGTCAGATAAGGTAGGATTTGTTGAACTTAATTTAGACCGTTCATCTTTTATTGCTTGCCTAGTAGATCATCCATGTAAGAAATTAGGATCCGATATTAGTAGCCATATGATTGGATCATATTTGTCTTAAATAAAATAAACGGTCTATTCTTGAAATCATACTTGTTGTCCATTTTTTTCAAGACAAATGTGATCCATAGTATATAGCTGTAGATGTTATTAATTGTCTAATGTTCAAAAGCGGGACTGAGAAATATTTATGTATAAATGACAAAAATCTAAATAACAAAAAAGAAAGAATCAGAATTCGTTAATAGTCTTCCACCTCTCCCTTCATTGTGACATGGCTTGGCTTATATGGGGATCTTCATTGTGCGGTTTTTGCTTTTGTGATTCATGCTTATATGGGCTAATGTTCTTGTGTTTTTTTTGTTTTTGTTTTTGTTTTGGGTGAATAATGTTCTTGTGTTATGCTTGCTGATTTCTGTAATATTGAAAGGGAGCATTGTTGAAATTAGCCAAAGTCTTTTGCTGAATCATTTTGTTTTCAAGGAGAGGCTTGTAGTTGAATTACTAGATTTAGTGGTTGCATATTAACTTGTGACTCGTGAACTCATGTTTCTTTTTGTAAGTGTAATAATTTGGTGGTGTGGCTTAAGGTGATCTACTTGTGCACTTATCTCCTATTAGGTTCCACTTATGCCAATGATTTGACTGTTCCTTTATGATTTTTTTATTTTTATTTTAAATGTGTTAGAAATTATCTCTCTTTTTTTTTGAATTATTTTTGAGATACTGGTGAGCAACCAGAGTTGGCCTTGTATTACAGTTGGGATCTGGCACTAATTAAATTACTTGAAAAGGCCAAAAAAATAACATTGGAGGTGTGGTTCAAAGAAGCATCTATTTAGTGACTCAGTTTTGGAGCACATTAGCCATATTTCAGTATATTTCCTATGAATCAATTTTTTATTTTATTTTATTTTATTTTTTTAAGTCAATAGTGCCAACCGGAAACTGTTTTTGATAAAGATCTGTCTGTGTCTGTTGCAGGTGCACATTCTGTCATCATGGCTTGTAACAACCCCATCCAAGATCAGTTGGTGCTTGAAAGAGGGAGCTCCAACAAAGTGAAGAATACTTCTGTGGCACGTGGCAGGAGAACTGGATATGGAGTTATCATTGACTTGGATGATAGTGATGATGAGATGCCCACAAAGGATGGAACAACTAGTGTGCCCAATGTTGTTGCTTCACGATTTATTCTGAGTGATAAAGAAATAGGTAGTGCACATTTTCATCAGACTGGTGATGAAAATGGGAGAAGTTGCTCAGAGAATCGCCTCCTGGATTCAAGTACCAAAAGAAAAAGAGGTCCATGCACTAACATTGATGTGAGTAAGAATGATGATGACGATGATGGTGATGATGACATGACTCCAATTAATAAACTTAAAACAAAGGCAACTCAAGAGTTGATTACAGATGGGGGTGATGGTTCTGACAGTGCAGATAGTTCTTCTGACATTGAAAGTACGATTAAAAAGCTCCGAAGTAGGAATGATGATAATAAAACATGGTTATTTGAAATTGACATGATTTCAGCATTTCAGAACGATCCCAAACTATGCATGAATGCTGTTTGTGCTCTTTATAGGCAGCAATTGCGTAAGGGGCAATCCGTTAATGGCTCCTCTTTGACCAAGAATCAAGGATTTACTGCGTTTGATTTAATGAGGTATGACTAAAAAGAGGCAAGCGGTTTGTTGATTCCGTTCATTGATTACCTTCGGTAATAATTGCGATAACTATTTCACCTAGCTACTAAAATTAGTACATTGCATCACAACACATAGTGCACCACTTTGCTTATGAAGGATAGCTGCAACTGATATACTACTAGGTCAGGCCTCCATTCTTACGTTTATAAGATAAATACATATATTCTGTTATGTTACTTTTTACAAATTACAGTTTGCAGTATGTTATATCTTTTTTCTTTTCTTTTTCGCTTTTTCGTTCAACTTATATCTTATGGTGATTTCTTGTTAAAGGTTTTGAGAATTTGCCTCTGTTGGAAGGTTATTTATGTTCATAACCAACACATGGAAAATATAAAAACATAAAAAGGAAAAAGCAATTGAAAAGAAAAGAAGAATAGCAATAGGAGGTGATTTTGGTTTCATATGTACTTACAGAAGCATATAGATATTTTTTTCCCTGAACAAGTGGATGCGACATATTACCTTTTGTGATTTATGGTTTCTTTGATATGATTCTCGGGATCCTGATTCGATGCACACGCTCTATAATCAACTGTGTTCTCTCTCTTAAGACACAGTTACAGAGAGATGATTAGAGACATTGAACAGGTGGATACTCAACTATCAATTTTTAGAAAATATACGTGTGTGTGGAAGAAAAAATATTAAATATTTTTTAATTTCAAAAGAAATCTACAAAATTGTTTTGGCAACACAACCATGTTTCTGTAGTAATGAACTACCAGGTTGTCCAGTTTCTTTTCTTAGAAAATTAATATACAATATGGTGCATCCATGTTTATGCCTGCATGCATTTTATGTATTTCTTGGAACGTCATGTATATGTCATGTGAACTTGCGGATCTAGGCTCACGAGTCACATACCTATTCTTCACTTAGAATTTTGTATTGTCCTATTGGTATTGAATAATTACTGGTCTGTTTATGAAGAGAAGTTACTATGTATTGAATAATTATTTGTATTGTCCATATTTTTATTGACTTGTTACCTGCCAAGGTTTGTCCAGTGTAAAGGGCAGCATATGATAGATAATTGATCTAGTCACGGGACAAAAATATCTAAATGATCAGTTTATGACTAGATGTTACTATGTTTTCTGTAGGCAAATAGAATAGGTTTCATGTCTACTAATAGATGTTACTCTGCCACAGCTGCAGTACAAGTAGGGAAGGTTAATGATATTGTTTCGGATATTCCTTCGTTTTGTCCCCTTAGAATAGTATCATTATGTCACGTTTTACTAGCAGGACCATGCATATACATTGCTGCTCTTTGTATTAATTTGTGTGTACAAATTTTGTACAGGGGAACTGCTTTTGGCGAATATCTTACCGCTGGGGATCCTCAACGTAAACTGAATAAATCTGTTGCAGAGTTGCAGCAATATGATCCACTGGGTCTTGATTACTGTAGAAAGTTGGCCATGCGTTATTCGCACCAGTTATTTGAGATTCACCAAAAAGAGGAAGATCCTTTTTTCCTTCCTACCTAAGATAATTTGTCACTTGTGCAAATCATAGTGGAGTCAACCATTGCGAGAAGCAGATCCAAATTCGATGGGATTGTTGGGGTTTAATGTTTTCTCAGGATTATAAAACACTTTCATTTTAGTTTTTCGTATGGTTGTTTATGTGAATTTATGACATTATATGTTTCGTGTGTGTTTTTTTTGGCTGTAACTTGATGAATTCTTGATCTCCCTTAAATTCTGCACATCATATAAATCTTGTTTAGTTGAATACAATCAAGCATAGCATCAATACGGTTACTCTTTTTGTGAAGTAGAGCATTGTAGTTGTTGTGAGCTTTGTTATTAGAATCTTATGATTCACGATTCGATTTATCATTTTTGTAAAATCAATATGAATTTATGGGTGAATTTATTTTGGAAGTGAATCTAGTGTATTGCATGATTCACGATTCGATTTACTTTTTGCGATTCATGCAATTTTTTAAATTATTGTATTTGACATATTTTTAACTCTCCTTTTGTTTAGTAAAAATATCATAATATAACTTGCAATAGTATTTAATATCAAAATAACCAATATGTATATATATATATGATTTTTTTTTTTATTTTAATGATCACGAAGTTTTTAATAGGATTTAATGAGATTCAGTCAAATCTAATATGTTTTTAATCTTTTTTTATGTTTTTTTCTCTTTAAAAAATTATAATATATCATCTGTTTTTGATTGGCCACTGCCCCCACTCTTGATGTTACCGACTAGGGGTGGACATCAATTGGGCCGGGCCAGGCTGGGTTGGGCTGGGCAGGATTTGTATATAAGAATTTGATGGGCCACTGCCCCAGCCTTGTAGTTACCAAGTGTAGACATCAACAGGGGTGGGCTGATTTCCATAAAAAAAATGTGAAATGTCGAGTTCAACTTGCAGTTACCGATTATATGTGGACATCAATATGGCCGATTCGGGCGGGCTAGATTTGTATGAGAAAAATGTGTGATGTCAAGTTTGACTTGATTTTAAGACTTTTTGAATTAAATCAAGTGAGAATTTGTGGAAGAAATAACAGAAGGAAAAAATTAAAAAAAAAAAAAAAAAATTTCTGTTTCATTCACTTTTCCTTTAATTTTAATTTTTAATTTTTAATTTTTTACAATTTTCTACTCAAATTCTTAAATACAAATTGTTTAAACCTCAATTTAGCCAATTTAATAATTATTTGAATTTGAGCCATTAATAAAATCTAAAAGTAAATGAAATTGAACCTTTTAATTTAATAAATATTTGAATTTAAGAACAAAAAAGAAACAGAGTATATTTGATGCTGTTTTGCGGGGACATTTTGATTTTTCAAGTGAACTGAGAGGGTAATTTATATGAAAATTGGGCCGAGCTGGGTAATAGGCCGTTATGGGCCACAGTGCGAAGGGCTGAGTAAAAAGGTCATGAAGTTACTCCGGCCCAAGAGAGGTGTAAAGTTACTCCGGTCTGCGAGAGACCTGAAGATTACTCCGGTCCCAAAGAGCTTACGGTAAGTTCGGTCGGCACTTACTAAGTTATCCCGGTTTGGACCGGAGTATTGGTTATTCCGGTCTAGACATACCGTGGTTAGCATTAAGAAGAGCTAAGGTAAGAGCAGTGAATGGAAGAACTGAGCTAATGTTATCTCGGTCTAGTCTGCGGCTCAGCATAGCCATGCTTATCTCGGTCATGTCGAAGCCTGACCATGGTAGAACCACCTTACTTGGTTTATGCAGTGAGGGGGGTGTTGAAGGATAAGCATTATTTTTCAGGAGTATGAATCTTAGGAGGACTCTACATGAAGGAGTAAAAGTCCTACTAGGATTGTGCCACGCGGAACCTATAAAAGCATTACAACATCACCTATGGAAAGGTAACACAACTTTGATTCCTGAATACACAAAGCTTTTTGTCTACTTGTCTATTTTGCTGACTTAGGCATCGGAGAGGTTTCTGGCACACACCTGCCGGCTAGCTCACGTTTGTGTTTTCAGGGAGTAAAGCGACGACGTTTGGAGGAGCACAAACTTGATCAAAAGGATTATACGAGAAGGTTTATTTCTTTCCCGTATAATTGGCGCCGTCTGTGGGAACTTCAGACTAGAACAAAACCTTTTGATCAAGCTTTTCCTCTTTAGAAGCAATGGCGCACAACGAAGATTTGCCGCAGTTCGCCATTGACGGACAAACACCGAAGGGGGGTGCAAGGTGCGAAGGCCTATCTTTTATCCCTCCCATGGCGGACTTGGAGCCACAACGACAAAATCCCAGGAGGGATGCAAGAGGGTGGAGGCGAACTAACAGCCCCGTCACTCTCGTTCACGAAGTCCTGACAGACAAAGGCGGAGGATTGATCCTCAAGTTCTGGAGGACCGCGTAAAAGAGCAAGATGAATTAATAAGGAAGATGGCGGCGGACATGGAGGCCATGAAGCGCCAGATGATGGGAAAAGGAGTGGCGATAGGAGAGGGGCGCAAAAGCAAGACGCCCCCTCACCGCTTAGAAGACCGTGGAAGGCATTCTACACCATCACAAGCAGAGAGTAGAAGCCTCAGGACAGGCGATACTCAATCCAGAACCTCCAGAACTCGTTACTCCAAGTCTGAGAGAACAAGATCATTGAGGTCTTACACTGAGGGAAGTACCTATCGACCCTCACGCTCACACCAAACATCATCTAAGCAGACGGAGTTGCCAAGATCATCCGATTTGCGGATTATGCTGGAAGAAAAGGCACGATGAAAGGAGGATACTAGGGCGCGCAACCCTCACACGGTATCTGCCCTTCAGCGGTTGGCTCCTCGGACGCATGGAAGCATCGAGGTCGGAATGTCGTTACCACGCCCTGCCTACGAACCAACGGACAAAGCATTGGCAAGGCTGCAGACCTCGCCGTTCGTTCCGGCAATTGAAAATGCGCCCCTACCTTCAGCCCAAATTCACCACGTACGAGGGGAAGATGGACCCCTACATACACCTAAGCCACTTCCGCCAGGTTATGGCGGTATATTGACGAAACGAGGCTTTTATGTGCATCCTCTTCCCATCAAGCCTTGGTGACCTAGGCTTCACTTGGTTCGAAAAACTTCCAGGAGGCAGCATAGCCTCCTGGGCACAATTGGCGGAGGCGTTCGTCACAAGGTTCAGAACGAACACCAAAACCCGGTGGAGATTGACCAGTTACTCTCCATCGACATGGGCGAAAAGGAGACACTAAGATCCTACAATAGTCGCTACTGGGAGACATTCAACCAGATTGGGGACTGCCCCACCAATCTCGCCATTGCACAGTATAAAAGAGGCCTTCTAATCGGGAACAGACTAAGGGACTCAATCACCATGACACCGCCCCTCACCATGGAGGCCTTGATGGAAAGAGTGCATCAGCACATCAGGGTGGAAGAGGATGGCGCCCGTGCCAAAACAAAATCTGGCACAACCGCAGTACCAGAGAAAAAGGCCTCAGCAAAGGTCAATGCGGTAGACCGTCCGAGCAAAAACGGACGAGGCATGCGAGACAACGAAGAGGACCAAGATAAAAGATGGTTGAGAGTCCGCACTGCCATAACCATGGTATTCAAGAAACCGATCTATCGGATTCTAAGCGAAATACGCAATGAGCCTTTTGTCAAAGGGCCAACTAAGCTTGGAGAAGCGCAGAAAGACTATGACGAAAGATCGCGGTGCACCTTCCACAAAGAAAAGGGGCACCGCACTGAAAATTGCACGCCTTTGAGACAACATCTAGAGGAGTTGGTGGTAACCGGTCACCTGGATAAATATATTGAAGGAGGGACGCAACCAGCCCCCCAGGACCACAATAACCCCAATGGGATGCCAATTAAAGCCCTACCTCAAGGCTTAATTAATGTGATATGCGGAGTATTCGAACCTGAGCGTGTATGCGAACTTAGAGGGTCGATCAAGAAGGCTGAGCACTTAAGAGAAGTTCTAAGTGCACAACCCACAATCAAAAAAGGAAGAACAGAGGCTACGAACGTCATGTCTTTTTCAGACAAGGACTTGGAAAGAATATATTGCCCTCACAACGATGCACTGGTCGTCACCCTCTGTGTCAAGGATTACGACGTCAAGCGAATTCTGATAGACCAAGGTAGCTCGTGTGAGATAATGTACTACGACACCTTCAAACAATTGAAATTGGAGGACAAAGACTTGGCACCAGCTGTGTCCCCCCTGATCGGATTCAACGCAATGCCAGAGTGGCCAGTCGGCAAGATCATCCTTCCAGTCAGGGCAGGAAGCGTGACAAAACAAGTGGAATTTTGGGTGTTGAAGGTCCCTTCCACTTACAACATAATCTTGGGAAGAACATGGCTCCATGCCATGAAATCAGTAGCATCACCCTACTATCAAGTAATGCGGTTCCCCAACGATGCCGGGGTAATTGAAGAGGTCTTTGGAGACCAGATTATGTCCAAGCAACGCTTTGTCACGTTAATGGCAGCCGCGTTGCCAAGGGATATGTACATTCGGTGGAAGAACCTGAGAGCAATGAACTATTCGCAGATGTCGGCAAAGCAGCTGATCAAAAAGCGGTGAAAGACTTGGTAGGGATAAGAATAGATGAAAAGAACCCGGATAAGTTCTTTTTGCTCGGTTCGTCGTTGTCCAGCACTGAGAGATTAGAGGTCTTGGAATTCTTGATCTCTAACATCGAAGTGTTCGCTTGGACACCCTACGACATGTCGAAAATTGATCCAAACTTCATCTGTCACCAACTCAATGTCCACCCATCCGCTAGACCAATCATTCAGCGCACTCGCAGATCGGCACTCCACCACGCCGAAATAGTGGCAGAAGAAGTGGGAAACTGCTGGAGGCAGGAGCAATCAGAGAGGTACATTACCCCAGATGGATTTCCAACACAGTCATGGTGCCAAAAAAGAATGGCAAATGGCGTGTCTGCGTCGACTACAAGACAGTCAACAAAGCATGCCCAAAGGACAACTTTCCCCTACCACGGATAGATCAATTGGTAGACCTAACGGCGGGGCACAACCAACTTAGCTTTCTTGATGCGTACAGAGGTTACCATCAGATCGCCATGTACGAACCAGACCAGGAGGTCACGTCCTTTATAACTCCAAGAGGACTGTATTGTTACAAGGTTATGCCCTTCGGCCTAAAGAACGCAGGGGCAACATTCCAAAGAATGGTCACCAAGATGCTTGAGCCGTTGTTAGGCAGAACGATGGAAGCTTACATCAATGATATGGTGGTCAAAAGCAAGGATAAGAACGACCATCTAAGGGACCTAGGTGAGATGTTCCAGATTCTGAAGAGTCACAAGTTGCGCTTTAATGCATCTAAGTACGCGTTCGGTGTAGGATCTGGCAAATTCCTGGGCTTCCTGGTGACCGACCAGGGTATAGAAGCAGACCCCTCCCAGATCAAAGCTATTTAGGATCTGGAGAGACCTAACTCAGTTAAAGAAGTACAGCATCTCACCGGCATGGCAGTTGCACTCAACCGATTCATTAGCCGGTCGTCAGACAGACTACGACCGTTTTTTCAAGCACTGAAAGCTAAGTTCGAGTGTGACGAAGAATGCGACCGCGCTCTGGAAAACTTGAAAAAATACATGTCTTCTCCACCACTACTTGTTACCCCAATACCTGGAGAAGAACTCTTCCTGTACCTGGCGGTCTTTCAGCACGCAATTAGCGCAGTATTGGTCTGTGCAGAAGGGATCCAACATCTGCCCATTTATTATGTTAGCAAAATATTGCTAGGCGCCGAAACGAGGTACTTGCCACTAGAGAAACTGGCCTTGGCCTTAATGATGGCCTCAAGAAAGTTGTCGCACTACTTTCATGCCCACACCATAGTTGTCCTCACAGCTTTCCCATTAAAAGCTCTGTTTAAAAGAGCGAACTTTTCTGGGAGAATCTTGAAGTGGGCAGTAGAGTTGGGACAATTCGACATCAAGTTCTAACCCAGAACCGCGATAAAGGCCCAAGCTTTGGCAGTCTTTGTCGCAGAATTCACCCCAGGAAGTCATCATATCTGCTCAGTCGACCTAACTGATACAACCGAACCAGGGACAGAAGTTGACGCCGGAATAGCGCAACCCCTGGTGTAGAATATTCAGTCAGATCCCAAGGCAGACCAAAGTAAAGCAAGAAAGGAAGAAGCGAACCATGCTACACCAAGCCAAGTCTCACCAACAAATAAAGACTTATTACAATCAGATAGTGAGGGGCAGACAGCAAGCATGGACCTTGAAAAAAACACCAGCAACATTCTTGACCCCACGACATCATCTGACCGCTCCACTTGCTGGAAGTTGTTCGTCGGAGAGATGTGGAAGCTCTTTGTGGATGGAGCATCCAACCGGCATGGTGCAGGACTTGGCATAGTTCTCATCTCACCAGACGGCCTGGTTGTGGAGTAAGCAATCAACCTTGACTTCTCAGCATCAAACAACGAAGCGCAGTATGAAGCACTTCTTGCTGGACTCAAATCAGTATTCTAAATGAAGGCCACCGAGCTAATGGTCTACAGCGACTCATAGCTGGTGGTAAACCAAATTTCTGGCGACTATGAAGCAAAGGATAACATGATGGCCAAGTACCAAGAACTGGTCAGAACAGAGATCAAGAAATTTAAAGTAGTAAGAATAGAACAGATTGGCAGGGAGGAAAACAGCAGAGCAGACGAACTAGCAGGCTTTGCTTCAATGGCAGATACATCCATTCCTCACCCACTACTAATTGACTACCTACCGAGACCAAGCATTGAAGACCCTGAAGTAGAAGAGGTATGTTGTGCCGAATTAGGCCCCTCATGGATGGATCCCATCATACTGTTCTTAAAAGACGGCGTCTTACCGGAAGACAAGAAAAAAGCTAACAAAATAGGCAAAATCGCAGCGATTTTGGCTCTCCCCATCTATGGCATTGTACAAAAAGTCATTCTCAGGACCTTATTTAAAGTGTGTCCACCCAAGCAAAGTAGAAGCCTTCTTGTTCGAGATACACGAAGGCATATGCGAAAGCCACCAAGGAGGAAGATCGTTAGTTTATAGAGCCATTTCGCAAGGATACTGGTGGCCGTACATGCAAGCAGACTCAGAGAAGTATGTGAAGAAGTGCGAGAAATGTCAGAAGTTCGCACACCAAATACATCAGCCGGCCAGAGAACTCCTACCATTGACCAGCCCATGGCCCTTTTCAATGTGGGGCTTGGACATAGTAGGACCACTTCCAACAACACCCAGAAATAGGAAGTTCTTTCTCGCAGCAACAGACTACTTCACAAAGTGGGTGGAAGCAGAAGCATTGGCATCAATCAAGGAAAAAGATGTGAAGAAGTTCGTCTGGAAGAATATCATCACACGGTTCGGCATACCTAAAGCCCTAATATCAGACAATGGCACTCAGTTCGACGGCAGAATCTTTAAAAGCTTTTGTGAAGAATACAAGATAGAGTTCTACAATTCTACACCGGCATATCCCCAAGCAAATGGCCAAGCAGAAGCATCAAACAAGGTCATCTTGGATGAATTGAAAAAAAGGCTAGAGAAAGCCAAAGGCAAATGGGCTGAAGAGCTTCCTCATGTTTTATGGGCTTACCGCACCATACCTCGACGTTCAATAGGAGAAACACCATTCTCCTTAGCCTATGGCATGGAAGCAGTAATCCCGCTGGAAGTTGGCCTCCCCACAATTAGAAGCGAAAATTTTGATCCAAACTTGAATGGAGAAGCCATAGCATTGGAGCTCGACCTCGCTGAAGAAAGAAGAGAAAAAACACTGGTTCACATTGCCTCATACCAACAAGAGTTATCCAGGAAATACAACAAAATAGTGCATCCAAGACAATTCAAGATTGGAGATTGGGTACTGCGCAAAGTGATGGGAAACACTATGGTTCCGGGAGATGGCAAGTTAGGGCCCAATTAGGAAGGACCTTACAAAGTGGTTGGAATAGCAGGCAAGGGGGCATACCACTTAGAAGATGAGGATGGCAAAGCAATTCCCAGGCCATGGAACACTGCCAATCTCAAACTATTTTATTTTTAGCTTTTCTTCAAAATACTTGTAATTTTTCTTTTCCCCAATAAAACAAGTAGTTTTTTCAGCATAAGTGTTTTATTCTGTAAAAATTGTTTTAGTAAGTTAGGGGCATTAAAAACATGGTTGGCTGGAAAAACCAACACTTTTCCTAAGCCCAGGATAAGGATCTAGGCTGCAGGACGTTTGGACGAAACAACCAAACACTTTACTCTAGGTTGGCTGGAAAAACCAATCTAGAGATTGGCTGAAAAAACCAACACCCTTCCTAAGCCCAGGATAAGGATCCAGGCTGCAAGACGTTTGGTCGGAATAACCAAACATTTCATTCTAAATTGGCAGAAATAATCAATTTACAGGTTGGCTGGATTAAACCAACACCCTTCCTAAGCCCAGGATAAGGATCCAGGCTGCAGGACGTTTGGTCGGAATAACCAAACATTTCATTCTAAATTGGCAGGAATAACCAATTTACAGGTTGGCTGGATTAAACCAATTCTTGGTACTCTTCAGCCGAAGTCAGGACATCGGCTAAAGAGTGGTTGGCTGGATTAAACCAACTCTTAGTACTCTTCAGCCAAAGTAAGGATATCGGCTAAAGAGTAATTGGCTAGATTAAACCAACTCTTAGAACTCTTCAGCCGAAGTAAGGATATCGGCTAAAGAGTGGTTGGCTGGACTAAACCATCTCTTGATACTCTTCAGTCGAAGTAAGGACATCGGCTAAAGAGTGGTTGGCTGGACTAAACCAACTGTTGATACTCTTCAGCCGAAGTAAGGACATCGGCTAAAGAGTGGTTGGCTGGACTAAACCAACTCTTGGTACTCTTCAGCCGAAATAAGGACATCGGCTAAAGAGTGGTTGGCTGGATTAAGCCAACTTTAAGTATTCTTCAGTCGAGGTAGGGATCTCGGCTAAAGAATGATTGGCAGGTGTACTTATAGTTGCAAATATTTGCAAATGTTAAAGACCAATATAAAGTATCTCGGCAAGCAATTACTATACCTCATCCAAGACTTCAATCAGAAAGTAAAATACAAGTATAGAGATCAACCAAGATGAGAGTTGGAACAAAAAGAGCAGACTTCATTAAAAATTCAAAACAAATACAAAGGAGGGGCCCCAGCTTGGTTACATTTGCCCAACAAAAAGAAGAAAAAACAGAATCAGTTAAACAGATCATCAAGATCAGCATCAATATCAACCTGAAGCCCGGTCTCGGTTGGGAGCTCGGTCTCGGCAGGAAGTATGGTTTCGGTCGGCAGCTCGTTAGTCAGGTCTTCCACTATTGGCTCCAACCGAGCTGTCTGATCAGCAGGATCATTAACGACCGAGGTATCATTGGGCTCGGTTTCTTCATCATCGTCTGAACCCTGAAGAAACTATTGTTGAACTGATGCAGCGTACTCCGATAGTGAGCTCGGTATGAAGTACTGAGGAGGATTGTAGACTTCGGTCTCAGGCCCACAACCGAGCTACACCACAGCTGCCCTCCAACCACATTTGAAGAACAAATCTTTGGCTACTTCACATTGCTGCATATAGAGGGCCTCCCCCTCCTTGAAACCTTCAGCATTGGCATCAGCCGCCTTTTTCTTTAGCTCGGCGATCTCTGCCTTTTTCTTACCGTCGAGCTTGGCTAGCTCACGCAGATATTTGTCTTTCATCACAGCTGCAGCTTTTTGTTTTTCTGCTTCAGCCGAGCTAACAAGTCCGGCCAGACGACCGTTCTCGGAATTTAGCTCGGCTATTTGCTTCCTAGCTTCTGCTAGTTCGGCAGTCTTATTAGTCATCTCGGCCATGGCTTGCCTTGCAGTCTTGCGAAGTTCCAGCACACGCTTATGGGCGATGTGGCTCTTCTGTATGGCCTGCAAAAGGAGAGACTTGTAATCAAACCGAGATGAAAGTTGTGCAAATTAGAGAGATCAACAGAAAAAGCTACTTACAAGCACTATGGATTTCGTAGCCGAACGAATGGCTTTTAGTTCGGTTAAATTTTTGTGATGCTCCATGTCTGCTGGGAGACAAACACTCCTGGCAAGGTTGAATGCCATCATGTGATCCTTTTCAGCAACCACCGAGTCAGTATCCTGAATAGCTCGGTTCTAAAAAATGATTTTGGGCGCCCACTTGGAGGAGCTAGCCCGGTCGGAATGCTCCGGTTGCGGGCTTGGTAGAGGGCTTGGTAGAAGAAGGGTTTCATCTTCGTCAACAAAGCGTTGCTCGGTTTGGGTAGTCCGGGCACGCTTACTGGGGCAAGATGAGGAGGGTTGTTGAGACGGAAGAGCCACCATAGTCTCTTGAGTCTGGGTGGTTGGTGTTACTTCGGTTGGATGTGTTTCGGTTATGAGGGCCCTCACTCTGTTCCTTTTCGCCATCTCTTGTTTAGCAGTAGTTCGGACCAAGTTAATTTGTGGCAAGGTTGGATCCGGTTCAGGCGATGCCTCCAACAAAAAGTTTGTTATTCTGGCTTTTCGTCGACTGTTATATCTGTATGTCGGTTCAAAATTGAGCAGCTTGGCCCAACTTCTTTCAGTATACCGTAGTGCGGCGCGAAGTGTGTTTAGGTTAGTGTAACTGTACAGTGACTTGAGGTGGGCTGAGTCTGCATAAAGAAGACAATTGTCAGTTTGGTTTAGGAACAGGAAACCGAAATAAAAAGAGGCATGCAATAAAGCCGAGGTAATGATATCGATGGTCCCTTTATTCCAGTTTATTCGGTCACCAGGAATCTGGGTTGCTTGGTCTTCGAAGTTCCCAGAAACCTAGAAGAAATCATCATCGTTCAAGTCTTTATCCGGTGTGTCCGTTATTATTTTCTCTCGACGACGACGTATTCTTAGATAATAGACCCAGCTATCTTCTTTTGATCCTATTGAATATTGATGAAAAAGTTCGGCTAAGCCGAGGTTAATGCCAGCTCGGCGGTTTAGCTCGGCTATACTGTTTATTATGCAGTATGAGTTTGTGGAAAGCTGAGTTGGGCATATCCTAGTTTGCCTAAGGAATTCACAAAGTAAGGGCTGAACAGGGAATCTTAGGCCGGTTTCTACAATGGACAGGAGGGTGAAGGGAACAAAACCAGGGTTTCCCCAAGGTATGATATCTTGTTTGGCCAAAGTTAGGTGAACATCATCAGGGATGTTATATTCCTTTCGGAATTCAGCCAAACCCCCAGGTGTGTCTACTAAGAACCTATATTTACCCATTCTCTTTTAAGTTACGAATAAATTAAGCTTGTGTTAGCTTGGTCGGAGAAAGGTGTTGAGTAGTTCGGTTGAGCGCTCAAAGGAGTGCCTGGGCAACCTAAAGTTTGCAAAGTGAAAAAAGAGGTGTTAAGCACAGCTCGTGAGACCGTGCTAAAAGAACAAAAAGGGGCAAGATAAATATAGTCCTAGCTCGGTTTGAAGAAAGAATTTGGTATCTTGGTTTGTGCAAGGGGTTTGTTATTTCGTTTTGTGCAAAAGTTACTGTTAGCTCGGTTGAAGCTCTAGGGGCAAAGCTCTTAATTCGGTTTGAACTATGAAGGCTGGGTTAGCCCCAAGTTATAGCTCGGCCGTGGTTGAGACTAACAGACGCACTATTACGTAGACTTAGTGCGGATTGCTAGCTCGGCTGAGTTAAAACAAAAGATGGCTTGACTTGTTAAAACTAATGATATAACGTGAAGTGCTAGTTCGGTTGAATGGTTTGGCTAGAATGACATTAACTACAAACGACTTTTTAGTTCGGTTATACTATGATTTTGGATCAAAATCAGCATTTTTTCAGTTTATTCGTAAAAAGCCTGAGGTTCTGTTACACAAAAGAAAGGTGTGTGTTTTTTTCAAAACACACAAAATATATGTATTGTAAAAGCAAATGTGAAAATAACAAAAATAAGGCAGATTTGAGTAAACTTACTAGGTCAAGAGGAAGAAATCAGAGATGGAAGCAACGACAATGAAGAACACGAACTCAGCAAGTTCAGGGTTGAAGAAGCTCAGGAACGAGAAAGAGAGATGAGGAAATGAATAGTGTGGTGAGTGATTCAAAAAACAAAGAGTTTTTGTTTTGATGCAAGGACCAGAGGCGGGAACTGTTCAAAATTCACAGAGTTCGAAGACGGCGTGACAGCTGCATTGGGCCAATCAAAGGGGGCCACGTGTCCTTGGAATGAGAAACGATTCAGTTGCTGTGATTAAAGAGTCGTTTTGACTAGACAGGTAGAGCTGGAGTGAATTTAGCTCGGCTGGAGAGGCCAATAGAGTCTTTTAGCTCAGTCGGAAAGGCTAAAGAGTTTTTCAGCTCGCCTGGTAGACAAGGTAATCTTTATCATGTTGCGCAGATGGAATTAAGGGGAAATTGAGAGGGTAATTTATATGAAAATTGGGCCGAGCTGGATAATGGGCCGTTATGGGCCACAATGCGAAGGGCTGAGTAAAAAAGCCACGAAGTTACTCCAGCCCAAGAGAGGTGTAAAGTTACTCCGGTCTGCGAGAGACCTGAAGATTACTCCGGTCCCAAAGAGCTTACGGTAAGTTCGGTCGGCACTCACTAAGTTATCCCGGTTTGGACCGGAGTATTGGTTATCCCGGCCTAGACATACCGTGGTTAGCATTAAAAAGAGCCAAGGTAAGAGCAGTGAATGGAAGAGCCGAGCTAATGTTATCTCGGTCTAGTTTGCGGCTCAACATAGCCATGCTTACCTCGGTCATGTTGAAGTCTGACCATGGTAGAACCACTTCACTTGGTTTATGCAGTGAGGGGGTTGTTGAAGGATAAGAATTATCTTTCAAGAGTATGAATCCTAGGAGGACTCTACATGGAGGAGTAAAAGTCCTACTAGGATTGTGCCACGCGGAACCTATAAAAGCATTACAATATCACCTATGGAGAGGTAACACAACTTTGATTCCTGAATACACAAAGCTTTTTGTCTACTTGTCTATTTTGCTGACTTAAGCATCGGAGAGGTTTCCGGCACACACCCGCTAGCTAGCTCATGTTTGTGTTTTTAGGGAGTAAAGCGACGACGTTTAGAGGAGCACAGACTTGATCAACAGGATTATACGAGAAGGTTTATTTCTTCGTTGTGCGCCACTACTCTACTACCATCATCTGTTTTTGATTGGCCACTGCCCCACTCTTGATGTTACCGACTAGGGGTGGACATCAATTGGGCCGGGCCAGGCTGGGTTGGGCTGGGCAGGATTTGTATATAAGAATTTGATGGGCCACTACCCCACCCTTGTAGTTACCAAGTGTAGACATTAACAAAGGGTGGACTGATTTGCATAAAAAAATGTGAAATGTCGAGTTCAACTTGCAGTTACTGATAAGGTAATTCGGATAATTCTGTAGTTACAGCGCAAACGGATAAATTAAATAAATTAAAATAAGTAACTGGGTATCAACTATTTATTTAAAATGTAATAAAACATAGTCATTGGAGCTTCAATGTATTACAAGAGTTTAATAATAGAAGACAGAAATCTAAAAAAAACAAAATAACATAGCGATTCATTTTCCATCTTGATCCCGCTAAATCTCGTCACCTGAAAGGGGTAACAGCTATAAGCACATAGCAAAGTGAGAAATATTATACTATGAGGGCACAAAATAGCCATGGATATTTATTTAAGCTAAAACATTATAAATTGAGTTGAGTTGAATACACAATTTAATTAAGTGCCAGAAACTGAAATAATCACTATAACCACGGTACATCACTAAGTGACTAGCACTACACTGGTCAATGGATCCATGACAAACACTGGGCCACAAAGTGGTCAATCACTAAGCCAATGGTTATTTAAGTCCCCCAAGGCATGGGACTCCCGTGGTGGTATTCACAAAACATATTTTCACATAAGGTTATAGCCAAACATTCCTTAAAATAAAAACAAACATATCCATGTGTTTCCTTTTAAGCAAATAGGGTTCAGAAATAAAACCACGTAACTGAAATCTTTATAAAACATAACTTTTATTACTATACTAACAAAATATAACTTGTATAAAATAGATTTTGGTAAGTCAAAACATAAATAAAATGCATTTTGGTAACTCAAGATATAGTATAACTCACCTTAATAGTGACCCTTAGCCTTACTCCACTAACCCAACTTATTTACGTACCTCTCCCTCTCTCTTTTCTTTCTTCTTTCTTTCTTTTCCTTTCTTCTTTTCTCTCTTCCACCCATCAGCCAACACGTGGCCGATTCAAATCCCTCCCCAGATTGTTTCGGATTCACTCCGAGATTCATACTTATCTCCCCAGATTATTTCTGATTCACTCCGAGATTCATACTTATCTCCCCAGATTATTTCTGATTCACTCCGAGATTCATACTTATCTCCCCAGATTATTTCTGATTCACTCCGAGATTCATACTTATCTCCCCAGATTATTTCTGATTCACTCCGAGATTCATACTTATCTCCCCAGATTATTTCTGATTCACTCCGAGATTCATACTTATCTCCCCAGATTATTTCTGATTCACTCCGAGATTCATACTTATCTCCCCAGATTATTTCTGATTCACTCCGAGATTCATACTTATCTCCCCAGATTATTTCTGATTCACTCCGAGATTCATACTTATCTCCCCAGATTATTTCTGATTCACTCCGAGATTCATACTTATCTCCCCAGATTATTTCTGATTCACTCCGAGATTCATACTTATCTCCCCAGATTATTTCTGATTCACTCCGAGATTCATACTTATCTCCCCAGATTATTTCTGATTCACTCCGAGATTCATACTTATCTCCCCAGATTATTTCTGATTCACTCCGAGATTCATACTTATCTCCCCAGATTATTTCTGATTCACTCCGAGATTCATACTTATCTCCCCAGATTATTTCTGATTCACTCCGAGATTCATACTTATCTCCCCAGATTATTTCTGATTCACTCCGAGATTCATACTTATCTCCCCAGATTATTTCTGATTCACTCCGAGATTCATACTTATCTCCCCAGATTATTTCTGATTCACTCCGAGATTCATACTTATCTCCCCAGATTATTTCTGATTCACTCCGAGATTCATACTTATCTCCCCAGATTATTTCTGATTCACTCCGAGATTCATACTTATCTCCCCAGATTATTTCTGATTCACTCCGAGATTCATACTTATCTCCCCAGATTATTTCTGATTCACTCCGAGATTCATACTTATCTCCCCAGATTATTTCTGATTCACTCCGAGATTCATACTTATCTTAAGAAATAATTAAGATAATTACATTTGACCCAATATGTTAATATAATTATATAAGTAAATTAATTTTTTTAATTAAATTACACATTAACACATACCAACAGAAAATTAATTATTTATTTTATTACCATACCCATTATTATTATTATTTATATTATTATTTATTCCCTCTTTTTTTTTTCTCTTTTATTTTATTTTATTTTATTTTATTTGTACTATAAATTTTATAGTTAGCCTCAAATAATAATCCCTAATTAATAACCCAACGCCATTCTAGATTTATACATTTATTCATGTAATAATCTATTATCACGTGCAACCATAATTATATATAAATATAAATATTTATATGGACTTGACTAAACGTTCGAGGTGTCACAATTCTCCCCTTCCAACAGAAGTTTGTCCTCAAACTTGACGTACCTTAACCTTCGAAGAGGTGCGGGTATTTAGCTCGCATTTGTGCTTCAGTTTCCCACGTTGCTTCTTCGATGTGATGATTTTGCCATAAGACCTTTACCAACGGTATGGTCTTATTTCGGAGAACTTGATTACGATGATCGAGAATCTGCACTGGTTGTTCTTTGTAGGTGAGATCTTCTCGAACCTCCAAGTTCTCATAATCGATGACATGTTCTGGATCTCGAAGATACCGTCGGAGCATTGAAACGTGAAACACGTTGTGGATATTAGATAACTCAGGAGGTAGTGCAAGGCGATAGGCTACAGGACCAATTCTTTCTAGTATCTCGAATGGCCCGATGTAACGTGGATTTAGTTTCCCGCGTTTTCCGAACCGGATTACTCCTCTTGTTGGGGAGATTTTGAGAAACACATGGTCCCCTATTTGAAATTCCAAGTCTCGTCTTCGAGTATCTGCATAACTTTTCTGGCGGCTCTGAGCGGTGCGAATTCGCTGTTGAATGAGTTGGATTTTCTCACTAGTGAATTGCACGATTTCGGGGCCTAACAATTTCCTGTCCCCGACCTCCGTCCAACACAGAGGTGATCGACATCTTCTTCCATACAGAGCTTCATACGGTGCCATTCCAATGCTTGCCTGGTAGCTGTTGTTATAGGCGAATTCCACCAAAGGTAGGTGCTCATCCCAGTTACCCTTGAGGTCCAACACGCATATACGTAACATGTCTTCCAACGTTTGGATTGTTCTTTCGGATTGCCCATATGCTTGTCTAGAGAAGTGAAGATACAGCCTGAAATGCCATCTTTGTTAATGACGTGACCGAGGAAGTGTACACTAGTGATCCAGAATTCGCATTTCTTCAATTTGGCATAAAGTTTGTGATCACGTAATGTCTGTAGGACTTTTCGCAAGTGGTGTTCATGATCTTCTGGCGATTTGGAGTATATGAGAATGTCGTCAATGAAGACAATGACGAACTCGTCAAGATAGGGTTTGAACACTCGATTCATGAGGTCCATAAAGGCCGCTGGAGCATTGGTGATGCCAAATGGCATGACAAGGAACTCGTAGTGCCCATAACGGGTCCTAAAGGCAGTCTTTTCGATGCTTTCCGTTTTAACTTTTAGTTGATGGTAACCAGATCGGAAGTCAATTTTTGAGAACACTTGGGCGCCTTGCAGTTGGTCAAACAAGTCGTCGATTCGTGGCAAGGGGTACCGATTTTTGATGGTGACTTTATTTAGTTCTCGATAGTCGATACATAACCTCATTGTACCATCCTTTTTCTTTACGAACAGCACCGGAGCTCCCCATGGTGAAGTACTTGGTCGGATGAAGCCTTTATTCAGTAATTCTTGGAGTTGAGTTTTTAGTTCTTTCAATTCTGCCATGGACATGCGGTAAGGGGTCTTTGAGATTGGTTGGGTACCAGGTTAAGTTTCAATGGTGAACTCGATTTCCCGATCAACTAGGATGCCAGGCAGGTCTTTAGGAAACACATCCGGAAATTCTCGAACTACGGGGATCGCATCAAGTGTGGGGGTCTCTTGTTGAGTATCAATTACATAACAGATACAACCACAACAACCCTTTCTTAGCAGTTGTTGGGCTGTTATGAAGGATATAATACAGGGAGGGGGAAAGGCTCTAGTTCCTTCGAAGACAAGCTCGAGTTGGTTTGGTGACCTGAGGAACACCTTTTTGGCTTTACAATCAATAGAGGCACGATTAGCAGCTAGCCAATCCATTCCTAAGATTACATCAAAGGTACTAATGCCAAGGGGTATCAAGTCTACGTGTAAGGTTTCACCTTTTAAGGATACAGTGTAAGATTTGTATACATCAGTACTAAGAGCGGAATTTCCAGAGGGAAAAGACACAGATAGTATGTATCCTAAGGGTTCGGGTATTGGCGTTAACTTGGTAACAAAGTGTGGTATAACAAAAGAATGGGTTGAACCAGAGTCAAAGAGAACATGGGCTAAGTGACCACAAATAGAGAGTGTACCTAACATAACATTTTCAGTAACTTCTGGGTTTCCAGGCACCAGGGCAAAAGCTCTTCCTTGGCGTTTTGGGTCTTTTCTCGCTCCTTCAGGTACTGCGGGTTTTCGGACTGGTTCAAAGGGGCGGACGAGTTTTAGACAATTTCTCAGTAAATGGCCAACTTGGCCACATCTAAAACATGCTCTCGTATCTTGACGACATGGTCCCCAATGAGTTCTTCCATAGGTAGAGCAAGTTGGAATGACGACACCTTTAGGGTCTGTAGGACTTTGATTGCTTGGACTGGTTGAACTGGTTGTGCTTGTATTTATTCTTTTGGGAGGAGTTACATTGGGCCTTCTGTTATCTCTTTCCCAAAATCGCTTCCTCTGACTTGGCTCCCCAGATCGCAAAGCTTTAATTCCTTTTTCCGCAATGTACGCTCGATCTACCACCGCCGCGTAGGTTGGTAGTTTTAGAACCTCCAGCCTGTCCTTAATTTCAGGATCCAACCTTGCTTCAAATTTCCTGGCCTTTCGGGCTTCGGTGGGAATGGCATATGTCACGAACCGTGCCAGCTGTGTGAACTTACTTTCATATTCGGCCACTGCCATGGTTCCTTGCCTTAGATGTATGAATTCTGACGCTTTTTGTTCCCGTAGTGAATCTGGAAAGTACTTTTCATAGAATACTTCTAAAAACCTCGCCCAAGTCACAATATCTTCATTTTCCAAGGTAAGGAGCCACCATTCCTGTGTATCGTCTTTGAAGGTGAAGGTGGCAAAAGTCACCTTCTGTCTTTCTGTGCAAGGTAGTGCGCGGAAGATTTTCTCCATGTCCCTGACCCAAGCCTCTGCTACTAGTGGGTTTGGACTGCCGATAAATGTGGTGGGTTTCAGATCTTGAAATTGTTTGATCGTAGTCTATCCTTCTCGTCTTTCTACTGTCCCATTGGTTATGCTGCTTTGCAAGGCCTGTAAAAAGTTGGTGACTGCCCTTTCCATGATCTGTTCCGTTGGGATGGTACCGTTGACTGATGATCCGTTTTCGTTTTCTTCGTTGGCCATTACTACAAGATAAAATGATGTAAGCGTGATATCATATTGAAACAATTTTGATATAACGTCATATATAACATATTAGTTCTATTATTACCACATTTGTATATATCATATTAGTTTTGCTATTAATATCACCACCTTTATATATAATATAATAACCTTATCATCATGTTAACATTACCACATATGCATCACATTAATACCAGATACATCATTGTTACCATATATAAGGTGTCAGTCTGGCGGTCACAATCAATGTCTAATCCTACTAATACAAAAAGATTAGACTACTCATGGTCAGCTCACAAAAAGGGTCTTCTAGTCAGATATCTAAAATGATCCATTAGGCCATCAGGGGAACTGGCCTCGGAAAACTAGTCCATGAAACAACTTCGGAAACTCACTTTGCATGCTGGACTCAAACTCCCACCCACTAAGCTCAACTCCGAAGCAGCTCCATACTATCTGAACCACGTAAACAGGAGCACCGTGATCATAACCCCAGAATTCCCGTCCAGTAATCCGTATCGGTGTCTCCAGGTATGATGCACCGTCGGTAAAGTCCACAGTTGGGGTATAGACAATGTGCTGGGGAGGTGGTGTCGTGGTGCGAAGGTGGCTACTAGGATATGTGGGTCCCCTCCTCTCTGCAAAGCCTACGGGTAAAGGTGCGACCAGAAAATGTGGTGGTTCTATATCTGGAGCAAGACCAACAACGTGGGTTGGTCCTATGTACCTTTCGCGGGTGCTATCTCGGCTAAGTCTCCAGAATAATAAGTCCTCATCGGGGTCAGCCTGTAAGTAAACGGATCTTTCCATGAGATGGTCAAGTGTTGGATGGGCTTGCCTGACCAGACTCTCTGAGTCACCCCAGCCCTCTAACTGGTTCGGGAGGAGATGAGCTTCTGGGGGCTCGTACCAGAATAGCTCCAATAGGTTTGCCATGTCCTACAACACAAGAAAACTTAGCCTAGACATATATATAACATGACTTATATGCGTTAGACATGTCACATAATAATGCAAGTTTGATACATTTTTTTTTATTCATTTATTTATTTCTTTATTCATTATTATTATTATTATTATTTTTAAAAAAAAACCATTGCTCTGATACCACTTTTGTCACGACCCAAACCCGGTACCCAAAGGTTTAATGTCGTAACAAGATAAATAAAATAAAATAAGGTAATTCGGATAATTCTGTAGTTACAGCGCAAACGGATAAATTAAATAAATTAAAATAAGTAACTGAGTATCAACTGTTTATTTAAAAGGTAATAAAACATAGTCATTGGAGCTTCATTGTATTACAAGAGTTTAATAATAGAAGACAGAAATCTAAAAAAAACAAAATAACATAGCGATTTATTTTCCATCTTGATCCTGCTAAACCTCATCACCTGAAAGGGGTAACAGCTATAAGCACATAGCAGAGTGAAAAATATTATACTATGAGGGCACAAAATAGCCATGGATATTTATTTAAGCTAAAACATTATAAATTGAGTTGAGTTGAATACACAATTTAATTAAGTGCCAGAAACTGAAATAATCACTATAACCACGGTACATCACTAAGTGACTAGCACTACACTGGTCAATGGATCCATGACAAACACTGGGCCACAAAGTGGTCAATCACTAAGCCAATGGTTATTTAAGTCCCCCAAGGCATGGGACTCCCGTGGTGGTATTCACAAAACATATTTTCACATAAGGTTATAGCCAAATATTCCTTAAAATAAAAACAAACATATCCATGTGTTTCTTTTTAAGCAAATAGGGTTCAGAAATAAAATCACGTAACTGAAATCTTTATAAAACATAACTTTTATTACTATACTAATAAAATATAACTTGTATAAAATAGATTTTGATAAGTCAAAACATAAATAAAATGCATTTTGGTAACTCAAGGTATAGTATAACTCACCTTAATAGTGACCCTTAGCCTTACTCCGCTAACCCAACTTATTTACGTACCTCTCCCTCTCTCTTTTCTTTCTTCTTTCTTTCTTTTCCTTTCTTCTTTTCTCTCTTCCACATATTGAGCAACTTCTCCCTATGAATAGTGAGATGAGACCACCCATCAGCTAACACGTGGCCGATTCAAATCCCTCCCCAGATTGTTTCGGATTCACTCCGAGATTCATACTTATCTTAAGAAATAATTAAGATATTTACATTTGACCCAATATTTTAATATAATTATATAAGTAATTTAATTCTTAATTAAATTACACATTAGCACATACCAACAGAAAATTAATTATTTATTTTATTACCATACCCATTATTATTATTATTTATATTATTATTTATTCCCTTTTTTTTTAAATTTAATTTGTATTATAAATTTTATATTTAGCCTCAAATAATAATCCCTAATTAATAACCCAATGCCATTTTAGATTTATACATTTATTCATTTAATAATCTATCATCACGTGCAACCATAATTATATATAAATATAAATATTTATATGGACTTGACTAAACGTTCGAGGTGTCACAATAAGTGCCCCTTTAATTTATTTTTCTGGCTCTGCCACTGTCCTTAAGTGTGGATAGAATTGGATACAGAAAATATTACGGGAACAAAAGTTGAGACGTACATATTTGTACCCACCAATCCGCTCACTTCACATTATTACTATTATTGTTTTATCATCTTGTCCTTCAAGCAAATTATCATCTAGGACAAAACACCTTTCGCTTTCTTTTTTTTGTGTGGATAATTGGATATCTTGACACCTTTCTCTTACTACCGTTGATCTCAAATATCGTGACCACCCTCTTTAGTCACTCACCATTGTTAATCGCCAACATTATGATAAACCCCATCATCATCTAGTAAAAAAAGAAGGGATTAGTGAAGGTGAAGGGTTAGATTTTCACATTTGAAGGAAGAGGTAGGGCACAATAGAGGTGAGGTTGGAGAAGGGGCAATTGCAAAAGAAAAGAGTGGTGCATGTAAGGACGTTGCAGAGAGAAGGGATTGGACAAGGGTCGGAAAGCACTTGGAAAGGATGAGATAGAGAGAGAAGGGGGTTGTAAAGAGTGTCAACATTGATACAAGTAATAGGTGATGGCTAATGGGGTTTGGTTTAGTTTTAGAATTTGATGGATGAAGGTGATGGTATTATAGGGATTAAGTGGTTAGAATTGAGTAAAAATAAAAAATAAAGATATTATAGGGATTAAGTGGTAAAAATTGAGTAAAAATAAAAAATAAAATTATGTATTAAATAATGGTGTAAATTGAGATAAATATATATACATATATATAAATAAAAGTTATCAAAAGTTGAAATAAATATTGAATATAATAGTTAACGAGATTGAAAATTTTAAAGTTATGGTAGTGTGATGGTATTACGGTAATGAAAATTATATAATTAAATTAATCAAAGATAAAAATTGTCCATTTAATTTTATTTATTGATCAGTGATTATTGCTCTCAACAATTATTGAAAAAATTAGAAGACAGTATAGAAATGAAAAAATTATTTACCAAAAGTTGAGATGTAATTTTTACTGTAATTTCTTTACACATAAAAAATTACACACCCCATATATTTATAAGTATTTTTAATATTCTACATTCATTTGTAATTTTTCATAATTTATTCCAAAAGTTCAACTCTTTCTCTTGGCAAAACTATCCGACCTAGTTCTATTTAATCCAGTTCAATTTTAATAAAAAAATATTTGGAGAGACCATTGTTAAATTATAGAGTTAAGAAAATCAAAACTCTCCACATTAAAATAAAATATAAAATTACATCATAAAAATAAGGATAAATTATAAATACACCCTCTGAGGTTTGATTAAAATACAAATCGCCCCTATGGTTTTGAAAATTAAATTTCACTCCAGAGGTTTCTAATTTTATAACAAATCGCCCATTTTATTAATAAATCATTAAGTCAAGTAACAGTTTTTAATGATGTTAAAAATATGTTTCAATTAATAATTTAAGTAATTTTATTATTGTATAGAAGAACAATTATGAATTTCATTTTTTTTAGTTAATTTTGTTAAATAAAAAATTCTAATAACGGGGTATTTGTAATTTTTCAAACTAAAGGAAATAATATTTATTTTAATTGTTCGGGAAATTTTAAATAAATTATATTTTATTTCAATTTTTTATTTTTTATTTTTAGTGATTTTTTTAATTTAAAATTATGTCATTTTTTATTTTTAGTGATTTTTTATTTTATTTGAAAAAAGATTTAATTTAAATATTGACTCAAACATCCAACAGTTTGGTAAATAACACTGTTAAAATATAAAAAAAAAAATCTGAATAAAAATTAAAGACTGTTTGATTTTGAGATTTTAAAAATGATTTTTAATTTTTTTTTTGTTTTTAGTTAAAATTTTAAATATTTTTAAAAATTTTATTTCTTAACTTATATGGACTTAAAAAATAAAATATTGGTAAATAAATTTTTTAAAAAAATTGTATTTAGTTATTTTTTAAAATTATGTTCATATTTTTTTAAAACTTTTTAGGTGTATTTAAATTAAATAAATTTTAAAAGAAAAAAAATTAAAATAGTTCAGAAAGTCCACTAAATTACGTAATAGCGCAACAATCAATTTATAAATAGAATAAAAGTTTACCATTAGAATTTTTATTTAAACATTTACTTAAATCAGTGCGTAAAAACTTCAATCATGATTGGAGTATATAATTTATATGTATTACAGAACTTTTTTTTTAAACAAAGAATCAAACTATTTTAGCTTAATTTTTGATTTTTTTTATTTTATTAAAACTCATTTAGAATTGACTTGAATAAGAGACGAACTAAAATTTTACGCTATGTTTGGATTGTGTGATTTGGAGAGAAAAGAAAAGAAATGTAGTGATATGTATTTCTCTTATTTGTTTGGATAACCTAAGTAGAGAGAAATGAGAAGAAATGGAGAGAAATGGAGAGAAACTCATTTCTCTTATAAGCTTCATTTTCAATCTTCCCCAAAATGGAGAGATTGTGAGAGAAAAGAATCACTATTTTCATAATATCAATTTTGTCCCTATAAAAATAAAAGAAATAAAATGATTGCAAATATAAAAATGTTATTTTGGTAATATAACATAAAATAATTTCTTTTCTTTCTCTTAATGAAATCTAACCAAACAATAATGAGAGAAATCACAATCATTTCTTTTCTTTTATTTCTTTCTTATCCAAACAAAAAGGAGAGAAATCACAATCATTTCATTTCTTTTCTTTTTTCTCCTAGGCTCCCAAACATAGTATTAATATATTTTTTTAAGCAACTCTGATTCATAGCTCGAATTCGGAAGCTCGAATTTGGCTTGAATTCGAAGAAGAAGAAGAAGAGAAGAAGAAGAAGAAGGAGGAAGGAGAAGGAAGGAGGAGGAAGAAAGAGAACTGGAGGGGAGGGGGCCATCAAAATTTGGCTGGAGGAGGCGGGGCTGCGATGATCGGAGCTGCTGTGAAGCTGCTGCGACGATCGGCGGCGGCGGAGGCACAGGAGAGGCCCTTCTCTCCTCTCCTCTCTCTTTCTCCCTCTCTCCTCATCTTCTCCTCTGTTCTTCTCCTGTGTTCAACGCAGAAGAAGGAGAAAAGAAAAAAAAGAAAAGGAAGAGAAAGAAAAAAAGAAAAGGAAGAGAAAGAAAAAGAAAGAAAGAATAGCAAAACAACGTCGTTTTGCGATTCGAGCCAAAATCGAGCCACTTTTTTCGAGCTACCAGTCATTTTCCTTTTTTAAGCTCGTTAAGTTTTAATTGACAATCACAATCAACTAAAAATCACAATCAGAAGACTGGTAAAAGTTCCACCATAATATCATAATTAGCTAAAAAACATAATAATAGACATAATAACAAAAAATAAAAATTTAGAACACTTTGCTATTGATTGGCCTTCTTTTACCAGATAATGCTTTGAGAGCATTGCCAATTTGCTTGACATTTCTGGTCAACATCTTCACGTTAGCAAAGTACCTTTCTTGCCTGTACGGCATCAACAACCGCCTCCTCCGATCTCTCTCCTGCGCCACCGTCACTCCTCCTCCGGCCACCGTCGACTTCACTTTTCTGGAGACGCAGTAGGTTCCTGTTGGAACCCCGACGAGCTCATTTCTGCCGAAAATAGGGAAAACGGGCCTGATCTCATCGGCAAAGGTGGGGTACTCAGAATCATCATCTTCATCTTCATCTTTGTTGCTCTTCCTTTCTTCTTATTCTTGGACCCCTGGCATCTGATCAATCTGATCAGTCTCTGTCTCCTCATGGTTTTTATTTCTTGGCTGCTCTTCCAAATTACTGTTCTAGTTCTGTAGAGAGTCCACCTCCCATTCCAGGTCCTTCACCTGTACCAGAATACCTTCTTTCTCTTGGAGCATCTTCCTATTTTTTTCTGACTCCTCTGCGATTGTTTCTTCCAATTCTCTGACCCTATTCTTTGCACCTTGAAACGCGTTCAGAATTTCATGAACACGGCTCTCAAAGTACCCGCAGTCTTCCTCAATTGTGCTGAGATTCTCCATCAGCAACTTCACTTCATCTCCTTTCTGGGTACGCAGAGAATCCAGCTCAAGTTCTAAACCCCTCATTCGAGCTGATGTTTCACTCTTATGGGTCTTATGCATCTCGGCGTGACTCGTAAGTTCCCTTTCTCTCTCACCCAATTTCTCCCTCAGTTGGCTACATTCGGTGACAAGTTCTTGTAAAAGCTTCGAATTCTCACCATTCAATGTTTCAGCTTCCATCTTTAAATCACTGATCATCTTCTCTGCTTCCTTCTCTTCAGTAGTTTCTGTCAACTCCCTTTTCAAGTCAGCCACTTGAAGTTCTTGCTCAATGTCATCTGTCACCTTCTGAAACTCATTTTGCAATTCTCCATTTTTGCTGCCCTTTTCCTTTGAAGAATAAGCTGAATCCGAGTCCAAGCCGGAGGAAGAAAAAGAAGAATAATAATCTGTATTCCCATCTTTTTCATCCTCAACTAATGTCTTCTCCATCGACTTCCCGCCCCAGCTGCCAAAAATGGATCGAAGAAATCGAGAAAATTTTGAGGGTTTTTTAATAATGGATCGTGGTGGTTGTTGAGAAAAAATAACTTGCTGAGCCATTGTAATTCTGGAGAAAAACGACAGAAGACAGGGATGTAATTCTGGGGAAAAAAGACAGAAGGAAGACAGAGATGTAGAGATTGGGGTAGAGATGTAAAGATGTAGGGAGTGGCTTTTATGGTGAAAGGTATATCATTTTTTTTCCATATTCTTGCTTCGGTAGGTTCTTTTTTCCATATAAAATTGGGGTATCAAATGGAAAGTAATGACATTTCCATTCCACATTTCCTTAACTCTCTCTCTCTCTCTGATTGTGTGTGTACGTGTGTGCGTGTGGGAGATGAAATGTTTCATGATCAACATTTCTTAAATTGCAAAGTAAGCTGAGTAGCTAACATTTTTTGGAGGTAATGGGAGATGAAAATTTGGTTATAGTCATCCTATTGTGTTATTGTGTTGAAAATAAATTAAAATAAAATTGCTGATTTGCATTGATAGTGGAGTCAGATAAGGTAGGATTTGCTGAACTTAATTTAGACCGTTTATCTTTTAATGGTTGCTTAGTAGATCATCCATGTAAGAAATTAGGATCGGATATTAGTAGCCATATGATTGGATCATATTTGTCTTAAATAAAATAGACGGTTTATTATCGAAATCATACTTGTTGTCCATTTTTTTCAAGACAAATGTGATCCATAGTATATAGCTGCAGATGTTACTAATTGTCTAATGTTCAAAAGCGAGGACTGAGAAGAATTTATGTATAAACGACAAAAATCTAAACAACAAAAAAGAAAGAATCAGAATTGGGTTAATAGTCTTCCACCTCTCCCTTCATTGTGACATGGCTTGGCTTATATGGGGATCTTCATTGTGCAGTTTTTGCTTTTGCTTTTGTGATTCATGCTTATATGGGCTAATGTTCGTGTTTTTTTTTTTTGTTGGGGGGGGGGGCGAATAATGTTCTTGTGTTATGCTTGCTGATTTCTGTAATATTGAAAGGGAGCATTGTTGAAATTAGCCAAAGTTTTTTGCTGAATCATTTTGTTTTCAAGGAGAGGCTTGCAGTTGAATTACTAGATTTAGTGGTTGCATATTAACTTGTGACTCGTGAACTCATGTTTCTTTTTATAAGTGTAATAATTTGGTGTTGTGGCTTAAGGTGATCTACTTGTATACTCATCTCCTATTAGGTTCCACTTATGCCAATGATTTGACTGTTCCTTTATGATTTTTTTTTTTATTTTAAATGTGTTAGAAATTATCTCTCTTTTTCTGAATTATTTTTGAGATACTGGTAGGCAACCAGAGTTGGCCTTGTATTACAGTTGGGATCTGGCACTAATTAAATTACTTGAAAAGGCCAAAAAAATAACATTGGAGGTGTGGTTCAAAGAACCATCTATTTAGTGACTCAGTTTTGAAGCACATTAACCATATTTCAATATATTTCCTATGAATGCGTCACAATTTTTTATTTTATTTTATTTTTTTAAGTTAATAGTTCTAACCGAAAACTGTTTTTGATAAAGATTTGTCTGTCTGTTGCAGGTGCACATTCTGTCATCATGGCTTGCAACAACAAAAAGCCCACCCAAAATCAGTTGGTGCTTGAAAGAGGGAGCTCCAACAAAGTGAAGAATACTTCTGTGGCACGTGGCAGGAGAACTGGGTATGGAGTTATCATTGACTTGGATGATAGTGATGATGAGGTGCCCACAATTGATGGAACAACTAGCGTGCCCAATGTTGTTGCTTCACGATTTATTCTGAGTGATAAAGCAATATGAAGTGCACATTTTCATCAGACTGGTGATGAAAATGGGAGAAGTTGCACAGAGAATCACCTCATGGATTCAAGTACCAAAAGAAAAAGAGGTCCACGCACTAATATTGATGTGAGTAAGAATGATGATGACGATGATGATGTCATGACTCAAATTAGTAAACTTAAAACAAAGGCAACTCAAGAGTTGATTACAGATGGGGGTGATGGTTCTGATAGTGCAGATAGTTTTTCTGACATTGAAAGTACGATTAAAAAGCTCTGAAGTAGGAATGATGATAATAAAGCATGGTTATTTGAAATTGACATGATTTCGGTATTTCAGAACGATCCCAAACTATGCATGAATGCTGTTTGTGCTCTTTATAGGCAGCAATTGCGTAAGGGGCAATCCGTTAATGGCTCCTCTTTGACCAAGAATCAAGGATTTACTGCGTTTGATTTAATGAGGTATGACTAAAAAGAGGCAAGCGGTTTGTTGATTCCGTTCACTGATTACCTTCGGTAATAATTGCGATAAATAGTTCACCTAGCTACTAAAATTAATACATTGCATCACAACACATAGTGCACCACTTTGCTTATGAAGGATAGCTGCAACTGATATACTACTAGGTCAGGCCTCCATTCTTACGTTTATAAGATAAATATATATATTCTGTTATGTTACATTTTACAAATTACAGTTTGCAGTATGTTATATCTTTTTTCTTTTCCATTTTCGCTTTTTCGTTCAACTTATATCTTATGGTGATTTCTTGTTAAATTTGCACAATATGGTAATTTTTTATGATTGCTATTTGCATTGGAAAAGATTTTGAGAATTTGCCTATGTTGGAAGGTTATTTATGTTTATAACCAACACATGGAAAATATAGAAACATAAAATGGAAAAAATAATTGAAAAGAGAAGAAGAATAGCAAGACGAGGTGATTTTGGTTTCATATGTACTCACAGAAGTATGGTTTGGTTTGGTTATGTACTCACAGAAGTGTATATATATTTTTTTCCTTGAACAAGTGGATGCAACATATTATCTTGTGTGATTTATCGTTTCTTTGATATGATTCTTGGAATCCTGATTCCATGCACACACTTTATAATCAATTGCTTTCTCTCTCTGAAGACACAGTTACGGAGAGATGATTAGAGACATTGAACTGGTAGATACTCAACTATCAATTTCTAGAAAATATACGTGTATGTGGAAGAAAAAATATTAAATATTTTTTAATTTCAAAAGAAATCTACAAAATTGTTTTGGCAACACAGCCATGTTTCTGTAATAATGAACTGTCAGGTTGTCCAGTGTCTTTTCTTAGAAAATTAATATGCAAGTGCGTCCATGTTTATGCCTGCATGCATTTTATGTATTTCTTGGAACGTCATGTATATGTCATGTGAACTTGCGGATCTAGGTTCACGAGTCACATACCTATTCTTCACTTAAAATTTTGTATTGTCCTATTGGTATTGAATAATTACTGGTCTGTTTATGAAGAGAAGTTACTATGTATTGAATAATTATTTGTGTTGTCCATATTTTTATTAACTTGTTATCTTCAATGATCAGTTTATGACTGGATGTTACTATGTTTTCTGTAGGCAAATAGAATAGGTTTCATGTCTACTAATAGATGTCACTCTGCCACAGCTGCAGTACAAGTAGGGAAGGTTAATGATATTGTTTCGGATATTCCTTGGTTTTGTCCCCTTAAAATAGTATCATTATGTCACGTTTTACTAGTAGGACCATGCATATACATTGCTGCTCTTTGTATTAATTTATGTGTACAAATTTTGTACAGGCCTTTTGCTACCATATAATTTGCGATCCTCTGGTTATCAGGCGCAAATAATTATTTCGGCTGTGATTGAGGCCTCGAAAATGAGGCTAGAAATTGCCTCGAATGCATTTTTTTTTTCTAGGCTAATACATTGTAGAAAATAATAAATAAAAATAATAATAATAATAACAAGCAAAGCATCAACCCAGCAAAAAAAAAAAAAAAAAAAAAAAAATTGAGCCAAATTTGAGCCAAAAAATTTGAGGCCTCAATCATTAATCTAATTATTTTATTCCTTATTTTCTTCAATTTATTTTCCTCTTTACCCTTATATTTTCCCTAGCCCCTCTCAATGATCGTTCTCTTTCTCGCACTCGTTCTCGCTGTCTCTCTCTCAGTCTCATGCTGTATGAATCTCTCACTCTCTCTCTTCTTTCGATCTCACTCTCTTGATGTTCTTCTCAATCTTGTGCTCTCTGTTTCTTATATTCTAAAGACACAATAAGCTTTTCCCTGATTCTTTTGAACTCGATCATTGAAGGTACGCGCTCTCTCTCTCTCTCTCTCTCTAGTTTCTTTCTTCGTTTGTTCTTGTTTACCTAGCGTTTCGATCGAGTTCAAGGTGCTCTCTTTCGGAAGTTCTTTTCTTTGTTTCTATTTTCCTTCGTTTCTTCTCATTTTGCGATTTGAAAATGCTCCTAGGGTTTGGATCGACGGATGACCCTTGCAATATTCAAATTTGATGATTTCTATTATTCGATGAATGCAATTCAATTTTATTTTTACATTTCAAATTTTTTTTTTTGTTGCTTCTTAAGCTTGAAAATTCAGCATGTTTTTATTTTGTCTGATCATATTTCTTCATTTTGCCTCTATTTATCCGCTTAGAAATTGTCAGAAACTAAAATTGAAGAAATTGAGTTTTATTCTTTAGCTCTGTTTTTAGTCTCTTAGGCCTCGTTTGGGAACAGGCTAATTTAGTAACTTTTTGGCTATTTGGCTCAAAAAGTAGGTGAAAAAAACTTATATGTTTGGGATGACTTTTTGGCTAATTACGAAAAGATGTGCAAAAAGTAGAGAGAAAAGAGAACCTTTGACTTTTTGGTATGAGTTGTTGACTTTTTGGCTAAAAAGATAACTTTTTGACTTTTTGGCTAAAAAAGTAAGTCCCCAAACGAGGCCTTAGAATGAAAATAAAGATGAGAGTTTTATGCTGTACATTTTTCTGATAATATTTATAGTTTTTGCCTCTGTTTTGTTGCTGAGAAAATGCCCGGAAAAAAAATATATATATATATGTGCAGCAAAGTTGTTGACAAATTCTGATGAGATACAAAAGTTTTTGAATTTGCAGGACCTTATATAGTGATCATTGGTTTAGATAAGATATATGATAGGTTTCCTAGATAGCATTATGAGCTGCTAGATAGATATAATGTCGATAGTTTTGGAAAATAAATGAGCATTAGTTAGATATGTTGATGTAATTAAAGATATATATGTATATCTGAGCTGTAACTATTGTTTAAGCAGAGGAGAAACATGTGAATTTCTAATGGTAATAAGTTTACATAAAAAAAATCAATACTACCTTATGTTTTGGCATTAGTTATAAATGAATCTATTAGAAACATTCAAGACCATGAAGTTGGACATGGGACAACTTCTGTGGTTATTATATCAATCAAGTGATCCAGCAGATAATGATGCACGGAAAGATAAAGGCACTGGTCAGCTTTCTATCAAATGTAAAGAGGGTGTTAACAAGGGCACAAGAGAATTCGAGCCAACAGTTCTTGTTCGAAATGATGTATGTTTCTTCTAACTGTTTTTGCTCCTCGAAGTTGAGTTCAACTTGAAATCTTAAGTTTGTAATGCATCGCTGACATTCTTTAGTTCTTTTAGTGCAGTACCTTACCTTTCTATGTATAAATCTATGAAGGTGCCATCAACTCCTAACTTTTGTTTAATTGGTTGTTGATTTTTTGAATATTGATTAAATTTATCAAGGGGATACAGATAGTTGTTAATGGATTTATAGAACATGAGTTTCACATGATATTGATATGCTTTTATTACAGAGAAGATTCCAATATTTACCATGAAACAACTAAACATGACGCTGGTTCCTTTAGTTAAACAAAATTTCTTTGTTTGATATTTTGTATCATCTTTTGGCTACATTAAACAATTAAATAGTTATCATGAAGAATTCAAAACTGTAAAAGGAACTGCCTGCCTTTTTACTTTTTATCTTAAAAGAAATTTTGTTATTCATGTAAGAGTATGGTTTTTTTTTCTTTTTTCCTTATGTTTTGTCTATGCTGCTCATGTTTTGTATTCAAATTATTCTGTTTAAGTAACCATTGTGGCCTCTCACCACATACAAAATGTAGACTTACATGAAGGTGAATGGGGTGATCATGGATCTGTCAAGGCCTGGACTTGTGTTGTTGGTAAGGCATGATATATTAATTACATTATTTCCTACTGATTTCAAATAATACTGCGATTATGTTTTTTACATTTTAGATGTACGTTTTAATATATATATATATATACATGCGTGTGTGATTTCGATTTAATCATACTACTCAAATAAAGTTTGGATTCACCTTCTCTCTAGTTGGAGATAGACTTGACTAGTCTAATCTAGTTGATTCCAAATGGACTCACCAGTGTCTATTTCAGTGATTTAATTCTTTTAATTATTAGGTTTGTATATGATAATGGAAGGCTCATTTTGTAAGTTCTGTTTGCCATCAAATTTATATATATCATATAACCTCTTTATTCTGTTATTACTCACTGGGCTCTAGCTCACTATTTATATATATATATATATATATGTGGGTGGGGGGGGGGAGAGAGATAAAGACAAATTTCACTTTATCCTTTGTGGTTTACTCTCTTATTATTTGAAAATAATTGCATAACTCTTTTACGATTTGTGGATTAAAATGCACCGTTAGACATTCCGTCTAAGTTAATAGTAAATATGTAAAACACGCTCCAAAACATAAGGGGTTACATCAGGTGGATAAATTGAATATGAATTAAAACACAGGTGATTAAAATGAATTTTGCCTTCCAAAAATACTGAACATGTCATGTCTGTGATTTGTATATTGGGGTTGCTTATATGTTCTTAAAAATTGCATATGGAAGAAAACATAATTCTTCATTTCCAAATGACTGTGACTTAAAAATACAAATAAGTTAAACTACAAGGGGATAGAGTAAAATTTGTCCAATGTGATAAATCATGCTAAAATAATAAGATTAATCTTACTTCTTTATATATATATTGCACATGAAATCCTAAAAAATGAATCGGATCCTAAAAATGAAATCATCCAAGTGACCTTCTAGTGGGAATAAGACCAAGAACATGGAAATTGGTCACAAAATAAATACGGAAGGACAAAATATTTCATAAATAAATTCCATCAACTAATTCTATAAATCTGATTTCTACTTAAGTGTTTGGTGGAGAGAAGTCAATTTTTTAATATTTAGTCATTATTTATGGTTGACTTTTCTCAATTTATGCTTGCTTGTGTTGATGCAAATAGAGGGGAAGGTCAAGACATACAAAGAGAGGGTTTCCATAGATGAAGAGAACAAAACTAGTCCATTTGACAGCATTGGAGGGAATAGATTGCTTGGAGTTCTATAAGAGTTATAACCTCATCTTTCATATCATTCCCAAGGGAGAGACCAAAGTGGTGAAAATTACAATAGAGTATGAGAAACAAAATAAGGATGTCCCTGATCCACAGAAATATCTGAACTACTTGATTAATCTCTTTAAAGATGTTGATTCTAAGCTTGTCCAAGCTTAATGCTATGGCTATATATGGATAATGGTTATAGTATGACACCATATAATAAGAGCTGGAGAGCTCTAATGTTGATGCTTCCTAGTTTCATGCTTATGACACTACAAAAAATTTAGGTTTTAGGGACTAAAATTTAGGGACACAGTGTGGTTTGTCTGGATCTAAAATTTAGAGATTAAAGAAAATAACACCGCTGCTTTCACATTCCCAAACATGGGTAAGTTTTTTCTCCATCATATATGCTTTTGGCAGTATTTAATTCTTCTTCGTAAAAATTGCTTTATTTGTTTACTTGTCTCCACTTATGGGCCTCTTTAATGGTGCAGATATGTTTATCTTTTTATGAAATGAAAATCTCATCATTCCAAATTAGTAGTAGACCCCGGAGGTACGTTCATTGCAGTGCGTTGCTCTCTTTTTATTAATGTTTTAGTAATAACTCATAATGACGTATGCTTCCCTGTGAATGATGGCAGAGAGTGCTCTGGATGAGAGAAGTCATCGGAGGGCAGCACTTGAAGCATTTCTTCGTGAGGTTTTATTTTAGATAATAAAATTTGTGAATGAGAAAAAAGATCATGTTCCAATTCTACCTCTCTTTCTCTCTCTCTCTATATATAACATTGCTCTGAACTTACTTGATTTTAGTTCTGAATTCAAATTATTATTATTATTTTTTGTCATGTTAGATTGGAGCATGTGTGTGGATTTTAGCTTATAGTCATATTTTGGTGAATTTCAAAATGTGCTTTGGGTAGGCTATAAGCTTCATAAGCTTCTAATTCATGCATATATATTTAGTTGTGTGTGTAGAGGTTCATGCTAGTATGTTTGTCTTGAATACTGCTGTATCTGCTATGAATATTATTGTACAATTTTGTCTATATGATTCCTTCTCCCTATCAAGGTCAAGATACACCACTGCCATTGTCATACATGTTTGACTTGTTACATCCTCTCTTAATGATTTTTTCACCCACTGGCCAATGCATATGGACTTGCAAGACATAGAGATGGTCGGTGGGAATGAGCAATTGCTCCTGGTGTCTCACCATTTCCTAGATATCAACATGCAGCGGTGAGTTTTTCTTTTAAACTCCCAACCAAAAAAAAAAATAAAAAAAAAGAAAAGAAAATAAAAAGACCCCACTATTAGTTGACATTTCCCCCCCTCTTGTTCGGTATCTAGAAACCAGTCATTGAAATATGCTATGCTCCTGTAGGTTTTTGTAAATGCAAGGCTCCATGTGTCTGGTGGTGGACGCATGGTGGAGGACTCATCAAGTGTTGCAGATATTTTCCTTTATTTTCTTTTCCCCTGTAATCCAGCAAATGTGTTGAAATTGTTGGTGTACAAAATCTACACTGAAGTCTTTTTCTCAGATTTGTCATGTTTCTGTCTATAGTTCTGGATACTGCGGCAGGAGTCTGGTGTGATACAAAGTCTATTGTTGCCACTCCTAGGACAGGCAATACAGTGCTGATGCTGCTGGTGGAGACGCTGCAGTTGAACTGACGAGACGCTGTAAGCATGCTGCTGCTGCTGCTATTGGTGACCTGATATTTATCTATGGTCGTCCTATAGGCAGTGATTGAGACTGATAGATCATGCTATTAGTTTTTTGGGGAAATTATTATTATTTTTTTAATGTTAGTTATGAACAATTAGTTCTTTTTTTGAAAACATTAGTATTCTTCCTATTATTTTTTACTTGCGCTGACATTGAATTTTTGTTTCTAGATTATTGGATTGGTCTCTAGATTAAGTCGGTCTATATACGAAGTTATCAAATATATATATATATATATATTACTTGTGCTGACATTGAATTTTTGTTTTGTGAATTGATTCGTTGTTCTTGTTTATGTGATGAAGTTCACAAAAAAAAAAAAACTATACTGTTTTGTTTGGCTATGGAAAAGGAAACTATTTGAAATATGGAAAAGGAAACTGTTTTGTTTGACTGAATATTTATTTATTTTATTTTTTTTGCGACGATAACAAGATGGTCGCTAATACATTGTTGGTATTTTTTAAATTTTTTGCGACGGCAAAACATTAGTCGCCATAAGTAGATTAGGCGGTCGCAAATAGTTTGCGACTGTTGTTTTGCGGTTGCAAAAAGTATTTGCCATCCCTACATTCGCGACCTCCATTTGCCGTCGCATGGACCGTCGTAAAAGGTCTTTTGCAACTATTTTTTATTATTTGTGATGATTTATAGCGGTCGCAAAAAGTACTTTTTTTAGTATTGAGGGGAACTGCTTATGGCGAATATCTTACTGCTGGGGATCCACAACGTAAACTGAATAAATCTGTTGCAGAGTTGCAGCAATATGAGCCGCAGGGTCTTGATTACTGTAGAAAGTTGGTCATGTTATTCGCACCAGTTATTTGAGATTCACCAAAAAGAGGAAGATCTTTTTGTCCTCCCTACCCAAGATAATTTGTCACTTGTGCAATTCATAATGGAGTCTACCATTGCCAGAAGCGGATCCAAATTCGATGGGATTATTGGGGTTTAATGTTTTCTCATGGTTATAAGACACTTTCAGTTTAGTTTTTCGTATGGTTGTTTATGTGAATTTATGACATTATATGTTTTGTGTGTGTGTTTTTTTTGGCTGTAACTTGATGAATTCTTGAACTCCCTTAAATTCTGCACATTATATAAATCTTGTTTTGTTGAATATAATCAAGCATAGCATCAATGCGCACTACTAGAAATTTGACTTTTTGCGTCTATTATTTTGCGACTGATTATTTGACCGTCGCAAAAAATCACTTTTTATATTAAAATGTCGTTTTATTTTAATCCTCAAACGTATTCTTAACTAACTAAAAAAAAAATCCCAAATCTTTTAAAACTTGCCCTTTCCCTTTTTACTCTTATTTCCCAAATCCATTTTGCTCTCTTCTATTGAAGACCAATCTCCAATGGTATGAACTCTCTCTCTCTCTCTCTCTCTCTCTCTCTCCACTCTCTACTAGCTCGACTCTGTCTTTGGACTCTTCATCTCAACTTTATTGTTCATTTGAAGATTTTGATCAATAGTTGATGAAGATTTGAAGATTTTGATCGATTCATAATCGGTAAGCCTGATTTCTATGAATGAATCCAACTCTCTTTCTCTTTCTCTCTCTCTCTCTCTCTCTCTCTCTTCATTATATCTATTAGCTGTGTTTAATGATTTTAATATTTTGTGATGTGGAGGTTTTAGGGAGGTTTTAGTTATCTCCTCTTCATTTTTCTGTTGAATTTCATTTGTTCTTAAAAACAATAGAGGTGTTTGAACCTCTTGGAACAATCTGTCTCAACTCTTACTGTTTCCATTGTGATTTCAACTGTAATAGCTATCTGTGTGTTGATCCAGAATTGTTGATTCAATTGCCTGTACACACAGGTATGTTAGTTAGTTTCATGAATTAGGAACAGTAATGATTAAGGAAAGCTTTTAAAATCTAGGGCTATATGAAAGGGCAATTGTTTGAATTGGCTTGGTTTTGAAAGTGTTTGGTTGATTGAAATTATTCCTGGAATTTCTAGATCGCTAATGAGAGGTTTTCAAAACTGTTTTTATATGAATTTTCCAAAAGCAATGTATTGTCAGAACCTTAGGAAAAAACAATGTAAAATAGCAAAACTACTCCTCAAAATTTAATGGATCTCTACATCTCAAAATAATATTATTTGATTTGTTTATGTGATTTTATCAGCAAATGAGAAAATACTATTCATTTTCCCCTCAAGAGCCTTCAATTCTGTATGTGATTTTTTTTTTTTTTTTTTTCTGTGTATGAGACTCGGTGATAGTAATAACAGGATTCAAATCAAGAAGGGAAATTATACGAATATGTTAGGTTTTATTTTATCAGATGAATTTGGTTATAATTGTTCGTTTCGTGCAAATTAATGAAGCTTAGTGCCTAACATTGTTAGGAAATTAGACATCAAAGTTTGCAAACTCATTATTTTTATTGATGGGTACAAAAACAGTTATAGTATGATCATATGTACTTTTGAACGTGGACATAGTTTCTCTACCTTATGCCGTAATTGTTATGAGACTTGTTGTTCTATCTTCCTTGTCTTCATTATTTCACTTGGTTTAATCTCTAAGTTGAGTTTATCTATTGATAATTTTTAGACAATTAGCTACATGGCTGAGCGTGTTGTTGGACATGGATCATTCGAAGTTGTGTTCCAGGTAAAACTGCATGCCTTTTTACTGGGAAATAGTTGTGGTATATTCTATCTCATGAACAAAAAACTTTCAAGCTGTTTTTATGCTGATAATTTTTGTTTATTTAGGCAAAGTGCTTAGAGACAGGTGACACTGTGGCCATAAAAAAGGTTCTTCAAGACGAGTTATAAGAACAGAGAGTTGCAAACCATGCGTCTTCTTGACCATCCAAATGTCGTGTCCTTGAAGCATTGTTTCTTTTCTAAAACTGAGAATGATGAACTTTATCTCAATCTGGTTCTTGAGTATGTTCCCGAAACCGTTCATCGTGTAATCAAGCACTTCAATAAGTTGAACCAATGGATGCCGCTGATATATGTGAAGCTGTATGCATATTAGGTGTGGTGTTAGACCCTCCACCTTCCTTTTATGTCTCTATGGTGTTTTTTTATCTCGTCTGTCAATAGTGTTTTTTATCATGACAATTTTGTGTAAATGTAAATTTTACACCTTTTTTTCCACGGCACACATTTCCAGTTATAAACATTGCTTTCTTTCTCTCTACAATATTATAGGCTTACAGGCCCACATATTCAACATTATCCAAGTGTTTGCACTTACAAAAAGAATCTTTTCAAAGCATCTAGTGTGATTTTAGAAAAAGTTAGGAGGTTTGGGTACTTTACCCCTATTTGAGGTGATCTTTCAATATCATTCAATACTGCTGGGCAAACAAGAATAGGGAAATCGCATGAATGATATTAAGAAAAATTCTTTGTGGGTTGTCTTGATTATTTATTTGTTTATTGGCTTTTGATAAAGACTTTTCGTTCACTCTTATTTTAATGTTTCTCCTTGGGTGATCTTTATATTTTCCTTTTCTTGAAAGAGAGTTGTGGTTTATGTTAATTTTTGTAGACCATAATATGTTGCTGATATTTGGCAGATCTTCAGGGCTTTGCCTTACATTCATCGCACTATTGGAGTTTGTCACCGGGACATTAAGCCTCAAAATCTTGTGTGTACATCAATGTACTTCTAAGTTATAAATATCAGCGCCCATGCCTATTCCTTATATGCCATTTCTCGCACCACATCAATAACATTTGCAGCTAAGAACTTGATTTTTTTGGGTAGGTGAATCCTCATACCCACCAACTTAAACTATGCGATTTTGGAAGTGCTAAAGTTTTGGTATGTTATTGTTTATGTAATTATTTTTCTCTCCCTCTTGCTGGTAGTGCTATTTTTTTTGGGGTGTTTTGGTTAGAATGCAGCTTGATTACTGATTTCTGGTAGGTAAAAGGACAGCCCAATATTTCTTACAGCTGCTCTAGGTATTGTCGAGCACCTGAGCTAATATTTGGAGCAACGAAGTATACTACAACTATTGACATCTGGTCTGCTGGTTGTGTTCTTGGGTTAGCTCCGCAAATGTCTAAACTTGTGGTTATGTAAACTGGAAGATTAGTGGTAGGTTGCCTTGTTATTAAATGCATTTATTGTACACCTAATCATGTAGCAATTTAATTTATAAATGTTTGATTGTGTACTTCCTTACAATTAGGACCACAAAATGGTTTTATTCTGCTTATGTATTTGTTGTGTTCCTTGTTTTTGAGGGGCTTCTTCTCAACATCCTTTGGCACCCATGATAGAGATAGGAGGTAGTTGGCTAAAATGTATTGATTGATTGCTTAAAACAGGTTCACAACTGAGAGCTTTTTATCTCTGTACTTCTTGAGCTTTTATCTCTAAAATTTTATTGAAGCCCATAGAATGTCATTTTGCGCACACTCTGGATTGATCTGAAATTTAGTGTTGTTTACACACACACACAAACACAAAAATTGCTTATGCAAATTTGTTGGTGGTAACAATGAATATGTATATAAGTGTGTTTCTCCACAATTCTGTTTGCTTTCGGTTTCCTTTTCTGCACTAGTTTCTTTGATTTGTTGTGGTATCTTGTAACTGTGTTATCTGAGAAAGATTTCATCTGAAATTCAGATTGATGTGTTTGGGTTTATGATATTCATAAATGAGTTCAAACTACAGGTTATTGAAAGCAAGGAAGTTTGATATTGAAAAAGCAAAGCACATGTGGCTGAAATGCTCCAACGGAGAAAAGATTTTGGTGTTGACACTATTATCGAGGTAATTACATTGGACATTTTGCCTTGGGTTTGTTGTGTGGGCTCTCCATATTGTTTTCTGCCGTGGATTTGAATTAATCTATGTTTTACTTGTTGATTTTTGTTAGAATTTCCCATCTTTACCTTCACCTACTCCACTACACACTCCACTTCACCTACCTCCACTTCACCACACACTCCACTTCACCTAACCCACTATCACCTCCACTACACCTACTACCACATTTTCTTCTATATATAGATTGTATAGGAATTGTAATTATATATAGATTGTACCACATTTTCTTCTATATATAGATTGTACCACATTTTCTTCTATATATAGATTGTACCACATTTTCTTCTATATATAGATTGTACCACATTTTCTTCTATATATAGATTGTACCACATTTTCTTCTATATATAGATTGTATAGGAATTGTAATTAACATCTCTTGTAA
>NW_021024855.1:1485443-1528198 GCF_004153795.1 Camellia sinensis
GCAGCGATTTCCGACTGGTACTTTCAGAGAAGGATTGGCAACAGAGTGTTACAGAGTATCTCTCTCAGAACACAAAGGGTTTTTCAAAGGATTTTCGCAGGTTTTTTTGTCTCAGACAACGAAGAATTTTTTCAGAAGATTTTAGCAGGTTTTCTGCCTCAGCCTCAGCCTCCGCTTCGGTTTATAAAGACCATGAAGAAGAGGCAGACACGCGCATCATGCGCCGCTCGGCGCTCGACGACACATTGGCACGCCTTTTGAAGGCACGCCTTTTGATGAATTGGGCACGCCTTTTGATGGCACGCCTTTTGACAAAATTGGGCACACCTTTTGAGGGTGCAACTTTTTAAGGGTCCGACAAGACTTTGTAAACTGTCCCGACATTGATTCCGGTTAGCTCCTTTATGGGTCCGACAAGACTCTGTAAACTGTCCCGACATAGATTCCGGTTAGTTTCTACAAGGGTCCGACAAGACTCTGTAAACTGTCCCGACATTGATTCCGGTTAGCTCCTTTATGGGTCCGGCAAGACTCTGTAAACTGTCTCGACATAGATTCCGGTTAGTTTCTACAAGGGTCTGACAAGACTCTATAAACTGTCTTCTACAACGGTCCGACATGACCCCATAAACTGTCTTCTACAAACGGTCCGACATGACCCCATAAACTGTCTTCTACAACGGTCCGACATGACCCCATAAACTGTCTTCTACAACGTTATGACACCCCCATACAGTGTCCTCTACAACGTTATGACACCATCATTCAGTGTCTTCACCAACGGTCTGACACGACCATACAGTGTCTCCTATCCTTTTTTATTTTTATGTATTTTCTTGTTTTGTTACTCTCTCCAAACTCAAGTTGGTTAGTTTCTCTCCTCCTTGAGTTTGCGGGGGGCTGTTAGAATTTCCCATCTTTACCTTCACCTACTCCACTACACACTCCACTTCACCTACCTCCACTTCACCACACACTCCACTTCACCTAACCCACTATCACCTCCACTACACCTACTACCACATTTTCTTCTATATATAGATTGTATAGGAATTGTAATTAATTAACTTGTAATCAATCAATCAATATACATCAATTTTTAACTATTTTTTTCATCAGGATTTTGAATTTAAAATGAAGTTTTTAAGTATTACCCACATGGTAATCACGGTGTAGATAGGGAGGGAAGACCTGTCTATATTGAAAGATTGGGAAAAGTTGATCCAAACAAACTTAAACAAGTTACCACAATGGATCGGTATATAAAATACCATGTCAGGGAATTTGGGAAAAGCTTTGCAATTAAGCTTCTTGCTTGTACTGTTGCTGCAAAAAAGCATATAGATTCAAGACAACAATCTTAGATGTTTAAAGGGTGGTATGTGGCCTCCTGTGTTTTCCTAATTTTGACATGCTAATAATGGTGTCTAAAAGAACTTTTTCATGATTTCTAGTTGTAATAACTTTCGCATATGGCTTCAATTTTGAGACTCAAATGCAATGGCTTCAATTTTGAGTGCTTAATGTTACACCTTATTTATTTATTTATTTATTTTTTGGCGACAGTAACAATGGTCGCCAAGAACCATGTTAGCATTTTTCTTTGTTTTTTGCGATGACAAAATAGCGGTCGCCATAAGTAGTTTAGATGGTCGCAAATAATTGCGACCGTTGCTTTGCCGTCGCAAAAAGTATTTGCCACTCCCACATTCGTGACCCCCATTTGCCCTCACATGGGTCGTCTATTTGCGACGGCTTGTAACGGTCGCAAAAACTATTTTTTTTAGTAGTGGCAATTATTGTTTTTGTGAAGTAGAGCATTGTAGTTGTTGCGAGCTTTGTTATCAGAATCTTACGATTCGCAATTCAATTCATGATTCGATTTATCATTTTTGTAAAATCGATACGAATTTATAGGTGAATCCATTGGCGGAGGCAAAGAAGGACGAGGGGGGTCACGTGCCCCCCTTAAGTTTTGAGATTTTTTTTTTTTTGGGTCTTTTGTCATATATAAAATGTATTTTTTTTTTCCTTAACATGTGTTTTGGTTAAGGATTTATAGTATTGTTCATAACAAGTAATTATTTGATACTTTAAGAGTACTATGTGATATTATTTATATAATAGTTTAAACCAATAGTATAGCGAAAAATCTTATAAATTTTGTAGAAAAATTTAATGTATAAAGAGAAATAGAGAATTGTATAGATATTGATTGTATTATTGATTGTTGTATTTTGTGTTTACAATGAGTCCTATATATAGAAGATTTAAAGGAGGTAGGTATGTAGTAGGTAGAGTAGTAGGTGGAGAGGAGGTGGTAGTGGTGTAGTGGGTTAGGTTTAGTGGAGTAGGTGAGGTGGTAGTGGTGTAGTGGGTTAGGTTTAGTGGAGTAGGTTTAAGTGGGTGTAGTGGGTTAGGTTTAGTAGAGTAGGTTCAAGTGGGTGAAGTAGGTGATAAATTTTAACATTTGATATACAGTCTTGGTTGGTAGCTCGAAAAAAAGGAAGGCTCGAATGGCCCGAGTCCAAACGATGTTGTTTGGGTTGTTTTTTTTCCTTTTCTTTCTCGATTTTCTGAAGATGAAGGTGAAGAAGAAGAAGAAGTAGAAAGAGAGAGAATCAACACATTATCATCTTCAACAACATCAACACAGAGAGAGAGAGACATCAACCCAAAGAGAGAGAATCAACATCTTCATCAACACATCATCATCATCATTATCTTCATCAACATCATCATCAACACCACCTTCATCATCATCATCATCATCATCACAAAAAAAAAAAAAATTTCCCCTTCATCCTCAGATCCAGATCTACTGGAAAGGGGAAAAAAAAGAAAAAAAAGTATAGAAAACAGAGGGGCGATACCCACCGGCCGAGAGAGACCGCCATCACCGTTGATCTTCCTTCTCTTCCTCCTCCGCCATTACCGCCATCGCCTCTTCTCTCTTCCTCTTCTCTTCTTTCTCTCTCTCTCTCTCTCTCTCTCCTCTTCTCTTCCCTCTGTTTATATTTGAAAGCAAGAGAAAGAAAAGAAATGAAAAAAAAAAACTCAAAACGACGTCGTTTTGGGTATTCGGGCCAATTTTGAGCCAACAATTTTGAGCAACAAAGTATTATTCTTTGATATAATGAACTCATTATTTTCAAATAGTTGACAGACTACTTAGTGTGATTTTGTGATTTCTTATGCTTTGAGCATCACGTAGGCAATGTTATATGGTATTCTAAGACTCTTTAATAATTTTCATTCAAAACACATCATTTATAAGCAATGTCATCTCTTTAATATTTTTCTATCAAATAAAAATTAAATAGATTTTGTAATAATTTGTGTTATAAACGATGTGTTTTTATTTTCTAAAATTAAGAATTTTGATCCATAATTTTTTGTGTTAAAATTATAAACTTGCATCACCATCCCGCACCGAGCTATTCTACACTATTGTAGAATTTTAATTTGTTCATATTAATAATGAATATGTAATTTTTTTTTTACTTAAATTTAGCTCATAAAATTATTATTATTTTAATGTTCATCATGAATTTTTTTAAAAAAATAAAAATTGTAATTAATAGTGTCCCCTCTAACTTAATTTCCTGGCTCCGTCACTGGGTGAATATATTTTGAAAGTGAATCTAGTGCATTGCATGATTCATGATTTGATTTACTTTTTGCGATTTATTCAATTCATGCAATTCTTAAAACTACCATGTCTGACATATTTTTGACTCTTTCTTTCTCTAACTTTTATTGAAAATAACATAATACAACTTCTAATTTAGCACCAAAATAACCAATATATACATGATTTTTTGTTATTTTAGTGATCATAGAGTTTTTAATAGGATCTAATCAAATTCAATCAAACTCAATATGTTTTTAACCTTTCTTCCTTTTTTTCCTCTTTAAAAAATCATAATATATTTTCTAAAGATATTTAAGATTAAAGTTACATTATGAATTATCTATTGGTATTTTATTAAATTGAATATAATTAAATATTTCACGTGTGAGGTCAGTTATACATTTTAAAATGTTTTAGTCTTTAAAATAAAAGATTCTTCTTTCTTACTATTTGCTCACTGTTATTTATGTATGCTTATTGGCCAAATATCAATATCGTTGTTAATTATTGTTACTTTGAAAATTGATAGTTTGTCTATTTGGTTATTATCTTTATTAAAAACAGTTGATAAGAAATATTTAAAAAAGAAAAAAGGTAAGATGGTAATCTTACATATATCTATTAAACTACGTGATTATCATTCAAATAATATTTTCATTTATTTAAATTTAAATATTTTATATTCATAAAACGTATTTAATATCTAAATATATAGATATATGTTTTAAAGTAATTTAGAGAAAGTGATTAAATTTTTACGATTCGATTCGATTCACGATTCGGTACGAAACCATTTTGATTTATGATACGAATCCCAATTGACAACTATGATAGTGATTAAAACAGTATCAGCTAGTTGAGAATGATGGTAGATGCAATGAAAGAATTGCCGCCACCATCACCACTACCCTACTACCACCATCTGTTTTTGATCGGCCACTGCTCCACTCTTGATGTTATCGGCTAGGGGTGGACATCAATTGGGTCGGGCCAGGCTGGGCTGGATTTGTATATAAGAATTTGATGGGCCACTGCCCCACCCTTGTAGTTACCAAGTGTAGACATCAACAGGGGATGCTGATTTGCATAGAAAAAATATGTAATGTCGAGTTCAACTTGCAGTTATTGATTATATGTGGGCATCAATATGGCCGATTCGGGCGGGCTGGATTTGTATGAGAAAAATGTGTGATGTCAAGTTTGACTTGATTTTAAGACTGTTTTTGAATTAAACCGAGTGAGAATTTGTGGAAGAAATAATAAAAGGAAAAAAAAAAAAAAAGTTTCTGTTTCATTCACTTTTCCTTTTCCTTTAATTTTAATTTTAAATTTATTTATTTATTTTTTTACAATTTTCTACTCAAATCCTTAAATACAAATTTTTTAAACCTTAATTTAGCCAATTTAATAATTATTTGAATTTGAGCCATTAATAAAATCTAAAAGTAAATGAAATTGAACCTTTTAATTTAACAAATGTTTGAATTTAAGCACAAAAAAGAGACATATATATATTTAATTATTATTTCTTTTATGTTATTGTGTAGCTATAATGTATGAATTAAAGTTAATATTTTATAAATGATGGAACCTAATGTAGACATCTCATTTTTGACCGTCCGCAAGACTTGGGCGCTTTATTCTGAGCACTCGATGATGAAAATTACGTTGTCAATGGTTCGAATTCTCAATGAAGGAATCCGGTTTTTAGCTCTAAACAATCCCAACCTTCCATACCCACATTGCTTTTACCTCAGAAATCCATCTTTTAGCACTGTGCCAACCTACACTAAGCCTGAAACAGAGGAATAGGAGAGCCACATTATGGCCCGGCCGGACGTGCCTCATTTGGGGAGGCCGTGGCCATTTGGGGCCGACCGTGCCTTTTAGGCAATAAATACTGTTCTAGGAGGGAATCCGCCAACTGTCTATTTTTGAAGATATTTGTGACTTATTTGGCTCAAATTCTATAAATACGAGCTGATATCTCTGTTTTAAGGGTTAGAAAATTTTCCAAGAGTGTAAAAGATCTTTGAGAGCTCATTTTTCCTTAGCAAGCTATCTTTGAGCAAGCTTATCATCCTTGAACTATATCCATACATCATATACACCCTCAGAGCTAAACTTTGGAGTCTTGGTTGAGCCTTGAGAATAATAATTTGAAAGTACTCTAGGATCAAGTTTGGTTTACAACCAAAGCTTGCTCTCTTCAAGAGATATAAGCTTGTCACCTTTTTCATTGTTTTCATTTCAATCCTTTTTCATCTTGTTCTTGTGTTTTTGTACTGTTTTGGATCCATTTCAAGTATTGAAACTTGGGGTTGAATAGCTACCAAAGGTAGAGAGGCTTAACACCCTTTCTTGCACCTTATTTCATAGTTCATCTCCTTTGTTTTACCACTATTTTCTTGGCTTACAAATTGATTTTCAGAGTTTAAAAGGGCTTAAAAAAATGGTTTAGAAGTCCAAAACGTGAAGGGGTTAGCCACCCCTCCTTAGTCTTACTTACTAGTTTTGTATCTCTTTATTTTTTGCTTTCGTTTGCACTCTTTTTAAAACTTACTTTTAGTTACTGTTTTTTGTATGTTGGGGGGTTGTTTTAGGGATGCTTAAATTTATTTAATTAGTTTATGCTTTGAATATCTTGCTTGTTGTGTTGTAAGTCCTCATGACTTTGGTTGTTTAGGCCTTAGACGCTGAGTCGTTCGAGTTGATAGCCTTCTTTATTTTGTTTTCATATAAAGAGTCTCATTTTAATAATCAACTTCGCATACTCATTTCTGCACTCTCTCTCATTTCTTGGTTTTCTTTGTTTGAGAGTTGTTTCAACCGAGTGTTGTTTAAACTTGAGAAAGAGACCCTTCCGTGCTTAATGGTTTAATCTCTTCGGAGGTTCATTACCAAGACATTACATCTCTCTCATACCAAAAACAACCGCTTGTTTGGCACTTCTCTCCTTTTAGTGGACTTAATTCTCATTTTTGGACTAAATGATTAAAGAAATGGAAAGGTAAGATAAAATCGGCCTAAAATCGATTAAATTGACATAAAAAGGACTAATAAAATTAGTTGGATTCGGTCGGACATTATACCGAATCTGTCACTTCTAGAGTCATCGTATACTAATCCGTGATGTTTGATGATTCTTAAAACGTGTCTACCTCCATCCTTGAAGTATTTCATGATAGGAAGGAGGTGTGGTTGTTTTTCATTGAATTTATTAATTTTTTTGTCCAAACGTGTCCAAAACCATCACGCAATCAACTTGCGACCATTGATGGTTTGGGAACCGAACCCACTCCTCTCTTGAGTATCTCTATGATAGAGAAGAGCAGAAAGGACAAACATGGCTTAGGAATGTTCTGTCTGCATTGTTTTCACCTCAGAGCACAAAAACATTTTTTTGCAAAAAAATAGGGACGGCCGGATTTGTTTGGGCCCGACCGGGTCTCATTGTGGACCCGCGGGGCTCCAATGTATGGTAAACAAAGCACTTTTGGTTGGAACAGAGAGCAGCGGTTGAGGGTGAAACAGAACAGTTTCCCAAGAAGCGGACAGAGCAATTTCTGAGTATTGTCTTTGTCGGCGCGCATGGGATCTTTGTTCATTCTTTACATATTATTGTTGTAATAAATTAGGTAATTATTCATTCGGATTTGTAATTAATTAGAACATTCAGACCATCCTGCGCGAGGGCAAATATGTAATAATTTGTGCATGTCTTCCAACCTCTATTTCTTTCTCCATTTTATTTATCCGCTTATCGTGGTTGTATAGCATCATGTTTTAATTAGCATTTTTCATGACTTGCATCAATTCATCTTGCATGCATAAGGGTTTGACTCATCATACTAATCAATGTCAATTTCAAATTCCTTATTCGAATACATGCTTTGTCGCATGCCTTGTCGCACACCTTGAATTGACTCACATGCCATGCTAGTAGCCTAGTAGTTGCATTTTGTATGTGTTGTATTAGTCACTTGCATATTAGAGCATGCATTTTTTCTAATTGTTTTATTTCTTTTGGCTTGCCTTGAAGTACTAATTGAGCATTTTCCGCTTTAGCATATTGCATGTATGTTCATGTTGCCATATCAAGTATGTTTACCATGAGGCTAAGTACTTAGTTGATATACCCGTTTGAATGGTAGTGGATGGAGGCTTTTTCGCTTAAGTTGGAATGATTTGATTAATGCACATATGAGATCACTTTTCCAAGTGGTACATATTTAAACACTTTAACATGAAATCAAAATATTTCAAATTGGGCGAGATAGTCTATACTTGTGTGCATCACATAGTAAAGATAGCATGATAATCGGAACAAGAGCATATACTATACATATAAATCATATCATGATTAGCAGAGACCAATCTTTGATCGGGTGAATGGGATGCTCAATTCATGACCTTCCTCTCTCATACCTAAGTTCCTGAGCCGAGTCACTTTGGTGATGACAGACTAATGGCCTTTGGCACGAGTCATGAGTTTCCTAAATTTTTCAAAAATATTTAGGTAACGACTCTGAAATCTGGAAATGCAGCCCATTTTTTGCATTTTTGATTCAAAATCGATTTTCTAAAAGATTTGCCAGATTGGGACTCATTTGTGTTTATCTATTTCACATTGCACTTGTGAATTCAGATACAGAACTACGGGAGTCCGAACTGTAGAGCTAATCGTATCCGAGAAAAGCACGAAAAACAAGCTACACCTAGGCATAATTCCATTGACAACACAAAAAAATAAATATGCTTAAAATCCTAGTCAACCCAACTCTATTGGTCAAAATTTTGTCTTTAAACCTTAGAAATATCAAGTTTAAATGGATGACTCAAGTTGTTTTTAAATTTAAATGGATGACTCAAGTTATTTTTAAATTTAAAAGGTGCAAATAAACCCGACTTAAAAGTTTGAAAAAAAATTATAAATTTCAAACTTAAGGCCACATTTATTTGGCGGATTAAGTTGAATGAGATTATTTATAATGAATGGTTAGTGAAAAGATCGTTAATGTGGGGATTGTTAGTGAGAGAATTAAATAAAAGTATATTTGTTATGATTATAGTGTGGGAGATGATTAGTGATGGGATTGTTAAATTATTTTTATATAAAATAAATAAATAAATTATTTCTATATTAAAAAAAAACTAAAACAAATCTTAAAACAAACAAGTGCACTTGGTTAATTTTTTTTTATATATATAAAATAGACTTAATTCCCTCTATATTTTTCTAATCCCACCCAAAATCCAGTCAAGCTAATCCCCTTGTTGAGGGGGATTATTTAGCCCCTCGGATTATTACTCTTTCCTCTCAAAGCATCACTAAACAAGCTATGGGTGAGACCCACAGCCATATAGCACTCCAATCCCCCCTCCCACACTGATAAACAAACATAGCCTAAGTTATTTTGTTACATGTCAAATGGTCAGATTAAATTAAATCCTTAAAATAAATTTTGAACTTTAAAGTTTTTTTTCTACATATTTACTGTTAAATTCTATTCAATGCTTAAATTTAAGTACTTAATATTCAATTTTTTGTATTTAAATTTAAATTAATCAATAAACATGATTAATAAAGATAATTTTATTAACAATGAACCAAAATAATTAAATTTTTAATACATCATATATATAAGTAGTGTTTTTCTTTTTTGTGACACATTCCAAAGTCTTATTTTTTTTAAAAAAAAAAAGCCATATCATTATGCATTTTCAATTTACATATAGAATTCTACACAAACCCAAACCCAATTTAAATCATTCTAATTTATCTATTTTATATGAACTCTATTTGAGAAATACTTATTTTATATATGGATTCTATTTGAAAAATATTTCTTTTCCATATATTTTTCATCATAAATTCAAATAATCCACAAATCCAATACCAATTTTATATGGACTTTCACAAACTCAATTTGAGTTTTACATTTAATCTAACTACAAATTCTATATGGATTGTACTTTGATTGTACAAAAAATGATAAATAGTGTAGAGTATTATTAGAAAATAATGATTTATCGAAAATGATTGTGTATATTTAAGGCACTTATTGATGTTTCGTAAATAATTTTTAAATAATTTTTTTTAATTTATAGTATTATTAATAATGCACCTTCATGAGCTTTGCCAGAAAATATATGCAAAAATAATTTGGTTGCAATAAAAATTTTGTAATTATTATAATGTGTCACATAATTAATTAGAACTCATTTAAGAACTAAAATTATTAAGGTAATAGAGATTTTGTGCCTGATTCCCTTTGAGGACACTGTTTGTGACTTAAATTTATACTTTTTTATGCATCAATGTGAATAACTTTTACGTTTTTACTGATATAAGCATAAATCCTACATTTGAGTTAACCAACCTTAAGCGTTTTTTCGTATAATAAAATATTTAAATATTGTGACATAAAAATATTATAATAGATCATAATCAAACATCACTTGAAATATAATTAAAGACCTGATGCACCATTTTAGACATAACAAAAAAACATAAAAAATTAACAAAGACCTTTCTAATTAATAATCAAAAGAATACATCATAAGTTATAATCAAGTCATAAATTGTATATATATTATAGAATTTTCCGTTGTGTTTATTTTTTTTAGAAAAAAATATATATTTTGATACAAGTGGAATTCATGATTTTTGGTAAATTTGATTAACACAAATGAATATTTGATTTACACAAATGGATATTTGATTTCCAGTTGAGAATACATATATATATTTTTAAATTTGAAAAAAATTATTTTACGAGTCTATTTTACTTAGGTTTATACACAACGGTAACAATTTTTATTAGTCATTAGTAAATCTATTTGTATTTAACTTTTAATTGTTAAAATTTTCTACACATAATGTATTAAGACTCAAAATTAATTTTTTATTTTAAAAATAAATTTATGTGCATTGCACGGATCACCTACTAATTTTAAATATCAAAATCAAATCAACTAGATTCAAAATTGAATATGGAGCGTAAAAAGAGCTGCATAAGGGTGGAGAAAGGTGGTGTGAGGAATAGGGAAAGGAGTTAGGGCCTAGTGGGGCACCAGCGGCAATTAATGATAGTGAGGTTGAAACGGTGTGAGTCCCTAATCGTAATTTCTTTGAGGGATATAATTGTAATTAAAAAAATTTAAAGAATAATGTGTAGTGAGATAATATATAATGTGCAAATAGAATCATCCAACTTTTTAAAGGTGTTTAACATTTTTCACACTATTTGTTATTGTTTCATATCATTGGGACACATTAAAAAAAAAAAAATTATTACCATTATTTTCTTTGTAATTATTTTTAAATAATGAATCAATCATAAGAATTCATATAAATCATGATATAAAATGATTGACCAACAAAAAACAAAAAAAAATAGTAATATATGATTTTTTTGGCTTTTGGCTGAGCTCAAGAGTGGTTCACTCATACATATTGTATATAGGTAAATAAATAAGCCAATTTTTCATACTAACAAGTGTTGATCAATGATAAATATAAATTAATTATGTAAAGTAATTTGCAAAAGATTAATCATTCGTCCACTAAATTTGTTTAGCTTAAATTCGCTCAAATGAGTCTTTTCTCGAAAAGAGACTCCTGTGTGCGATGAATGTAAAAATTGAAAACAAATTAGTAGAAAGGGATTGAATGGTGCTCAGTGAAAGGAGAAGTCGTTTATAGAATGGGGCTCGTGGAGATACATCTTCCATGTTATAGCGATCCCGGTTTTACCCCGACCTTTGTTGTGTTCCGGACTCGGATTCCGTAATTGTATGTTGTTGTTTATGTCTGGTTTCCTTCCTTTAGTTCTTTGAAATTGAGTTTTGGGACTTGTTGGGTAAGTTTGGAATAGGTTGGTTGTTAGTTGGTCTAGAATGTTGTTGCCCAGATTTTGGTTTCTTCACTCGAGCGAGGCTTCTTACGCTCGAGCGAGCCTTATGTAATCTGCTTCTTCGCTCGAGCGAGGAATCTTGCGCTTGAGCGAGAATTGAGAGTTCTTAGGTTTCCTTCCAGACGCAGCTTTTTTGGAAAGGAGAGAGTTCTTCGCTCGAGTGAGACTTCTTGCGCTTGAGCGAGCTTGTGTTAGTTGTTCCTACGCTAGAGCGAGGCTTCTTGCGCTCGAGTGTGCATTTGCGTTTGTGGCAGACCTAAAGCTTTGCATTCTACGCTCGAGCGACTCTTCTTGTGCTTGAGCGAGGTCACTGTTGTGTCTGGTCGCTCGAGCGACGACTCCTTCGCTCTAGCGAGGATCGCGTATATCAGTTCGCAGCAGCAATATTTTATATCATTTTTTGGTCTCTTTTTCACTCAAAACCCTAACACAGCTCCATCTCTCTCTAAGATACTCTCTCTTTCTACAAATAACCCTAGATCTAAGCATCTCTCAACCCTAGTCTCTTTGTTAAAGTGTTGGAGCATCTCAAGGGCTTTTCTTTGATCCGAGCAAAACTGAATTTAGGGCATTTTTTAAGCTCTTCATTATCTCCTTTGAGCTTCTACTCGTGAGGTAGGGATATTCTACACCTTGTTATGATGATTAACCTAGGTATTTGTCATTTTGAATGTATGAGGGGATTTAGGTGTGATTTGGGTGAAGTTTGGGTTGTGTTCCAAATTAAAAGAAGGGACTTCATGTTAGCCTATAAAATAACTTTGAGGCTTTGTATATGAGGTTTCGTAATGTTGAAATTGTGAAATTTAGTAACTGAACGAATGTATGTTCTCTATTCAGAACTGTATTGTGGCATCCATAGCAACTACTGTTTACTGTTACTGCTATTGTTACAGAGATCTCTGTCAGTTCCTATCTTAGAACTTCTGTTTACTGTTATGATGGCCATCATTGACTGCTCGGTCTCTTAAGACCTACTGTTTACTGTACTGCTACGCTAATGGATGTACCACATATGACTGTAATGACTGAATAACTGATATACTGATTGAAATGATTGTTTTCAATACTGTAAGGATATTCATTCTTAACCTCTTTATGCATTATGTTATTCACTGGGCTTTAGCTCACTGTTTATATATATATGTAGGTGTACAGGCACCAGACCGGAGCTAGAAGCGTGGGTTAGACTCCCTTTTTGTCAAGCCAACCACTGTGCCTCACTGCGAGGTTCCGAGCCTGCCAAGCTATGGCTTAGGGGTGTTTTAATTTCCCCCGTCTATCTCTGTATCTGTTTTGTAATGTTGTATAGACTAATAGCACTGTACTGTACTGTTTAACAGGGATTAGGTCCCTGTTCTGATCGACTGTAAATGTTGTACATACTGTTCTGTATTGTTCATGTATATACGCATAAAAAATCTTTTTGCATACAGACTGTCACAGCTCATTAGACACTGCTTATTTACTGTTTTGGCTTTCGCCATGCCCCTGTACTCTGTATTATTGTCTGACTGTTAAGCAGACCTTTGGTAATCTCGGATTACTAGCCAGTTACGGTGCTAAACCCATAGGGGCGGGTTTGGGCCGTGACTAGTTTCAAGATGAATATTTATGAAAGTGTAATGCATGTAATATCTTTTGTGATACAAACTCGGATGAATGAAATATAATGTTTCTATTATGTTTTTAGATCTTATAAATGGTTAGTTTGTATATTATTTTGAGGTCATTACACATTACCCTATAAAACACCAACTGGTGTCTCATCTCATCACAGCATTCAACACATCCCTCTTCACAAACCGTGCATTCAAGGCAATTCAAAGTTAGGGATTAGGCAACTAGGTTCATTATTAGCAATCTAGCGGAGATGCTTCAAATTTTGAATCTAGTGAATAAGAGAAAATTGTACGAGCACGAAATAATCTTCTCGTATAATCCTGTTGATCAAGTTTGCATTCCTCCAAATGTTATCGCTTTACTATTTGAAAATACAAACGTGAGCTAGCCGACGGGTGTGTGCCAGAGACTTCTCCGATGCCTAACTCAGCCAATAGACAATAGATACAAAAACTTTGTGTATTTGAGAGTAAGAATTATGATACCTGTCCATAGGTCCTGTTATGAGCTTTTATAAATTTCGCCTAGCACAATCTTAGCAGGACTCCAACTCTCTTTAGTAGAGTCCTCCTAGGAATCACACTCCCAAGGATAATATCTATCATGGTAACAACCTAAATATTGCAAGCTAAGTGAACTAGCTCAGATCTTTTACCTCGGTTGGTACTACAATCAACCGAGCTTTCCTGGTTCTGAGTTACTTTGGGTAGAGTCACGGTAGCCATCACTATAAGAGGGCCCAATACCGAACTACACACAGCTCGGCTTTCTTCTTTGCCAACACCTCGGTCTACCCCAGGACTTGGCTCTAGTCAGTGCGGTCAAGACCCTGGAAGCACTTTTAACTAGCTTAAATGCCTGGATGGCCCAGGATTGGGCTATCATATTTCTAACCCCGGCCCATAGCTCGGTCCAAGTATCTAAAACATAGGGGACTTAGCTCGGCCCAATTTATCCACATAAATTTCCTCTAAAAAATAATATTAATTGTACTCTACATAATTAATTTATATGTACTATTGATTAGCACTTGTTAGCATGAAAAATTGACACATTTATTTACCTATATATAAAAATTGAAAAAAGTGAAAATCGACTATTTTGATTGTTCAATGGTAGCAAAAATTTGTTCAACCAACAAGCATAATAAAATAAAATAAAAAACAAAATACAATTAATTTTTGAAAAAACTTCAAAAAAAAAAAAAAATCATATCAAAATATAATGTGAATGTTCAAAATTTAAAATTAACATACAACTAACCTTAAAAAATGTTGGGTATACCTACTTATTGGAGTGTGGGACCCAATTGATTTGTTAAAGAGTTTCAATTTGACTTGGTTTAGGTATAATATATTTTTATATATTATATTTGTAGAGATCCAATTCAATTTGGATACAATTAGGGCTTGATTACAAAACCCTAGATTAACAATATATATATATTGTGTAGTGTGTGATGTGCCGTGTGATAAAAAGAACAACATTGAAAACAAAATAAGGGTGAGTGGCGGCTCACTGTTATTTTTCGGTAACAGTGCCGAAGATTGGAATATTTGGTTCAATTTCGGTTTTTGTGAAGCTCAATTTTGGGGTATCTTCGGTTGGTGTTTGGTTCGTTATTTTGGGTCTTCTTCAACTCTGGTTCAGAAGATTTGGTTCATCTATTTGGTGAGGTCTTTCCTCTTGTTTATTTGTGATTATTTGGAATTCACCTAAGGGTGTTTTGTGAGACCATTAGTGTCTCGTTTGTAATCGTTTGAAACTTATTTGGTTGATAGTGGAATCGGATTTCGATCCCGTGGACGTACCTCACATTGAGGGAACCACGTAAAAATTCTTGTGTTGCCTTTGATTTAATTTTTCCGCATTAGTTTTTATTCCCATTGATTGATTTACTTGTGGGGAATCACGGATTTTCCCTAACAAAAAAAACTAAACTCATACCAATGTAAACATTCATACTGTAACATAAAACAAAATTGAAAAAAAAAGAGACTATTTCAATCGTTTAATGGTAAGAAAAATAATAATTGTTCGAACAACAAATATAGTAGCAAATAACCAATGATATGTGAACAATCACATACTGCAAAATATATAATTACGTCAATCTCTATATTTCAACACTTATTTTTCATACTTTCAAACAATGTGTAATGTGAATACTCACACTGTTGGACAAAAAATAGAAACAATGCAGTAATAGAATTAGAAATCCAAAAAAATCTCAACCAATCAAACAACAACAAAAAATATCATCTACATCTGCATCTTCATCATTATTTTTATCATTATCATTATCATTATCACTATCATTAACGATCTATGCAATTTCACTATTCCACCAATTCAAATCAAACCAAACTCACCTTTAAAAAATATGTTTGTAACAAAATTGATTGGATATAAACATAATTTCGATTTACAACAATGGAGAACATAAATTTTCGAATACAGAGCAACAATAGACAAACACATAGCTTCAAGCACAAAGTGACAATGGAGGAACCCAAAATTTCACCGCAATAATAGAGGAATATAATATTATTTCACTATCATGTGTAAACTAGAGTTTCTAAACTCTATTAAATAGAGAGTTTTGAAATCCTAGTACAATGAAACAATATCATAAATGTGAATGAAATTAATAAAAAAGAAAAACATGAATAATGGTAACTACCAAAATGAATGTAGCAACAAAAAAAAAAAGTGTGTATATTCTTTTTCTATGTAATACCTACTAATAATAGACATAAATGTATAATAAATTAACAAATAATATAAATAAATAAAAATTCCATAAAATAAAAATATAAACACATCAAACCAATTAGGTTACAACTTTTCTACGTGGATTTATTAGATTAGAAGAGGATTCTTTACGTAACATTTTTTTCTTCAATAATTACCTTTTTAAATGTGGAAGTAAAAGAGTAGTAGACAGTACAACTACTTATTGCCATTTAAGGTAAGTACGATATATGTATCTCTCTCTTATACTTGCCTTCTTTGGATTGGTGAGGCCTAGGGTTTCTTTTCATGGTTCACAAATTTTCATTCTCATTTTTTCTTCTCTCTGTCCTCTTCTTCATTTCAGGTTTCTGAAATTAATACCACGTTATCGATTTCCTCGATTTCAGAGCACAAAATCAGGTATGTTGATTGAAATTCAATGATTAAAAAGTATTCAATTTTTGATTTGATGGTTTTGAGTTAAAGCTCTCGATTGTGTTGTGCTGAATCGTCTGATTTGCTAGTAAAATGGTCGGAAAGAAAGGAATTTGAGAACTTGTTGTTTGGTTACTGGGAAAATTGAAAGCTTTACTGACCTGAGTAATGCAATTGTTTCAAAATGAGATGTTGAGTGAAAAAGGTTTTCTCTTTTCTGCTTCTTGTTCTTTTTCTCAATTTTCTTGGTATCTAAAGAGTGGGCAAGGGTTAGATGTCACTGAAATGTGTTAGTTTAATAATAACTTTACTGTGAGATTTTAATATGGCAATTTTGATTTATGTGTTTAATTTTTGAATGCCCTCCCTCTGTCTATATGAATGTAAACACACCATATATGTGTTGACATTCTTTCTTGATTTCTTGTCATTACTGTGAATTGCTTTGTATGTTGGTGTTATGTTTTTTAAAACTTTGAACTGGATTGGGTGCTCTGCCCTTAGAAAATTGTATAATTTGGCATGGCTGTATCTTCCTCTTGAACTGTATGATTTTTTAAAATTAACCATAATCCATTTTGATTACTCTTGCTCTGCAGTTTTTGGCTGGCAAATTATTTTTGCAGCAATCAAGAATATGATTGAATGAAGTTTGCTCAGACAGTATGGATGGAGTTGGTGATGAATTGGCTACAATTGATGCTGTGGATAACACACATCTTCAAAGCAAAGATGGTGAGTATTCACGGAAAGCAGACAATGCTGGTATGATGGAATCACATGAAATGATGATACCCAGTGAGCGTGAATGTCATGGGGGCTCCTCCCCTTCATTTACAACTATTTTAGAGGGCAAGAACCCAGACAGAGGTTGTGTGTCTGAACGTCCAAGTGCTAGTATTCATTGTGTGGATGATGCTGGGGTCATGGCTGAAGAGTTAACACTACAAAATTTTAAGAATGAAAGCATAGCTATAGTGAGTACCTCAAGCAATAGGGATGCTATAATATCGAATGCCTGGGAGGACGTTGGATACACAGTTTTTCCAGAATTATTGGGTCCAAAACCACCAGATGATGTTCACATTGATAACGTGGAACATGTACTGAATAATGAAAGCAAAGCTGTTGCAAGCAATCCATTAGCACCTCCTGGAGGTATCAGGACAAAAATTCTTTCTAAATCTGGGTTTTCTGAGTATTTTGTTAAGAATACCCTGAAAAGTAAGGGGGTTATATTTAAAGGTCCAGCTCGTGAAGGATTTGGTGCGGTGATTAGGGGCCAGACGGATTCCAAGGCTTCCAGTACTGCTATGGTAGCTTTTAACGCACCATTGAGTTCAAGTACTAAAACTGTTGTGCCTCCTTCTCATGATGTTGCCAGGCCTGGGCTGGGTCCCAGTCTCAATGCTTTTCATGATGGAGTCAGTCTGAGAGAATGGCTGAAAGCAGGGCAATATAAGGCAAATAAAGTCAATAGTTTTCATATATTTAGGCAGATTGTGGGTCTCGTGGATATCTCTCACGCTAAAGGAGTTGCCTTGCAAGGCTTACGGCCGTCCTGCTTCAAGTTGTTGCCATCAAATCAGGTTATATACCTTGGATCATGTGTCCGCATGAAACTGCAGAGAATTCTATAGATCAGGATAGTTTCCTCTCAGAAAATGATCGAAATGAGAAAAGGCCATTAGAACAGGCGATGCATCCTGCTGTTAGTGAGCGGATAAAGAAGCAAAAGTTTGGGGAGAACCTGAACTTTATCAGACAGTGGCATCAGTTTCCATCAAGATCTAGCTTTAAAACCGCAACTGGTCATGATACTGATGTCAGTATTGCTGGGCTAAAGGATTCCTGGAATGAATTGAACAAAGAGCACAACCTGAGAAGAGAATACAAGAGTGAGAGCAACTACAGCAGGCTTACACCCCAACTGCGGTCTACTTATGCAAGTGACCCATTGGAAGAGAAGAAGTGGTATACCAGTCCTGAGGAGCTTAGCGGGAAGGGATGCACATTTTCATCAAATATCTACATTCTGGGGGTTTTACTCTTTGAGGTACAAGAAATGCTTTCTTATGCTGAAAAAATGTGAGGTATTCAAACATGGTAATCTCAGCATAGCTAGGAATATGAATACATTTCCATCGACACTATTCAGTATCCTGCTTTCCCCTATATCTAATTTTACCATAGCATCGTGAACTAGAAATGTGTAGCAATCCTAGTTATCAAGGTCTTGACAAAAATTCCATCTATTATCCTTTTATTTTTGTATCATTAGGAATTTGGATTTTGTATACTTGAACATTATTTACTCTTCCTTGAATGGTGGATTGTGGAGGTACTGTACTTTTAGAAAGTCATTTAAGGGATAGCATTGGCATTGTTGCTTGGATTGTGATAATACAATGGTGTTGGGTTTTATATTCCAAGAAACATATGCAGATTCTCTATGCTTTGCTCAATTAGTTGAATTGTCATTATGTTTAGGGACTATGCTAGTTTTTGGAGGGCTTTAGATAAAAAATGGTTGAAATGATAGATATTGGCTTGACTAGTGGTGCAGTCAGAAGTTTTTAGAGGAACTTCTCAATGAACAAAAATCCCAAGTACCCCCCGTGTCATTCTCAATCATGGATCGTCCATATGAATAGCAACAGCTTAATGGTTCCTTAGAAGGTCTAGGCATTAATCCTGGTTCCTGGTTCCTGTTTCATTTTGTTGAGATGGATCATAAACCATTGGATGATCTGTTTTTGGTAATGTTATTACTTCATGGCATTGAGTTGATGAGGGACAATAGCTGAAGATTTTCCACTTCCCTTATATTCTTTGTAGAGTTTTTGGTGGATTCATGTGTCCCTGTAGATAATAGAGTTTTCCTTTCCTATATGTACTGTGGATAAGGGAAGTTCCGCTTTTCTCTGGCTCTTTATACATTTTACTTATAAAAGAAATAGAAGAAGAAGAAAAGGAGGATGATATGGAAGATTCTTCTAATTTCGTATTTATATTCATTAAGAAAAAATAACTTTGTATTGTTTTGTGATAATTGTTGTTGTTCTCCCATTTTTGGTTCCTCTGGAGGGACTGAGTACACAAATTAATTTTTGGACTAATATGGGTTATCTCTTTCAGTTGCTTAGCCCTTTTCACTCTGAAAGGGAACTTGCTGCTGCCATGTCTGATCTGCATTATAGGATTCTTCCTCCAAACTTCCTGTCGAAGAATCCCAAGGAAGTTGGATTCTGTCTTTGGCTTCTTCATCTTGAACCTTCATTACGCCCGACAGCAAGGTAATACTGTCTTTAAACTTTTATTCTAGTCCAACTGTGAGATACGTTGTTCATTTTACTTTTTCAGGGAAAGCTATCTCTAAATCAAAGTTAATACCTTTCACCTCTGAGAAGCCTTCTTTTGAGTTATGATGTCTGTGGATGTTAACGTTTCCCCTACAACTATGCAGTCAATAGGACTCCTGATTTTTTTTTTTTTGGGAAGGTTAGCTTTGGCAGACTTAGAATGATGTGCCTGTGGGTTTTACCAGATAATTGAACAAGTAGTCTAAGAGGATAACCTTCCCATTTAGGCAAATTATGGGTCTTGTGGATATCTCTCACGCTAAAGGAGTTGCCTTGCAAGGCTTACGGCCGTCCTGCTTCAAGTTGTTGCCATCAAATCAGGTTATATACCTTGGATCATATGTCCAGCATGAAACTGCAGAGAATTCTACAGATCAGGATAGTCTCCTCTCAGAAAATGATCGAAATGAGAAAAGGCCATTAGAACAGGCGATGCATCCTGCTGTTAGTGAGCGGATAAAGAAGCAAAAGTTTGGGGAGAACCTGAACTTTATCAGACAGTGGCATCAGTTTCCATCAAGATCTAGCTTTAAAACCGCAACTGCTCATGATACTGATGTCAGTATTGCTGGGCCAAAGGATTCCTGGAATGAATTGAACAAAGAGCATAACCTGAGAAGAGAATATAAGAGTGAGAGCAACTACAGTAGGCTTACACCCCAACTGCGGTCTACTTATGCAAGCGACCCATTGGAAGAGAAGAAGTGGTATACCAGTCCTGAGGAGCTTAGCGGGAAAGGATGCACATTTTCATCAAATATTTACAGAGTCATTCGAGAAGTGCAGTACCCAAAATGGTTGTCTAACACCGTTGTGGTGAAGAAGAAGAATGGCAAATGGAGAGTCTGCATTGATTTCACTAGCCTTAACAAAGCTTGCCCCAAGGATAGCTTCCCCCTTCCACGAATAGATCAACTTGTTGACGCAACGGCTGGACATGAGCGCATGAGCTTTCTAGATGCCTACAGTGGCTACCACCAGATCCCCATGTTCGGTCCTGACCAAGAGAAAACGGTTTTCATCAGTTCTAGAGGCACTACTTACTGCTACAAAGTGATGCCCTTCGGCTTGAAGAACGTTGGTGCGACCTACCAGCGAATGGTCACCAAAATGTTCAAGGACCAGCTCGGTAAAACCATGGAAGCATACATTGATGACATGGTCGTCAAAAGCAAGTTGGCCGAGCACTATCTAAGGGACCTTGAGCAAGTGTTTGAAATTCTGAAAACTCACAAGCTTCGACTGAACGCCTCAAAATATGCATTCGGAGTAAGATCAAGGAAGTTCTTGGGGTACATGGTGACTAGGCGGGGCATCGAAGCCAACCCCGACCAAATCAAAGCCCTTAAAGACCTCGAAGTGCCAACATAGGCTAAGGAACTCCAGAAACTTGCTAGCATGGCTGCAGCACTTAACCGTTTCATCAGTCGATTCTCTGATCGGATGAAGCCCTTCTTCCAACTTCTAAGGAAGAAAGCAAACTTTGAATGAGGGAGCCAGTGCTCTGAAGCACTAGAAAATTTGAAGAAGTATTTGTCCTCACCTCATCTTCTATCCACCCCTGTCGCCAATGAAGAGCTCTTCCTTTACTTGGCTGTTTCTGATCATGTTGTCAGCGCAATGCTGGTTAGAGAGGATAGAAAGGAACAAAAACCAATATATTATGTTAGCAAGACTCTCTTAGATGCCGAAACTAGATACTTGCCATTGGAGAAATTGGCATATGCCCTATTAATTGCCTCTAGGAAGCTTGTTCACTACTTTCAAGGACATACCATCAACGTCCTCACTGAATTCCCCCTCAAGTCAGTGTTCAGTCGAGCTGATTTCTCAAGCTGAATAGCAAAGTGGGCGGTGAAACTTGGAGAGTTTGACATCAAGTTCCAACCTCGAACTGCCATCAAAGCTCAAGTCCTGGCAGACTTTGTTACAGAATTTACTCCAGGACCAATTGTCCCCTCCGAAGGGAGCTCGACCTTAGTCACTATGACTGCCCCCAGCATAAAGGGCAATCCCCAGCCGAAGCATGGAAGCTTTTTGTTGGAGACGTATGGAAGCTGTTTGTAGACGGTTCTTCTAACCAAAAAGGCTCTGGAGCAGGAGTTGTCCTTATTTCTCCTGAAGGATTCATATGGGAGCAAGCCATTCGGTTGGGCTGGAAAGCTTCTAATAATGAAGCAGAGTATGAAGCTCTACTAGCCGGCCTGCGAAGTGCCGAACACTTCAACGCGGAGGAGCTACTCGTCTTTAGTGATTCCCAATTAGTGGTCAACCAACTCTCTGGAGTTTACGAGGCTCGCGATAAGCAGATGGCCACTTATGCAGAATAGGCCAAAAATTTGATCCGAAAGTTCAAAGCCATCAGAGTCGAGAAGATTGGCCGAGAAGGAAATGGTCATGCTGACGCTTTAGCTTGCCTGGGTTCCTCAGTCGACTCCAGAGACGGCCGCAAAATATGGGTGGAATATGTACCCCAACCAAGTATTCAACTAGCTGAAATGGTCCTCTGCACTGACTTGGGCCCGAGTTGGATGGACCCACTCTTGGCCTTCTTGAAGAATGGCACCCTTTCTGAGGACAAAAAAGAAGCGCACAAGACAAGGCATAGAGCTGCTCGGTTTTGGGTCTCCCCATCTGGCAAGCTTTACAAGAAGTCCTACATGGGCCCTTATCTGCTCTGTGTTCATCCAAGTCTAGTGGAAGATGTGCTTTATGAGATCCATGATGGAATCTGTGGGAGTCACACTGGTGGTCGGTCCTTGGCACACCAAGCCCTAACACACGGGTATTGGTGGCCGCGCATGCAAAAGGAGGCCCAACAGTATGTCCGCAAGTGCGACAAGTGCCAAAAGTTTGCTCCTCTCATTCACCAGCCAGCCAAAGCTCTAACCCCCCTCACCGGTCCTTGGCCATTCGCTCAGTGGGGCTTAGACATTGTTGGACCATTAGCTAGGGGAATTGGGAATAAAAGGTTCTTCATCGCTGCAACTGACTACTTCACCAAGTGGGTGGAGGTGGAGGCCTTGTGCAAGATCAAAGAGGCAGACATTAAGAGGTTTGTTTGGCGCAATGTTGTGACTCGATTTGGCATTCCCAGAGTCCTTCTCTCTGACAACGGTACACAATTTGATGGCAAGATCTTCAGGAGATTTTGCGCTGACTTGAAGATAGAGTTCCGAAACTCTACTCCGGCCTACCTACAGGGCAATGGCTAAGCTGAAGCGTCCAATAAGACGATCATTGACGGGATAAAAAAGCGTCTTGAAAAAGCCAAGGGTAAATGGGTGGAAGAGATACCGAATGTCCTCTGGGCTTACTGAACTACTCCTCGTCGGTCAACTGGTGAGACACCTTACTCTCTTACCTACGGGATGGAAGCAGTCATCCCTTTCGAGGTTGGCCTTCCTACCATCCGTTCTGAAATCTTTGAGCTGGCAGACAATGATGAAGTCATTGCCCAAGCTCTGGACATGGCCAAAGAACGTAGGGAAGCTGCCCTCATTTGATTGGCGGCTTACCAGCAGCAACTCACTAAGAGCTTCAACAAGAATGTGCGTCCGAGGCAATTCCTACCAGGTGACTTGGTACTCAGGAAGGTAATGGATCACAAGAAAGTTCCTAGAGAAGGGAAACTCGGTGCTAACTGGAAGGGGCCCTATAAGGTTACTTCAGCACTTGGCAATGGCGCATACTATCTGGCTGACTTATCAGGGAAGGCAATCCCCAGACCATGGAACGTCGCCAACCTAAAGAAGTACTTCCAGTGATATGATTCTTAGGATGAAATACTTACAGTAATGTATTTCTCAGAACATGCCTTGATGTAATCAAAAGTTACAAGTATCAATGAATGAAAATTTGTTTTATAGTTTGTCCTTATTTACTTGTGTTGTACATTTATGCTCGGTGGAGCAAATTGGCCACGGGTCTTAACTCAAGCCAATCCCGGATGCTCAACCCTTTGGTTAGAGCGGGGTGCCAAGTGGTATAACTTGGTGGAATTTGTGCCAAGTATCGTTACTTAAAGCACGGTCCATACTCACAATTCACGCTCGAAGAAGGGTAGAATTACACTCTATGAGGGGTTAAATCACGCCAAAACCTGACCAAGTTAGGTGGCGGCCAAACAACATGATAAAAAACTTTCCCAATTTTTTCTCTACTAAGGCACGAAGCATGGTCTGACTGAACAGACAACCTTCTGAGCCACAGAGCTCATGCTCGGCTGGGGGCATCAAAAACTCACTCAATTTTTTCTAAGGCTCAAAGCCTGATCAGACCAAACAGATGGCCTGCTAAGCCACAGAGCCTCTGCTTGGCCGGGGGCAAACATTGCATACAAGCAAAAATTGAAGATAAGCAGTTCAACACTTGCGAAAATGTAAGAACGAGTGCATTGAAGGGAAACTTCAATTACAAAAAAGAGTTCGGCCTTACAAAAGAAGAGGTCCAGCCGACCGAACTTCAAGACAAATAAAAAAGTACAAGTTGCAAGTTCAACACTTGGCAAATTTAGAAGGTACTTCATTACAAAAGGGAGCTCGGTTTATATTATAGCCTATCCAACCGAGCACTGAAGCAAAAGTTGAAGATACTTCACTAACTTCCAAGTTTCATTACAAAAAAACTACTAAAGCAGAAGTAAAAGAAAAAACTCGAGGCAACCTAACAACTTACTCCTCGCGTTGCTCCTCCTCGCAGTGTCCATCCTCGCGGTGTTCCTCCTCTGTAGGATTGACAGTCTGTCTAACTAAGGAAGAGGTCTGTCTAACTAAGGAAGAGCTCAGCAAGAAAGGAGAAAGGCCAGAAGGATCAACATCCGTAACTCCATCCCCTCGAGGCCTTCTCATCCTAACCCTTGCAGCGGTCTTCGAAGGGATTGGGATGTCATCAATATCATAAAGAGGAGAAGCCTCTTCCACCTTAGCAGCACGCAGAGCCCCAGTCCAACCCTTAGTAAAGATCTTGTCCCTCAGCTTCAAAATCTCCTCCGAATAGGTCTTTTTGGCCTCGTCATAGCCCCTCTGTTCGGCCTCGTCCACCATCCCTTGATAATTAGCCTTTAAAGACTTCAGAGCAACATCAGCATCTGCAGCCCTCCGCTCGGCCATGAACATCAGTGCTTCGACCTTCTTCTTTGCATCTTCCATCTCCTTTAGATCCTCTCCGGCCGCCTTCAAGGACATATCAGCATTAACCAACATGTTGATTGTCTTAACCTTCTCTTGTTCCTTACGATGCCGCCTTTCATCCATGATGTGCATCCTCTGAATGCACTGCACCAAACCAAAATGTCATATTCTCAACAACCAAATTTAAGTAAATGACAAAGACATAAGAGAAGACTTACTGCGGTTAACATCTGCACCGAACCCTTGATCAACACGTCGCTTGAAATGTTTTGCTCTGCCATATCCAAAGGTAACAGCAATGTCTTTGTTAAGTCAAAGGCCAAGTCGCTTGAGTAGATTGTGCTGTCCGATGTAGTGATTACTCGACCGTTATGCTCCAAGGGAGGCACCCATTCTTCAACTGAGCCCTACTCATTAGAACCCCCAGCAACTTCTTTACCTTTGGATCTCTTCCTCTTTGAGGCCCTATCAGCAGGAAGAGCAAGAGTAGCAACGGGAGGAAGAGGAATAACAACATGCTTTTGTCCACCCTTAGACCTCTCAATCGGTGGAGAAGAAACTCGTGTGTCGACCGTCGAAACAGCTAGAAGGTCCTCATCATCAGATCCAAAGACTAAGGCATCAAGATTGAGCTTTTGGCGACGAGCCATTTCGCTTGCTAAGTCGTAGGGAAGCCGCCCTCATTCGATTGGCGGCTTACCAGCAACAACTCACTAAGAGCTTCAACAAGAATGTGCGTCCAAGGCAATTCCTACCAGGTGACTTGGTACTCAGGAAGGTAATGGATCACAAGAAAGTTCCTTGCAAAAAAAAAAAAAAAAAAAAAAAAAAAAAAAAAAAAAAAAAAAGAGAAAAAAAAAAAAAAAAAAAAAAAAAAAAAAAAGAAAAAAAAAAAAAAAAAAAAAAAAAAAAAAAAGAAAAAAAAAAAAAAAAAAAAAAAAAAAAAAAAGAAAAAAAAAAAAAAAAAAAAAAAAAAAAAAAAGAAAAAAAAAAAAAAAAAAAAAAAAAAAAAAAAGAAAAAAAAAAAAAAAAAAAAAAAAAAAAAAAAGAAAAAAAAAAAAAAAAAAAAAAAAAAAAAAAAGAAAAAAAAAAAAAAAAAAAAAAAAAAAAAAAAGAAAAAAAAAAAAAAAAAAAAAAAAAAAAAAAAGAAAAAAAAAAAAAAAAAAAAAAAAAAAAAAAAGAAAAAAAAAAAAAAAAAAAAAAAAAAAAAAAAGAAAAAAAAAAAAAAAAAAAAAAAAAAAAAAAAGAAAAAAAAAAAAAAAAAAAAAAAAAAAAAAAAGAAAAAAAAAAAAAAAAAAAAAAAAAAAAAAAAGAAAAAAAAAAAAAAAAAAAAAAAAAAAAAAAAGAAAAAAAAAAAAAAAAAAAAAAAAAAAAAAAAGAAAAAAAAAAAAAAAAAAAAAAAAAAAAAAAAGAAAAAAAAAAAAAAAAAAAAAAAAAAAAAAAAGAAAAAAAAAAAAAAAAAAAAAAAAAAAAAAAAGAAAAAAAAAAAAAAAAAAAAAAAAAAAAAAAAGAAAAAAAAAAAAAAAAAAAAAAAAAAAAAAAAGAAAAAAAAAAAAAAAAAAAAAAAAAAAAAAAAGAAAAAAAAAAAAAAAAAAAAAAAAAAAAAAAAGAAAAAAAAAAAAAAAAAAAAAAAAAAAAAAAAGAAAAAAAAAAAAAAAAAAAAAAAAAAAAAAAAGAAAAAAAAAAAAAAAAAAAAAAAAAAAAAAAAGAAAAAAAAAAAAAAAAAAAAAAAAAAAAAAAAAAACAAAAAAAAAAACAAAAACAAAAATATATATATATATATATATATATATTTATACATGTATTTTTTTTTTAAATAAATAATAATAATAATAATAATAATAATAATAATAATAATAAACAAAGAGTCAAATGTGGAACCTCGTGCAGACAGAAATTATTTCGAATCAGTTTCATGTGATAGTGAAGGAGATGGGGAGAGCACTTGATGTATTACCTCTTAGCTTGCTTGATCTAACTGCAGACACTAAAGAGCAGATTGAGCTTCTTCATAAGCAAGCGAAAAGAGTCCAATTGTTTGTTGATACAAGGGAGATTCAGAGAAAAGAGGAACTTCCCCAAGTTATGGCTGCGAACAACGAGAAGAACAGCAAAAACAAGGGTCATTGATGCAAGCTCTCAATTTTCTAAGGAGGAGTTTGGAATTTATAGAAAAAGAATTGGAGGTCAAGTTATCAGGTTATCAGATTTCAAAATTGCTTTAGAGTTCCGAGAAAAAGAAAGATGTAAGAGCAAAACCAAGGTCAGACTTTTTTTCCGAAAATGGGATCTGTTATTCCTGGAGGCAAAAAGTGAGGCATCAAGGAAATGGGAAGAATGGGTCTAGAAATCCAAATTTCTAGAGTGAGAAAGTATTAAACAAAGTGGGTTTGCTTGTTTTCATTAAAAAACTCTGAAATGGACTTGCCTTTACGTCATGTTGACAGCTCCCAAACCAGTCGAATGTGGATGCGTTATGGCTCGACAGTCGGAGTAAGGACACTAGTCAGGGCCGAGCTCGAGGTCTGGTGGCAAGGCCAAGATCACGGACGACCGAGCTGCAATGCTACGGGTTAACTGAAGCACTTTAGACCAAGCTAAAGGAAACTTAAAACAGTGACAACCAAATACGAAGTCAGCCCAGCTCCAAACTTTTCAGGCGAAGCTGTGCAAGGAAGGGAACGTGAGTGTCCGAAGCCTCACTAAGCAACTCTGCCAAATCAGTGAGCAAATAAGTTCAGGAAATTTAGTTTTCTCGTATGAAGAAGTTAAGCAAACCAAGTCATAGATGTGCCGACCAACCGAACAGAAATGGAGGAGGCCGAACGACGCAGAACAAGAATGGGAAAACTGAAATAAAAAGATCAAGTTGGGCAAGTGTGTACGTAAATTAGATAGGAGTTGCTCGGCCCCATCAGGTGACGGAATTGGCTTGACTTAGCAACAGTCCAACCGAACAAAAAAGATGGCCAAGGAGGAAAAGTGCTTCTGGGTATGAAGAAAGTTTATAACCGAGCAGTACCTGAAGATGGGATCAAGCTAATGAAATAATGGGCCAAGCTACGAGTTCATTAGATGTAAATAAGGCTGGCCAAACATGACAGATGACCGACCAATGCATGAAGAGGAGCAGAAAAAATTGATTTGTTGATCATGTCCAAACCGAAGTGCACAATTGCTCAGCCCACCAACGACCTGCTCGGTTGACCGACATACAAACCAACCAAGCAACGCAGAGAAAGATCTTTAAGATTGAAATAAGTAGACAGCTGGGTAGTGGTCATGCCTAAATTAAACCAGAGCTGTTCAGCCCATCAGGTGGCAGAATAAGCCTGACTGAGCAACAATATCAACCAAACAAGCCTGACCGAGCAGTACCTGAAGGTGATGCTCGAATAGTAAAAAAAAAAAAGAAGAGAGAAGCTGCAGATAAACCAACAAGGCAGACACATGACCGAACAGAAAAGACGGGGCAACAGTAACAGTTGGCCACACCCACTTTTGTTCGCATATAATAACAATAAAGAGCATGGATGGCCTACCGTATGTCCAACTGAGACCAAACAATTATCTGGTGTTTACATGCAAGAGTGAGCTTAAACGAGGCCTACCAAGCATCCACTTGGCTTCAACCTAAGAACGTCCAACATGCGATTTGAGGTCCATCAGATTACAAACTTATTCTTATAAGGCATAGCCATGCACCAAAAGTCAGGCAAAGGGCCACTGAACATTCAAGGTAATTGTTTATATAACTTAATGATCATGTGCAATGTGCTATAATAAAAATAAATAAATAAATAAAAGGTGTGGCCCACAAGGCATTACCCATCTATATTATCAAAACAAGTTAGAAGTTGGCTATGTAAGGCATGCTTGAAATACTGTGAAGCAGATTGTAATGCTCGGTTTAGTTGTCCAACTTTAGAAATATATATGTATATATATCCAAAATATATATATATATATAAAATAAAAAATTTTGTGTATATATATTTTTAAAAATAAAATAAAAATTTGAGTATACATATATTAAAAAAAAAAAAAAAACAAATAAGTAAATTATTTTTTTTTTGGTATATGTATATTTTTTCCAAGTCAAGCAACATCGCAGCCAACTGAAAAGCACCAAGCTAGACAATTACAAGGCTAGTGAAGATACACGTTTAGTTTGGGGGCATAACCGACCTACGAAATATTGGGCAGACGCAAACGTTGGGCCAAACAATAATTTTGAATCCAACTCACGAAGCTCAAATTAAGTTGTGATCAACCAAGCTTCGAAGTTTGTGACAGAATTGGCTTCCGCTTCGCCAAACGTAAGCGCAAGCCAGGGGGCAAATGAAGTGAGTAAAAATTGATCAACTCTTGGTGCTAGGCCCAATGCGATGCTCACTCCGAGGTTGAGCTAGGTTGGACCTCGGCCCTATGGCCAACACTTGCTCCGAAGTAAGACAATCATAGGAGTTCGGCCCAATGTACGAGCGTCACTCCAAAGTGGGCCGAGCAACATGGTGGACCTTCTGGATGGACAGAACCACTCCGAAGTGGGTTGAGCAACATATTGGACCTTCTGGATGGACAAAACCACTCCGAAGTGGGTTGAGCAACATGCTGGACCTCCTGGTTGGATAACCGTTCTAGAGCAGACCAACTTAGAGGAGGCCAATTCACTAAAGACCTTTCTTGGGCCCACAAAAGACAAACAACCCTGCTCCTCCCCCTCTGTATGAACAGAACGTGGAGACATGGAGGCGCAGAGGGACAAGGTGCATGTATGACAGACCTGCATCTGAATGGCAGGCGGAGTGGTCGTCCTCCTCCAATGAGAGATGTCTGCTAATGAGACAAACAAAACAGACCTGCACCCGAGTGTCAGGTGGAGTGGTCGTCCTCCTCCAATAGGAGACGACCACGAATGAGACACATTGGACAGATGGCGGAGAGAGAAGGACTTGAACGACAAACAACCTTCTCCTATAAAAGGTGAACACTATTCGCTCTGAGGGGATCCGAAAAATACACACACTTAACACATACACACCCATTCTCTCTTCTTCTTCTTCTTAAGTCCCTGACTTTACCATCGGAGGGGTTTCTGACCAAACCCCGGTCGGGCAGCCTCACCGTTTGTTATTCTGTGCAGATCTTCAATTCCCAAAGCACGCTGTTCATCCACGAAGTTCAACCCTTCTTCATAGTGCGGAAATCACCCCCGCACATGGACAAAAATTTTAAAAAGTAAAATTGACAATTAAATATAGTGTAATAAATCACGACATCACCAGAGAATTGTAATTTTCACTTCTATTAATTTCATCATTGAATAATACATCTTTTATATCTGATTTATCAAGCAAAATGATTTAGAATTCAAGTAAATTAGAACTCCAATAAATCAACCATATCTTCACCAATATCCCATAACTTGGTGTGCCTATCACAAGAGTATCCAACAGTTAAAGAATGTATAAAATATGTATTTTGTATATGCAACCCTATCCGTATGTGTACCAATATTGGTACGAGTACTACAATGTAGCTTCTTATTCGGACAAACCAAAAACTCTAAACAAACTCAAAAGTATTTTGTAATAAAACTCATAAGTTTTGAATTTATCATATGGGAAGGATTGTGGTATGCATAAAGATGTGTATTATATACATCTTATAACTATAAAAGAAAATAGCATAATTTCATATTTTCTTAGTCATAATTAAAATATATATATATATATATATATATATGTATTTATAACCAAATGCAAAAAAGTAATAATCAAATATCTCAAAATAATGTTATAACTAAAGAAGAAAATTAGTCATAATTAAATAAAAAAATAACTAAAAGAGTATATGATATAGGATGTGTATAATAGAATTGTCCCTTATGATATTTATAAAAGGTGATAATAGTGTCATTTTCAATTACATAGTTTTTTTTTTTTTTTTTTTTTTTTTTTTTTTTGGTTAAAAATTTTTACATATACTAATATTTTTTTTTGATGAGTCATAAATTTTTTCACAATATTAAATGGAATATAAGTCTTATAACTATTTATTTAATTAAAAAAATCATTTCAAATATATAATTTTTTTTGCCTCATAAAAATTTAAAAAGTTACTGAAAAAGATCTTGCCAACTCAAGAAAAAAAAAATGTTGGAATATACATCTTTTAAATTTGTACAAAAATAGGCATAAGCGGTTAAATAAAGGTGCATTAATTGAGTTGGTAAGGATTAAACTCTTTACCTTCAAAACTTAGGTTCGGTTCTTGTTACCAGCCGTCTTTCTTGGTGGACTATGGCCTCGTTTAGTGTAGCTGTTAAAACAGCTTATAGATTATAACTTAACAGATTATAAATGATGACTTTAATCAAAAGTTGTTAATCTGTTTGGTGTAATTGTTGGATTATAGATTTAAATTGCTAAGTAGTATTTATTAAATAAACTGTAAAATAGCTTTTTTAATTAATTTTTATTTTTTGTTATTTACTAATTGTCCACATTTCTTATAAAAAAATAATAATAATAATCTATAGTCCATTTAAGTCTTTCTCTATTTTTAAAAAAATAAAAAATAAAAAAATTTAAGAGTATAACCATAAATTAACATGTTCACAAAAGAACCTGATAATCAGAAAGAATGGGTGAGCAGCTTCTCAGAATCAACTTTTTTGAGTTAAAATAAACTGTTAGAATCAGAAGCTGTTTGAAATAAGTTTAACCAAACAGTCCAGAATAAATTTTTCAAAGCTAAAAGTTATAAGTTAGTTTTGAAAAGCTGAAACAAACACCCTCTGTGTATAAGTCTAATGTAACCCTCGATTGAGTAGCCACCTCACCTAAACTTTTTAATATAAAAAAGAAAAAAGTTCAAACTATGAATTTTTTATTTTTATTTTTAATTTTTTTTGGATCAGATACAAAATGAATGAATGCAGCAAAAATTGGGATAAACCAAATTTGGGCTAGAGAATGGTCTGATTGGACAAATGAGTAAGACAAGCTAAACAAGTGGGCTGGACTAAAGAAGTGTAGAATTTGGACTAGATCAGTTGGGCCACAATAGAAGAGCCCATACAAGCTGCAGGAAACAAGAAGTTGGACACCAGAGTTGTGTGTCAGTTTTGACAGTTACAAGCACTAGGACCCATCACTAATTATAACATCACACGTGGCATCCAATATCTATGGTTAGTTGACCACATAACTCCCCTAACTACCTGCAAAAAAGTAGGCATTGCCCTTTTCCTAACACAAAGGGTATGCAAATTTATTTTTTAAATTTAGTAATATGTTAATTAGTTAATTGGTTGATTTGTATATAAAAAAAAATTAAAAAAAAAGATAATTAATTAATAATAAAATAATAAATGAGAGAGCAAATTAATTTAAATATTTAATAAAATCTCACATCATTAAATTTAACAAATGGAACTAATTTTTTATCTGAATAGCAATGTTCATTCCTTAAAAATTTAGGTAAGGAGAGTGACCCTTCAGCTACCCCAATAGGCAATAACTAATCTTCTATTATTAAAAAATGTAAGTTCAAAAAAAAAAAAAAAAAAACACTTTGTCTATAAAATATAGAGTAACTCTTTTCTTACTTTTATTTTCAAGAGTAATTGGAGAAAATCTCGTTTATTTTAATATTTTTTTAAATTTTTGACCAAAATATAATGTAAAAAATTAATATATTTAGATTGATTTTTTAATTTTTTACGAAAAAAGTGCAAAAAGTAAAGAAAAAATGAAGGTAGCGTTTGGTTTTATTTTAGAATCATGATTTCACTAAAAAAAATTCAAACTCATAACCAAATATTCTATTCAAAAGTCTTTTTAAAACTAATAACCAAAGTATTTCAAAATGCTTTTTTTAAAACAAAAAATATTTTTTTTATTTTGTTCTTTATAATTATTTTTTTATTTTTTTGAAAAATTATTTTTTTTCATTTGTTTTTATTTTTTAAGAAAAATATTTTTTATTTATTCAAAAAAAAATTATTTTTTAAGTATTGGCCAAATAATTTGTTATCATTGTGATTCAAAATTTTTAAAATTTAAAAATTAAATATTTTTAAAAAATGAAACAAGATATTTTAAATAAAAAAAGAAAATATTTAAAATAAAAAAAATTAAATTTTTAAACTTTTGAATATTTAAAATAAATACAACACACAAATGTAGTTAATATAGTGCATATTAAAAGAATAAATAAATATTCACAATAAAAAATAGGGAAATTGGTCTAGAGTCCCTCTCCCACTTTTCGTAAGGGAAGAGATCCACAAAATTATTTTTTGATGTCTAAGGTCCTCCCATCTATCACAGAGAAATTCAGCCCCCTTCCTTTTGTCTACTCTCACTCGTCACCACGATCAAACACGCACAGAGAGAGAGAGAGCCATGTCGCCGGAAGATGTGTCGGTGGAGAGGTTTAGGGAGGTTCTCGCGGAGCTTGATCGACGGAGAGAAGCTCCACGGCACAATCACAGTCACCGACGGACAAAGTTCTCAATCCATCTACAACCGAGATTGGGAAAATTTGCAAGGAATTGAATGTTCAGCTACACACAGATGCTACGCAGGCTTTGGGGAAGATTGCAATCTCTCTCTCTCTCTTTCTATATATATATATATATCTTCATCCTCAATCTCCATCTTCCTCTATTAACTGGTTCATTCCATATCTTGTATAGTTCTTCATCAAGCTCAATTACTATATTTCCTATTTTGAAGAACTTTACCAGCAAATGCTTGCAAAGGCTTTATATTCATGATATTTATCTGAAATATTTATTCATGAATTAAAAAGGTTGACTGAAATATATATTCATGATTAGGAAATTTCAGATAAAAAGCAACGAAAAGTGCAGTGTATTGAATCAACTCCTACATCTACTCAATCTATTACATAGAACTTGGCCTGAACAATCTCTCATTAAATCATGAGAGAGAGAGAGAGAGAGCCAACCCATTTTCTTTGTAGAGAATTTCTGTCCAGAGAAATTCTCTGAGATTTTGGCCACTGTGTAAATTTTCTCTGAGAAATTCTCTCGGAGGTTCTAGAGATAGACAAAATTTCTCTGGACAGAAAATTCTCTGGTCATATTTGCCACTTACCAAAGTTCTCTGGTGGTATAAAGCTTTTAAAAAATTACATAATTTAAAACACTTTTTGTCTATTGAATTGGTGGCTTGCTGTTGTTTTTTTCTGGTTTTCTATGTACTAATGTCATGTATATTTGCTATAGGCAAGGGTGAGTCCTAGTGTTGTGGTCTATGCTCAACTTTCAAAGCTTGATGGGGTTCTGGGAAGGTTCCATGCCTTACATTGCTTGGAAATGTTTAGGGTGGCAAAATGGTTTTTCCACTGGTGTGTATTAATGTGTTTCATGAAATTTCATATTGAATGTTCTGAGCTATGATATTGTTGCAGAAAATGTGTCGGTGGAAGCATATGGAAGGGAGAGAAATTTGTGGAGAGTCCATGAAAGGCCAAGGAGGCTAGAGAAATTTTAAATTTCTCTGGAGAGGTAATTTTGTGGGAAGGCCAGTGAAGTCAGAGAAATTTTCAAATTTCTCTGGAGTGTTGAGTCTAGGAGGGCAGAGAAATTTACAGTGGGAGGTTTAGGGAAGGTCAGCTGAGGCTTGAAAACGTTTCTGGAAAGTACTTGGCAGACTGCAACGAAGCTTCAACATCCAAATTGGGATCCAACTGTACCGAAGCTGCAAGGTTGTGGTCTGTCTTGGAGCTCATGCCCCAAGAATTTCTCAAATTTCTCTAAATTCAACCCAGAGAAATTTGAATTTTCTTTGGATTCAACCCAGAGAAAATTCAAATTTCTCTGGGTTCATTTTGACCGGTTTCTTTCGAGGCAAGCAAGGGGGTCCAACTCTAAATTGCCTCTTGTTGATCCAACTCTACCGAAGCTGCAAGGTTGTTGTCTATTATACATATAAAAATTAGGCTAGAGTGGCAATTTTTCTGATTACTCTCTCTCTCTCATGCTGTTGCTTGGTATATCTAACATGAAATTTTTGGTTTTTCAGGTGATGTTGAAGCTTCTTTGAGTTGGTGTCCCAGTGTTTTTTGAATTCATTGATCTTCTTTTCAATTGTTTGGGCTTGATTTTCTTGGCTGGTTTTGTTTTTTAATTTCTTCTTCATTCATCCGTGAATTAATAGTTGTAAATGCTACCGACACCGCCAATCTATAAATATAACTATCCTTTCTTGTTGCAGTACACAAAACATAAAGGTCAGAACGTTGAGTTCACAGGTTTCATTGAGTTTTCATAAGTTTGATCGTGTCTAAGATGAAAATATTGCACTGAAGAGAGGAAGAGAATTTCTCTGGTTGAATTTTCTCTGGATTGAATTTTCTCTGGATCGAATTTTCTCTGGACTGAAATTTCTCTGGATTGATGTTGAGGGACCTTAGACATCATGAAAATAGTTGATGTCCTTTATACTATAAAATCATAATATCAAGGATCTTAAAAAAAATACCCCTAAAAAATAAAATTAATAAAATTTTAAATATTTAAAAAAAACTTAAAACAATTTCAAAATACAACTCAAAACTTTTATAATCAAACAAGTTTTCTCTTTTCAAAACTCATTTCAAAAACTTATCTTTCAAAATATAAATCCACGCTCAAATCACAATTCTAAAGGTAAACCAAATGGAGACTCTCTCTTTTTGTTTTTTATAATTTGTTGATTTTTTTTCATAACTTTTTCACTTTAAAGTTAAAATAAATAGTTGCCAAATGAAGCTTAAAACTTTTTTAGTTTGACTTTTTTATTTAGCTTATTTTGTCTTCTTTTTTTGTGTGTGCATATTTTGTCTTTTAGTGTGCTAAATTAGTCCCAAACTACTTCTCAAACAAGGCCTAAATTTCAATCACCTCTCTTAAGATTTTTGACAATTATCCCTTTTGTTTTTTTGAAATTACATTAACCTCCCATGTGTGACTAACGACAATAATAGAAGAGTTAGTTTAGTTATTTTAATATTATAGATATTTCTATTGATATTCGTTAAATGTGTCATTATTATTTTGATTATACCTTATGTTGTTTAGTTATAACTTCTTCTTTTTTTTATTGTGACTAAAAAAAGTTTGTTAATACATTTGTAGTAATTAACACTATAAACGGTATAACTGGTATATGGTACACCATCTTAGTTACTATATTTGTAGTAATAAATATCATAAATATTATAACTTGTATATGGTATACATAAAATGGTATGTTTCCAAAAATAACCTATAATTGATGAGTCTCACTATCTAAACTAATAAAAATCAAATTGAGACACCACATATATTTATTTGGGTAGTATTAAATAATTTTTTTAAATACTCATATAGTTTGATTATAAAAATATATATATATATATATATATATATAATATTTATTGTATCACGGTGATACTTTTAAAAAATGATTACAATTTCATGTTAAAAATTATAATTTTAATAATTAACAGGGTAAAATCTATTTTACCTTATTGTAGTATTGTCTTGGAGTATTTAACCTCCCTTACATTTGAAAATAGCTAAAACCTCTCTTACATTTTAGACTAAACAGTAATACTAACGTTGTTAATAATAAATGTAAAATGATGTTAATGCCCATTTACCTTCTTTATTTTCATTCTCTCTGCTATTACAATTCCGGTTTTGACCCGTTATCTATTGTATTCTTCTCAAAAATTATAAATATTAAAAAAAAAAAATCTTTTAACAGAACTGACACAAAAATAAAATTTTAACTATCCTTCTATATAATAATTAAATTATCAGAATTACTAACTCAATTATATTGTTGACATCATTAAAAATTATTAATTAACTTAATAATTAATTAATGAAGTAATTTTTTTATTATGTAATTAGAAATTTTTGAAAAAATGATGCAAATTTCATAACTATAAAGGATAATTAGCATTTAAGCAAACCTCATGAGAAATATTAGTAATTATCCTCATTTTCTACGTTCTAAAATGCTTGATTTTTTTTTTTTTTCTCAACGACGTCCAATTACAAACTGACATCCAATTATTTAATACAACATGGCACTAACGCCATCTTGATGCAACCCTTACCCTTGGGTCCATTTGTTTTCAAGGTAGAATGCAATGGATTAATAGTGATCATGTCGTTAGTGAAGGAATTAAATAAAATTATATTTGTTTTGATAATAATTGTTGGTGTTGAAATTGTTAAATTACTTTTATATAAAATAAATATAAATAATAAAACAAATAAATAAAATACAAAAACATTAAACATTAATGCTTCAAAAAAAATGTCCAACATGTAAAAAATAAAATAAAACTAAAACAAATAAAACTATGATTTTTACTTAACAAAAAATACAAAAAAAAAATTAAACATTAATGTTCAAAAAAAATGCCCCAACATGTAAAAAATAAAAACATAATAAAAAAAAAATAGTCTGGCAGATTATTTTCTAATATCAAGTTTCAAGCCTCCATCCTAATCCCCTCCTCAAGGCCCATCCCAATCCGAAGAGGATTATGAATCCCATCTCTATCTCCCAAAACAAACACAATGTTAGTGAATTCTACCTCAATCCTAATCTCAATCATTTCTTCTATTGCTCAAAACAAACGGGGCCTTCACAACTTGTCTCCGTATTAATAAATAATTACATTCTTAAAATATTATTTTGAGGTTAAATTGTGATTAGGGAACTATTAAAATTTTATCTACACAATAAAAAATAAATGTTAAAAAATAGAAAGGAAAAAAAAAAAATGGGATCTCCAAATCAATGGCCAACCCTAATAATTTATATGATATTATCATTTCTCACCAAGACAACTTGTAAGAACATCTCCAACAGACTTTCTTCATAGAATCCATTAGTGTAAATCATTTTATGACAGAATTAACAATATATTTGTGTTTTTATTTTGCTCCAAAGAGATCGCCAAAATGGCTCCCTAAAACAAAGTTTGTTACTTGCATCGTTAATAAAGTTAGTATCGTGTAGTTAAAATCTACTTAATTATTGTTTTTATTATATTTGTTGTTTTGTTTTTTAAAAATTTTAAGAAAAAAGATATCTTGAAGCCAAAGAGTTGGTTGTGTAGCTACGAGCATAGGAGTAAGAGAGTTTTAATTCTCTAAATTTCTCTCGGTACATTTCATTTTTGTGTATTTTTAATTTTATATTTTTAATAAAATTTTTATTTTGTTGGTAAAAAATAAAAATGAAAAACAATGTAGAGAATACTAACAAAGTAAAAAGAAAGAGTAAAGTGGGAGTGGGGACAGCTTTTGCCATGGCAATGGAGAGAGACGGGGAGTAGACAAAGAGATAAAAGAGACAGAGTTAAAAATAAATAAATAAATAAAAGATGAAAGAGACAAAGTGAACAAAAGGAGGAGAAAAGGCTTTTCTTTTATTTTTAAATTTTTTATTCACTCCCTCATTTAGGCTCCGTTTGGGAAGTTGGTTGATTTTTTAACTTTTTAAATTTTTTGATTATTTTAGTCTAGGGTTAAAAAGTTTAATTTAGGAAGGATTTTTGACTTTTTTAATTTTTTTATGAGAGAAAGAATGTAATAATGTGATGTTTTGTCTTATTGAAACTAAAAAACCTAATTTGTTTTTTGTGACTATTTTAGTTCCAAACCCACTTCCCAAATAATGCCTTAACATACTTAACACATAAAATTGGATCTCATTTTTATTACTTTTGTCAATCAACGTATAATTTTAAGAAAAATGATCTAGACCTCTAAAAAAAGAGCTCTAAAAGAGCTTTAATTTGTCTTTTTCTTTCTTCTTTTTTGTCTTTTACTTCACTGTTTTTTTTTTTTTTAGTAATTCATGAACAGCTCATTAGAGATGTACTGCAGCAGCTCTAATTAGAGCTCTGCAGCAGCTCCGTAATTTTAACTGTCTTTTTTGATGTTCTAATAATTTTTATGACTAGGATGATAGCGGGATAAGTTTGAAGTGCCCAACCCTATTCCATATCATATCAAGAGAGTGGGATAAATAAAGGAAGCGATAGAGAAAAGTGGAATGATTTTGTAACTTTAATGTCTATGAAAAATCACGTTGATCGGATATCGATAGTTATGTGAACAAAACAGTTTTTTATCAACCGTTAATTGTTTCACCGTCTATTTTTTTATACAAAACTGATTTAATCACATAGCCATTGATATCCGATCAACGTAATTTTTTACAAGCATATAGTACTCGACGATTTCTACACATTGAACGGTTCAGATTATCAAAACGGGGCCCAAAAATGGACCCCATGTGCCGAACTGAACGGGTCCAGTCTTGATCTCAACTTGAGACAAGCTGGACCCTAATTTTAACTGTCTTTTTGGATGTTCTAATATTTTTTATGACTAGGATGATAACGGGATAAGTTTGTAGTGCCCAACCCTATTCCATATCATATCAAGAGAGTGGGGTAAATAAAGGAAGCGATAGAGAAAAGTGGAATGATTTTGTAACTTTAAATTAGGGATACTAATAAAAGTTAGAGATAATATATATATATATATATGGAAATTATATTATAAACACTTTTTGAAAGGGATGTACCATATGCACTTTTAGTTATGTCATTTTTTTCTTTAGTTATAATCTATTTTTTTCTTTAATTATAGCAATATTTTAGTTATGATTCATAAGATCTTTGATTATATCTTATGTGGTGTTTAGTTATAATTTCTTTTTTTTTTATAGTTATAACTCAAAAAGTATGTGGTTATGTTATTTTTTTCTTTAGTTATAAGATACATATGGTGCACACTGTTTAAAGAATATATTCCATAGTTTTTTTCCATATATATTAATATACACACGTGTATAGAGAGAGAGTAATGTTAACACATCTGATGATACAGTTACGATACAACGAGTTCCAGAGGGAATGGGTCGGACTGGTCCACGCTTCTCCAACCGATATCTGAATGGCCAAGCCTACCTGAGAACCTACACAGGAGTTCAACGGGGAACGGGGAGTCCCCCAGCGAACCCTCCGACGAGCAAGTTAGAGAGAGAGAAGCGGAATGTATAGATATGGATTAGAGAGATAGAAAAACTTAACATTCTTCTTGTCTTCAACATCTGCTTATATCCTTTGGTAATTATTTCATTATCTCATCCGACCTGTCACCTAGGCCAAAAGTCTATGTTGTAGCTTACCTTGTTCAAGGTGAGGGCGTGCTGTCCCGACAGAGAGGTGTTGTCGTAATAAATGCTGTGAGGGGCTGCATTAATGGTGATGTGCAGTGGCAATAACTTTACAGATCTTTGTCTGCTAAGGTGGCTTGCCCTTTACCTGCCACGTGTCTGAATATCATTGGTCCTTTATGTCATGTTGACTTCCAGCTGTGCTGGGCCTTATCAGTTAGGTTATGCATTGGACTCTAAGTGGTAGGCTTGGGTTGTTCATAGTGGGTTATGGGCTTTATGAGCCTATCTACGTCAGTAGTCTCCCATTCCCAAGTACAGCTTTAGTCCAACGAAAGGAATAAATAGTGAAAGGAACGGCTGACCAGAAGTAGCCGAGTGGAGGGACTGACCGTGAGGAGGGCCGACCATGAAGGGTAGACGAGCGAGGGAACCGACCATAAGGAGGGCCGACCGCGAAGGGTAGCCGAGTGGAAGGACCGACCATAAGGAGGGCCGACCGCGAAAGGTAGCCGAGTGGAGCGACCGACCATAAGGAGGGTCGACCGCGAAAGGTAGCCGAGTGGAGGGACCGACCATGAAAAGAGCCGACCGCGAAGGGTAGCCGAGTGGAGGGACCGACCATCAGGAGGGCCGATCGCGAAGGGTAGCCGAGTGGAGGGACCGACCATCAGGAGGGCCGACCGCGAAGGGTAGGGCGGCGGGGCGTGGGGCTCGAGAGGCGGCGGGTCACGTGAGGACTGGAAGTGGGAAGGGGGGCAGTGAATCGTGGTCGTACACGTGGCAGCATCTGGTAGGGAGAGGTCAGGCGTTGGGCCAGGAGTGAAACGATAGGTCATTATAAGGTGTTGAAAAGACAGTGTTGGCGGTTTTTTTGAAAAATTTTCAAACTGGCGAAATTTAATAGGGACCCTTGGAATACAGGCAAACCTTGGGCCTTTGGGATTACTCGCTTTACCTATCTTTTCGCAAAACATCAAAACATTCCCAGCGTAAACTCCTTCGTTGCCAACGATACACCCCTGCAACACGTTTGGAATTTTCTTGCGCCCGCATCCGAAGCTATTCGAAAACATACAATAGAGATGGCACAAGAGGAAGCAACCACCACAAGGGTTGATCCCCTAGGGGATGATGACGCGGTGGACCTGGCAGAACGATATAGGAGGGAGAGGCAAGTGGAGAAATCAGGGGAGCCGGCGGGTTTAGCTCGTCCGTTGACGATGATAGTGGCTCCGAAACCAATCAGCCAGGCTGAGCCAGATCACTGGCATACGAAGGCTAACAAGTCAACCGTTACGGCGGAGGAGTTGGTGGGTATACGAAAAAAATACCAGGTGACTGAAGAAATAGACTTGATGTTACTGATAGCAACGGAGAGGCCATCCGACGCCCGGCCGGGAGAGTTTGCCCTCTACGAGGAGGCGTTGAAGGGAGGGTTGAGGTTGCCGCTTCCCCCGGTGGTAGTGGATGTCCTTAATCCACTGGAAGTGGTGCCAGGCCAACTGATGTCCAATGCATGGAAGATTGTGCTGGCCTGTGCGAGTGCGTGGCTGAAGGTGAACGAGGGAGCGGCCATGACAGTGGACGAGTTTTTTGCCTACTATAAGGCCTCGGGCCAGCAAGAAACTTGGGACACTTTACAGGCGGCGGCAGGAAGGGGTTTGGTGGCGGGGTTACCGCCATCAATTAAGGGATGGAGGCCGCGATGGTTCTACGTATCCGTGAACGGCGGAGTTGGAGTACGCACAGTGTGGAGAGTACCCACCAAGTCTATGGAACCAAAGCTGGGGGCGGCCGCGGAGGAGAGGGTGAAGAAGGTGAAGGCATGGAGGGAGAAAGAGGGCGTCAGATGGGACGTCCTCGTCCAGCCGTCAGCTTTGTTTGCCGCAGGGTTGGGCCCTCAGCCGACCGGTGGGGATCTGGCACCGGCAGAGCTTGAGGCAAAAAGGAAAGCACAAGAGGCGGAGGACCGGGCTATTTTTGCCAAAGCCAATAAGTTCAAGGAAGCGCAGTTAGGCCCACCACCAAAACCGGTCGCGAGGGAAAGAATCCGACCGCGCCCCAAGCCGCTGGGGGGAAAAGACTTGGGCAGTTTCGAGCCACGATCGCCCCCCGTTGATCCAGTAAAGGAAAGGGCAAACAAGGAGAGGGAGGTCTTGAAGAAGAAGAAGAATAGAAGGGTTGCCTCTGAGGGGGCCTCAGATGCGCCTGGGTCGAAGAGGGCGAGGGTGGGCGGTAAGGGCATTCCGATGGGGGAGGAAACAAGAGAGAAAGGGGTGGAGGCTACTCTAGAAGCGGTCGTCGTCCCAGAGGTGCAGGGGGAGAAGAGCCAAGGGGTCTTAGAAGAAGAAGGGCATGCGAGCGCCCTGGACCCCAAGGTGCAACTAGAAAGTGGGTCAGCTAACCCTAAGAAAGTGATGGAGCAGCAGCCCAAGGGGGGCCCTGCGCCCCAAGGAGAAGGGGCCAGGCTGACAACTGCAATCTACCACGCTCGCGCCGTGTCTGGGCGGCTGGAGGGAGAAGAAGGCCTAGCTAGGGCGGCTGTAGATCGCCTTATGGGGATTGTGGACGAGGCAGCCGTGCTCTCGGTTTCCAGGTTCAATGAGGCTGAGCTGCTAAGGGGGTTGTACTTTGCCCAAATGGAGGTAACTACGAGTGGAGGGACCCTGCTGAGAAAGGCGGCGGCTGCGAAGGTCAAG
>NW_021024855.1:1533881-1604169 GCF_004153795.1 Camellia sinensis
TTTGAAGCAACACTTGGAGGAGCTAGTCGTAGCCGGACACTTAGACCTTTACATTGATGGGGGTGTTAAAGCCGCGCATCCTGCTCCGGTTGATCCGCGTGGACCGGATGACTTGGAGGCACCCCCTCAGGGCATTTTTAATGTTATCCACGGCATTGTGGAACCGGCGCGTGTATGTGAACTCCGAGGTATGATCAAGAAAGCAGAGCACATGAGGGAAGTTTTGTCAGTCCGGTCCATGATCAAAAGGGGCAAGATCGAAGAAAAAGACGTGATCAGTTTCTCTACAAGGGACCTAGAGCGCATTCAGACGTCGCACAACGATGCCTTAGTGGTCACACTCCGCGTCAAAGAGTTCGATGTCAAGCACATCTTGATCGATCAGGGAAGCTCGGTCGAGATCATGTATTATGACACATTCAAACAGCTTAAACTCCGGGATATAGACTTGGCTCCGGCAACTTCGCTACTGGTTGGTTTTAACTCACAACCTGAGTGGCCTTTGGGAAAAATTATCCTGCCAGTCGAAGTGGGATCCGTGGTCAAACAAGTGGAGTTCTGGGTGTTACAGGTGCCGTCTACTTATAACCTGATCCTTGGAAGGGGATGGCTTCACACTATGCAAGCCGTAGCGTCGACCTTCCATCAGGTGAGGAGATTCCCCTCGGCTACAGGGGCAATTGAGGAGATCTGGGGCGATCAAGTCATGTCGAAGCAATGCTTCGTGGTAGTCAACGGGAGCCAAGCTGCCAAAGGCTTCGTTCAAATGATAGAGGGACCGGAGGACTGAGGAGTCCTTGACGATGTGGGCACTAGGACCGAGGACAAAGCCGTCGAAGAATTGGTCGAAGTGTGAATTGATACAGAGAGTCCGAACAGGTTCTTCTTGCTCGGCTCAAGCCTTACCGCACAATAAAGGGCCAAGATGGTTGAGTTTTTGATGGCCAATATTGAAATCTTCGCATGGTCGCCTTATGACATGCCCGGCCTCGATCCGAGTTTTATTTGCCATCACCTAAACGTCTTCTCCGGAGCCAAGCTGGTCATTTAGCGAACAAGGAGATTGGCGCTGCATCACGCCAAGGTAGTTACAGAGGAAATGAAGAACTTGCTTGAGGCACGAGCTATTCAGGAAGTGCACTACCCTCGGTGGATTTCAAACACGGTTATTGTACCAAAGAAGAATAGGAAGTGGCGAGTTTGTGTCGACTATAAGACCGTCAACCGAGCTTGCCCTAAAGATAACTTTCCACTGCCCAGAATAAACCAGCTCGTGGACTTAACGGCTGGACATGACAGGCTCAGTTTCTTAGATGCCTACCGCGGTTATCATCAGATTGCCATGCATGGCCCCGACCGCGAGATCACCTCCTTCACTACACCGAGGGGACTCTTCTGCTACCAAGTCATGCCTTTTGGTTTGAAGAACGCCGGGGCAACTTTCCAAAGGATGGTGACCAAGATGTTTGCTCCTCTGCTAGGTTGGACAATGGAGGCTTATATTGATGATATGGTGGTTAAGAGCCGGCATCAAGCAGACCACTTGTCCGACTTGGCCGAGATGTTCGCCATTCTGAAACAACACAAGCTACGCCTGAATGCGTCTAAGTTGCCTTTGGCGAGGGATCCGGAAAGTTCTTAGGTTTCCTAGTCACAAACTGAGGCATCGAAGCAGACCCCACACAGATCAGAGCCGTACAAGAATTAAAGCAGCCTAGCTCGGCTAAAGACGTACGACATCTGGCCGGAATGGCCGCCGCGCTTAACCGATTTATAAGCCGGTCATCAGATCGCTGTCGTCCTTTCTTTCAAGCTCTAAAATCAAAGTTCTCATGGGATGAAGAATGTGACCGGGTTTTGGATGTGCTCAAGGAGTATCTGTCTTCAGCGCCCCTGTTGGTCACGCTGAAACTCGACGAAGAACTCTACCTTTATTTGGCCATTTCACAGCATGCGATCAGTGCGGTGCTTGTCCGGTCGGAAGGAATCAAGCATCTCCTTATCTTCTACATCAGCAAAACCTTGTTATCGGTAGAGTCGAGATACTTGCCGTTGGAAAAACTTGCATTGGCATTGATGATGGCCTCTAGGAAATTGGCGCACTACTTCCATGCCCATACAATCATCATTTTGACCGAGTTCCCCCTCAAAGCTTTGTTCGAACGGACGGACTTCTCCGGTCGAATCCTCAAGTGGGCGGTTGAATTGGGACAATTCGACGTCAAATTCCAGCCACAAACTGCCATAAACGCTCAGACATTGGCTGACTTCATTGCTGAATTCGCATTTGGAACTCATCCAGTATGCCCGGTGGATATTGCTGCGGCAAATGAGGAGGTGAATGCAGGCCAGACCGCAATAACACAGCTAGGCGATGACGGTGACGCGAAACTTGCGCGCCCCGCCGAAGAACCTTCGGTTAGTACAATACCACAGCCTGGCAATGCGATGATGGAGTTGGGTATCACCAACCAACCTGTTCCATCCGGTACCGCATCACCAAGGAGGGAAGAAGTGAAACTGCTCAGCATAGAGCCTGCAGCCGGCATAATACTGTAACCCGGCGATTCTCCTACGGACTTAGGCATTACGGATCAACTTGCTGAGTCCAGTGCCGAATCGCCGAGGAGGGCTGAAGTAAAACCACTCAGCATAGCACTTGAAGCCGAACAGCCGAACAACCGTGATCCCATCAACCTTCAAGCCTCTCAGGACCCCTCAGACTGTTGGAAGCTCTTTGTTGGCAAAATGTGGAAACTTTTGTTGATGGAGCCTCAAACTGTCACGGTGCCGGGCTAGGTCTAGTTCTGATCTCGCCAGACGGCCTGACTATCGAACATTCTATCACCCTCGGATTCCCTGCCTCAAACAACGAGGCTGAGTATGAAGCCCTTTTGGCCGGGCTCAAGAGCGCGCTTCAAATGCACACATCCGAGCTAATGGTTTACAGTGATTCCCAACTGGTGGTTAACCAAGTTTCTGGGGTTTACGAAGCAAAGGATGACAGAATGATGAAGTACCAGGCTCTGGTCAGAGACCACATCAAGCGATTCCAGGCAATAAGGGTCCAACAGATTGGTCGAGAAGAAAATGACCGAGCAGATGAATTGGCCAGCCTTGCTTCCATGGTCGATAGCACATCTCCCAACCCTCTCCTGATTGAATTCCTTCCGCGGCCCAGCATTGAAGAAACCGGGCAGACAGAAGTACTCTGCGCCGAGCTAGGTCCTTCATGGATGGACCCTATTATTCTCTTTCTCAGAGACCGGACCCTTCCAACCAAGAAGAAGGAAGCACATAAAGTCCGGGTGAAGTCAGAGTGGTTTTGGCTCTCTCCGTCAGGCGCTTTATACAAGAAGTCTTTTACCGGTCCTTATCTAAAGTGTGTGCACCCGAGCAGCGTGGACGCCTTCCTGTACAAAATTCACGAAGGCATCTGTGGCAGTCACATAAGGGGCAAATCTTTGGCCTACCGAGCTATTTTTCAAGGCTACTGGTGGCCGTGCGTGCAAGCCGACTTGCAAAAGTATGTTCGCAAGTGCGATAAGTGCCAAAAGTTTGCCCACCAAATTCACCAATCGGCCAGAGAACTTCTTCCCCTTACCAGCCCTTGGCCCTTTGCGATGTGGGGACTCGATATAGTGGGGCCACTCCTAACTGCACCAGGCAACCGGAAGTTCTTCATCGCGGCCACAGACTACTTTACTAAATTGGTTGAAGCAGAGCCTTTGGCAACAATCAAGGAGAAAGACGTCAAGCGGTTTGTCTGGCAGAATGTGGTAACGCGGTTTGGCGTCCCAAAAATTCTGATCTCTGATAACGGCACCCAATTTGACGGTCGCCTATTCAGAGGATTTTGTGAAGACTTGAAGATTGAACTCTACAACTCTACGCCGGCTTACCCACAATCTAATGGTCAAGCCGAAGCATCAAACAAGACCATCCTTGATGGGTTGAAGAAGAGGCTTGAGAAAACCAAGGAAAAATGGACCGAGGAACTCCCCAACGTCCTTTGGGCATACCGAACAACCCCGCGGTGATCTACTGGGGAAACACCTTTTGCTTTAGCATATGGCATGGAAGCGGTCATACCTTTGGAAGTTGGAATGCTCACCCTCAGAAGTGAAAGTTTTGAGCCCGAGCTGAACGCCGAAGCCATTGCCTTGGAATTGGACCTCGTGGAGGAGCCGGGAAAAAGGCTCTCATCCATGTGGCCGCCTGCCAACAAGAGCTCTCAAGGAAATACAACAAACGGTGCACCCCAGACTGTTCAAAGTAGGTGACTGGGTCTTGAGGAAGGTCATGGGCAATACCCTGGTGCCAGGTGAAGGCAAACTAGGGGCAAACTGAGAAGGACCCTACAAGATAATCGGTCTGGCGGGCAAGAGGGCATACCACTTAGAGGACCTGGAAGGCAGAGGAATACTCCGGCCATGGAATGCGGCCAACCTCAAACTGTACTATTTTTAGCTTTTGTTTTCTTTTTTGTGCAAAGGAATTTTTTGCCTTACACTTCAGAATGTAATATTCTTTTTGTCAATATATAGAAGTGTCTCATTTTTGCCTTAGCATTCGGATTGTTGCTTTTCAATTTTGAGATTCTCAACCGAGATGATTTACTCCGGTTCATTGAGTTGATGATCTGATCAACTGAGATTCTCAACCGTGATGTCTTACTCTAGTTGAATGAGTTGATGTTTTGCTCAACTTTTAGATTCTCAACCAAGACGTTAACTCCGGTCGAATGAATTGATGATTTGCTCAACTTTTAATTTAAAATCGGGATGTTTTACTCCAGTTAAATGTGTTGATAGTTTGAAACCGAGATGTTTTACTCCGGTCAATTGAGTTGATGATTTGCTCAACTTTTAGTTTGAAACCGAGATGTTTTACTCCGGTTAATTGAGTTGATGATTTGTTCAGCTTTAGTTTAAAACCGAGATGTTCTACTCCGGTTACTCAAGCTGGTTAGTCTTGCCGAGGTATTTTGTTCGGTTGAAGCTATTTCGCTTGAAGACCGTACAAACACTTGAAGGAAGTTGAGTTTTTTCATTGATGTGAAAAATAAGTACAAAAGGTAGGGCACTTAGCCCGGTTACATGTTCAGGCAAAAAGATGAAACAAAGAAAACTAAGTTAGGGGGGAAAGGTTAGTGAATTTGTCATCGGCTGCCTCCAGGTTGACCGTTGGTGTTTGGTCTTGGACACCGGTCTCCGTTTGGCCGGGCTGCTCTGGGCGGTTCTCTTCCTCGACATTTTCCTCGGCTTCTTCTGCTCCGCCTTCCTCGGCCTCAGCCTGCAATGCACTGAAGACATCGTTGGCATATGGCACAAGATAAGTCGGCAGGAAGACAGCTGGAGGAGAGGCAAATATGTCGGTCCCAGGTCATTGGCCGAGCTGTTCACAAGCAGTGTTCCAACCCGTCTTGAAGTAGATATCTTGGGTGGCATGGACTTGCTTTGTGTAGCTCTCCTCGGCCTCTTTGAAGCCGACATTGTTTGCGTCCTCCAGCTCTTTCTCCTTTGATTGCTTCAATGTCTCCAGCTCGGTCTTGAGCACATCCATCTCTTGCTTGGCCACACCAAGCTGGCCGAGCAACCTTGAGTTGTTAGAATTTGGCCATTTGCAATGAAGACTTGGCCCGCCCGAGCTCGGCATGGAGGCTTTCAACCTAACTGGCAGAATCAGTGGCCTTCTGCCGAAGTCGGTGAATGCGCTCCATGACTAAGTGTTGTTTTTGGATGGCCTGCAGGAAGAAGGTTTGATTAGATGGGAAACCGTGCAAACACTTGTGAAATTTGATTTAGAAGTTTGAAATTCTTACCCTGGTCATGGACTTGACCGTCGACTTCACCAACCGGGTGTCTAGCAGCTGGTCGCTGCCGACCACGTCGCTCAGTAGGAGAAGTGCCTTGGAGAGGTCAAAAGCGAGTAGATGCTCTTTGTCGCCCTTGATTGAAGCCGCTGCCGGGATATCCTTGCCCCGGTGTTTGAGTCAGGGCCTCCATGCCGGTGTTAGGTCGACGGTGTCAGCAGGCTGCTCGGTGTTGAGCTCAGCTACCAGCTCGGTAGAAGGGTCTGCACGAGGCCTTTTGTCAGCCCGGCGTGTGTCTCTGCTGGCTTGCCCGGTAGCAGGTGAAACCAAGACAACCACGGTCCCGCTGGATTGACCGGTAGCAGGTGAGTGGGTTTGGATGCTCGGTATCTCAGTTGAGGTTGTTGTGAGTAGGTTCTTGATACGGCTTCTCTTTGCCATTTCTTCTGCCTCGATTAAACGGATGAAGGGAATGTCTGGCAGTGTAGGATCTGGAGGAGGTGATGGAGCACGGAGAAAGTCTGTGACCTTACTCCGGCGTGGAGCTGAGTACCGGTATGTTGGGGTGTAGCTGAGCAAGTCGTGACAGTCTCGGTTACGGTATCGCAGCACGGTTCTGATGGCAGCTTCGTTGGGAAAATGGTAGTTGGCTTGTAAAGCGTCGATTACTGTAAAGGAAAGAAGAAAAGTGTTAAGTACAGAATAGTGAAGAACGATAAATTGACCGAGCAGTTAGCACGGCTTACATGTCTCGCCGAAGTTCTTGCTAATAAACCAGCCCGGTACGTCGGCCGTTTCATAGTTGCCAGACACCCATAAAAAGTCGTCGTCGTGTAAATCCTTGTCTGGGGTGCCGGTCACTATTTTTCTTTTGCCCGGTCGAATTTTTAAGTAATAGGAGAGGTCGTCGCTCGTGTGCCCAAGGGTGTATTGACGGAGTATCTTGGCTAAACCTAAGTTGGTTCCTAGCCGGTTGTTCAACTCGTGGACCCCGTTGATTATTCGGTAAGTGTTGGTTGAGACTTGAGTGGTGCTAGCCCGGTGCGGTGCAAGAATTCGGCCATCAGTGGGTTGATCGGGAAGCGGATGCCTCCTTCAATAATGGATAGCACGGTGAAGGGGCACTGGTCTAATCTGCCCCAAGGGGTTGTCTCAATTTCGCCGAGCTCTAGGTGGACGTCGGCTGGGATACCATACTCTTCCCGGAATACGGCCAAGGCAGCCAGAGTGTCAACAAGCAAGCGCAAGGGCCCCATGTGTAGCCGGCTGGTTTAGCTCGGCTGACGTGGTTTGACACAGACTAGTGCTTAATGGCTGCTTGGTCTTTGAGAGCCTCGGTAATTAGTCAGTGGTCCCCTTGGACTATGTAGGAAAAGGATGGCAAGTGTAAGTAGAAGCACGGTCGCGCAAACGAACTTGACTTTAGCTCGGTCATGAAGAGTGCCAGACCACCCCGATCGCAAGGAGCTCGATCGCTCAAGCGGAATAGATGTTAGCCCAGTCGAGCAACCAAGTTCTCTGGCTACCTCGGTTTCTTCTAAGGTTTTGGCAAACTTGAATTTGCTCGGTCTTAATGCTTTTTGGGATCAAAGGAAGACCTAGAGCCCGGTCCGCCCCAGATCTTCAGTGTTCATCAGAGAAAATGAAGAACAGCAAGGAGAACGAAGGGTTAGAGAAGGTTTTGGGGGCCTATGCCCTAAAATCTATGATTTATGCCCTAAAATGTGAAGTATAAAGCGAAAAAGTAATCAAAAAAGGATTCGAAGGACTTACCAGTTGAGGGCAGGAGTTTGTTCTTCAATCACGAACGCAAGGGAGGGCAGGAACGAAGCTCGCAAGAGGTGCAGGAGCTCTGGAACAACTGGGGGGCTGGAGAGTCAGTAAGGTTGGAATGAAGTGAGATAGGGCATGCTTACAGAGGTGAAAAGGCCGCCAAAAATTTAAATGCCAACGGACGCGGTGGTTGGCTGCTCGAGGCCAATCAATGCATGACACGTGTCCCTATTGACGACGGCGTCAGTACTGAAGAGACAAGATGGCAAGTCGAGGCATCAACTAGTCAAGTTCGGAAGCCAATCATATCAACTAGCCCGGTTGTCGTCTTGCAAACCGAGGACCGAGGAAGAGTTTACCCCGGTCAGAACAAATAATCCTAGTCACGCTTGCGCGGACGGGATTAAGGGGCAATTAAGAGGGAGATTTATGATCTGGATTGGGCCGTGGTAATGGCCAGGCAGATTTGGACCGAACACAGTTGGGCTGTGGTAGCATGGGCCTGTCCAAAAAGGTTTGCTCAGTTAAGGCAAGGCATGGTTGGACCGAGCTACTTGGCTTCAGGGTGCAGAAACCGGTCGAGTGATGGTTCGGCCGAGATGTCCGCTGCCTCACTGGGTTCCACGGTTCGTGGGTTAGCCCGGCAGAAAGGCCGACGGCTAACCAGCATGAGCTGTCCCGAGCTCAGTCGTCATTGAGCTTGGCGAGCGGAACGCTCTGGCTTGCAACACAACATAGCCTTTGGTAGCCGAGATGCTGCAGCCCAGCTGCCGAGCTCCCAGTAGTGTGGGCTAGCAGTTTAGTTAGGTGATGTTCAGCTAGATTTGCGCTGACAGATGGGATAACAGCACCACGTGTCGAGAGACTAATGAGAGTAGATTTGGGACGCAGAAGGTATATAAGCGAGTCTGCGCCCCCCATGCGGGGACAAATGAGCATTTGGTGAGGTTTACACAAAACACTCAATCCTCTCTCTCTCTCTCTCTCTCTCTCTTTCTCTATCCCTGTGTGTGTCTAACTTGATCGTCGGAGGGGTATTCCGGCCACACACTGCCAGGTAGCTCACCGTCGTTGTGCTCGCAGGTCGATCGGACAAGCAGGAGCTTAGAAGAAAGGAGTACGGGCTTGCTGGAATATTTGCTCCCCGTACAACATCCATGAAGCTGAGCATTTGGTGACCGGCCGTGGCGTCGACCAGCAGATCTATGCAGGGAAGAGGATAACTGTCTTTGGGGCAAGCTCGGTTGAGGTCTGAGTAGTCGACACAGAGTCGCCATTTACCATTGTTCTTGCGAACCAGGACCATGTTTGACAACCATCTAGGGTAGTCCACATTTTTTATGAATTGTGCCTCAAGGAGTTTGTCGACCTCTCCGACAATGAGAGTATTACGCTCCGGATGGAAAATGCGCTGCTTCTGGCGGTAATGTCAGAAATGGGGTTCAATGCTGAGGCGATGGGTTATGAATGAGGGGTCAATACTCGGTATGTCTGAGTGGGTCCAGGCAAATACATCGTTGTGCTCAATCAGGAGGGCAGTAAGGTCGGCCTTTACTTGGGGGGACAGTTGGCTGCCGATTTTAGCAGTTTTCGCTGAGGTGGTGGGGTCGACGAGAACCTCAACGAGCTCCTCCATAGGTTCCCCTCTGACCAACTCGTCCTCATCTCGGACGTCAAGCCCCTCAATGATCATTGTCTCTTTCAACTTGATTTCTTTGAGTAAGGCGACATAGCATTCCCTAGCCACGGTCTGTTCTCCCCTTACAGTCCCGACCCCCAGATCGGTGGGAAACTTAATGGCAAGGTGATAAGTTGATGTGATGGCTTGAAAGGCATTTAGAGTGGTGCGGCCAAGGATGATGTTGTAGGCGGATGAGCAGTCGACAACAAGGAAGGTGAACAACTTTGTAGTCTGCCGTGGGTACTCCCCGATTGTGATGGGAAGATCGATGGAGCCGATGGAGGTCACCTGGTCGCCAGTGAAACCAACCAAAGGGGTTTGGAGAGGAGACAGACTTTCCTCCCCAATTTTGAGCTGGCGAAAGCAGTTGAGAAAGATGATGTCTGAAGAACTGTCGTTGTCAATGAGAACTCGTCTGACCTTATAGTTGGAGAGGAGGGCAGAAATGACGAGAGGGTCATCATGAGGATAACGAATGCCTGTACAGTCGGCGTCCGTGAAGATGATAGGCTCGGTCCACTGCTTGGGCTGTTTGGAGGGTCAGTCGACCATGGCAACTGCTTTGTCTGAGCCCTGCCTTATTTTTTTGAGTTCTGCCCTCTGAGCCGAGCGGGATGGTCCCCCGCAAGCAAGGCCGCCTGAAATGACTCTGATTTCTCCAATAGGTGGGGGGGATTGCCTGGCGGTCGAGGTTGCTGTGGAGGGCGATCATGGCCTTGGTTAGGTTGGGCTGGCTGCCGGGGGGGTGCGCCGGCGGTTATTTCTGAGGAGCTCAGTTCTTTGCCTCTGTTGAGGGCGGCTGTCCGTGAACCGGCTGAGACGTCCCTGACGTATTAGGGTCTCGACCTGATCTTTGAGGTTAACGCACTGATCGGTGTTATGGCTATGGTCCTGGTGAAAACGGCAATATTTGGACTGGTCTTTCCGATTGGAAGGGGTTCGTGAAGGTTGGGGCCATTTGAGGGGGTACTCTCGCTGGATCTGATTGAGGTCTTGTTCCATGGGGGAGTTAAGGGGTGTGTACCGCTCGAATCGACCGGTCGGTCGGGCTGGTGCCGACCGGTCAGCTCTAGGTCAGTCAGTATAGTATGGTGTTTGGCTATTATACTAGGTGTTTCTGGGTTCTGAGTCTTTTCTCTTTTCTCTGGGGGCCGGGTTTTTGGTTATTGGATCTTGCCGGGTGGCTAGTGAATCCTCTGCATTCATGTATTTTTGGGCTTCTGAGAGTAGGGCTGCCATGGAGGTCGGGAGATTTTTAGAGAGGGAGAACAGGAAGTCGGACAATCGCAGACTGGCCATGAAAGCCATAAGGATGACCTTATCATCGTTTTCCGCCACCTGCAAGGCTTCGGTGTTGAAGCGGGTAACGACACTACGCAGGGACTCCCCCTCGGTCTGGCAGATGTTAAGGAGTTGGGTTGCCGGACAGCGCTGGCTGTGGGCTCCAATGAAATGACTGAGGAAGGAGTCACTGAGATGCTGGAAAGTGGAGACGGAGTCTGCTGGTAACTGGCTAAACCACAGCCGAGTTGACCCCTTCAGTGTCACGGGGAAAGCTCGACACATGATCTCGTCAGGGAATGCATGGAGGATCATGAGGGTTCTGTAGGTCTCCAGATGGTTGACTGGGTCTGTCGTGCCGTCAAAAGAGTCGATGGTGGGCATTTTGAACTTGGGAGGGAGAGGTTTGTCCCTGATGGAGGCAACAAATGGTGAGTTTGCTGTGGTAGAGGGTTTATGCTGGATGTTCTGCATAACCCCTTGGAGTTGGAGCTTCATGGCTCGGAGTTTTACGTCCCAGAGAGGGATGTTATCACCACCGGAAGGGAGCGGGGGTTGGACGCTACTGGCTTCCCCCTCAGGGGTTGGTGCCAGGACCGATGGATGCGGGGGTCGAGGTGGTGGATTTATGTGAGGAGGAGGAGGTTGCAGGCCTTCCAAGTTAGGTGGATAGGGCTGAGGGATGGTATGGCTCGGGGCTCGTTCTTGGTTGGGCGGAATATCTGGAGGTGGTGGAGGAGGCATAGGAAGGTCCCTTTGGAGTAGAGCATTTATCAGGGCTTGGTTTTGCTCGGCCATGCGGTTGATGCTGTTGGTAAGCTCGATGAAATACTGTGGTGGGTTGTTTGGATCGGGGGGGTCGACTTGATGGTCGGCAGCATTTTGGTAAGAAGCCATGGATCTAGTCATGACCATACACATTGATGGGTAGCAGGAAAAGGTTATTGGAACAGGGTCCCCGGCGACAATGAGCACAACTGGCGTGCAGAGCAAAGCGTTCCCACAGACGGAAAAGCTTTTTGGCTTTTTGGCTTTTTTGACTTTTTTTGTGAGAGAGGATTGTAATGATTATGGGTTGGATTTGATGTTTTGTTTTTTGTGGCTAAAATAGTCTATTTTGTTTTTTGTGGCTATTTTAACCAAAAAAACCTGGCTTTTTTCTTCCCAAACGGAGTAAGGTCAAAAAAATTGATCCAACAACAAAACAAACGTATACGATTCAACAAAACAAAACAAATAACAAAACAATAATATTCCTCAATTTTTGTTAACTAGATCAAACAAACAACAAAAAAAAGATTCTATTCCTCAATTTTTGTTAACTAGATCCAACAACAAAACAAACGTGTACATGATAAAGGGGTAGTGCAAGTGGTTAGGACTCTCTTTAGTAGATTCTATATTTGGGTTTCAAGTCTCACCATCCTCTCCCTTAGGTTAGATTATATTTTTATATTGTAAATAATATAAAATTCTTAAAATAAAATAAAAAAATGTATTCGATTTTCCAATAGAATCTAAAATTAATTTCAGAATCTTTTTTTTTATTGTTTATAAATTTTACCACTTAAGAAATATATATTTAACCATTAAAAAAAAAGAAATATATGTTTAAAGTTGCATTGCCTCTTTTGTGATTTGTAAATTGTATTATTAACTATTGCATTGACTTCCTATCCTGGACAGACAGGTGATGGATGAAAGAAAGAAGAATGGAAAATGCTACAGGTCATTGATTTTTCAACTAAATAAATAATCAAATGTCTCACATGGGTATGACCCATGTGAGACATTCGATCATTTCTTTGGTAGATATTTGACACCTCTAGCATTACCCAAGAAAAATTGTGCTTCATAAAATGGAGAGCATGGTTACAATCAGAAGCAAGTGATGTCGTATCTCCTTATATTTTCCAATCATCCAAAACACAAATTTATAAGTCTCACTCTTCTACCAACTATAATACTGCCGGAGTACCACGTGACGGTATCCAAGACCAACCAATAACTTCTCGTAAAAAATAAATAAATAAATAAATAATTAATGTATACGATTTTAAAAAGACTAATATTATATGCATCAATTAGTATACTAATTAGTGTACTAATTGATAATGTGACATAATTTAAGATATTTTTAATATTTATAATTTGTATAATGAGTTTGGTCAATAATAATATCATAACTAGTGTTGATACATTAATTGATATATGTAGCACCAATTTTTTGAAAATAAGAAGTTGTTGTACCTCATTAGTAAAGTAATAAATGCAGTATATAATTTTTAAAAGAATAAAATTATATACATAAATTATTTTTTTGTTATTATTATTTAAAAAAAACACACTCTTATCAATAAATAGTGTACAACCCAACTAGGGAATTATATAACCCAACTAGTGAATTATATGATTTTCATTGAACGAAATGCCATGTTATTTATTAATTTTTCGAAAACAAATAGAAGTAGAAGTTATTACATGGGTCAAGAAGATCATGTGACTATATATTAGGGGCGGTTACGGTTCGGTTTTGGACGATTTGTGGATTGATTTGAACTCGCTTGCGTGTATGTGATTTCGAAAAAATTCAACCCGCAACCGCCTGCAGTGCGGGTTGCGATTTACATGGATAATATTCGTAAATGTGTGGGCAGTTGCGGGCAGTTTGTAGATTACACTTTTTTCTTTACAAATTTATTTTGGAGTGCTTTTTTTTCCATTTTGTAAATATTTATTTTGGGCTCTTTTCCCTCCCATTTTCTAAAATGCTCCAACATTAATAATTAATTAATTACAACTTATAAAATTAAAAATACAACAAAATCAATTCCTAATACAAACAAATTATTCAAAATCCTAAACTTTTAAATCAAATCATAAACTAACACAAGCACATATTTCAAAATCTTAAAGTAGATCATCAATCTCATTTACTATTTACTACCCAGCAATAAAATTATTCAAAAATCTAAACTTACCTAAAAGTAATTATTCATTAAATTTTACATTCATTCAAAATGCAATAATAAAATAACAACGATCCAGGTTTTAAAAAACAAATAAAAATCTAAGTGCGGGTGCGGGTTAAATCCGCAAGCCGCAATCATATCATATTTCAAACCGCATCCGCCAGCATTGTGTCTGCGAAACTGTCTATTTGTATGCGGATCGATTCTGATTGGGCGGGTTGGGCGGTTTGGATAACCCTATGCCTAGCCCTACTATATACACTAATGAGATCATATTGATTACGTTTGGTTTAGTTTTAAAACATGATTTGGATAAAATAAAAAATAAATAAAAATTGTTGGGTTAAAAAAATTTTAAAATACAACTTAAAACTCAATTTCCTCTCTCCTCTCTCGTTCTCTTTTTTTTTAAAAAAAAATTATAAATCAATCAATCATTTTTTTTCTTTCCTCTCTCATTCTCTTACGGTCTACAAATCAATCAATAAAATTTTCTCTCACACCCATCTATTTAATGAAAAAAATAATAATTTTTTTTTTAAATCATCCCAAAACTATTTTCAAAATTTTATAACCAAACAAATTTTCAACTTTCAAAACTCTTTTTAACAACTTATTTTTCAAAATATAATTCAAAACTCATTCGACTACTTTCTTATTTTTGGTACTACGTAATTCTTAAAACCCTTGCTATTAATTAGACATATCATTAACTCAAAATTCTTGAAAAACAGAATAACTCGAATAGGAGAGAAAGGTGTAGGCGCACGTTGTCTCCATAATCTGATTTTGAAACTAGTTTGTTAAAAAAAATCCAGTAATACTATAAATACTAATTATTATACTAACTAAATACCAATTAGATATAATATCAGGTAGAATTATATTAAGTAGCGAAACTTATATGTATATCTTATGTCTTAGTTAATATATTAATTGATGCACTAATTATGATTAACAACTACTATTTAAAAAAGATCGTTGTTAACCGTACAACCGTTTCCCCCCCAAAAAAATACAAATAAATATCATGAATAATGTTATATACATTAATTGATATACTAATTAGTGTATTAACAGATGATGTAATATAATTTTTAAAACTTTAAATATTTATAATTTATATAATAAATATGATCAATAATAATATTATAATATATATAAACACACTAATTAATATAATGTATATAACGCCACCGTTGGATTTAATTTGCTCCTTTTAATTTCAAAACTATACATTTCAACCCTTTTAACAATGAAGGAGCATCATTTTTGTTGGGGTAGTCTTGAATCCAACTATGTGGCAAGGGTATTTTTAATATTTTAATAATTTTGTCTTGTTGCTCTAATGCTATGCATTTATAGTTAGGAAAATAATACAAAGCTCTAAATCTAAAATTTTAATTTGAACTTTAGTGATGTTGCAAAGCAAAACAAAGAAAAAAAAAGAAAAAAATAGACAGACAGATAGACAAATAAGACACAAACATCACATTATGGGTGAGAGTCAATTCATTAGAACTCTTCTAGAGCTCTAATTTAGAGCTCTCAATCTTTCTCTTTATAGTTAAGATATTGCATCTCTCTTAACTAAAGTTGTAACTCCTTTAGATTATAATGAAATCGTAGTTATTGTAGATATAGTCTAAATTTTTGTGTTTTTATGTGTTTGATTTGAATTCCTTTCATCTATATTTGTGTTTCATGTTTATCCTAATTAGGTACTCTATGGTTTAAAAAATTAATAAATTTTAAAATATATTCAAGTATGGTTTGCTTACAATTGTTAGAGAATGTCAATATATTTAATCTAAGAGAGAAAGAAAAAATGAAAAATAAAAATAAAAGGTAGGCTAAAAGTTAAAGAAAATTTTAAATGATATGAGATTTATTTGGTTTTGACTGAATTTATAAATATTAAATATAAGTGTTGCCATACACTATTATAACACCACCAATACTACTACTACCACCACCACCACCACCACAATCATAATGTCACTGTCATTGTCACTGCCGCTACTATTATCACCACTTTCATCACTATTGTTATTATTTTCATAAGTACTACCATTATTGCCACTACACCACCATCATCATACCTTACCACTATAGTCATCACTTCCATTACAATCACTCGATAACCATTGCCATAACCACTATCCCAATTATCATCATCATTATACCACCATTACCATCCTATTTTTATCTTTACGATATTACCATTCCACCATCACCACAATCAATGACGGAGCCACACCAGGCTTAGGGGGGTTATGTGCCCCCCCTTAGTTTTGAATTTTTTTTTTTTGCATTGTCCACACACAATATGTAATTTATTTAGTACTCTTGGAGCGCCATGTGATGTTATTTATGTGGGGGTCTAAATCAATAATAACCTATAATCATTACATTCTTCTCTCACAAAAAAAGTCAAAAAAGCCAAAAAGCCCTTCCCAAACCAAGCTTTTAAGTCCAGGCTAAAATAGCCAAAAAAACCAAAAAGTCAAAAAGCCAACCCACTTCCCAAACGGAGGCTCAAAATTCAAAACGGAAACATATTTTTTGTGTTTTCATTTTTTGGCCAAATTTATAAACTGAAACCACTGATTTATAAATTAAAAATTTTACTAAATAAATTATTATTTAAATTTTTTAAATTTTTATAAATATAAATAAAAAATTAAAGACGTAAATGTTACCAAACGATACCGTAGCACCACAAAATGTCATAGGCCCGCGGTTTTTCAAAGATGGGATCACAACCGGGCCGTTTTAAACTATTGCACGCCGCGTAAATAAATTACTCACTCTGCCCCTTACGCGGCTCTCACACGTTGAATGGGAGTTGTAGTCGTTGTGGAACTTGTATAGCAATAATTGTTGCGTAAAATTTTATGTTGATAATTTCAATTATTTTATTTTTAAATGGTACTGAGTAAAATATTTTTATTAAATGGTATTAAGTAAAATATTTTTATAAAAAATCAAATAAACTGGATATAGATAGATTCTTCATCAACTTATATTTATATTCAGTTTAATACTTATATATTTATTGTTTTATATATACAAATGCAAGTTAATGAAAGGCCTATCGATATCTGATCAATTTAATTTTTCACAGATATGTTATCATTGATATTTTTAAAAAATTGAACGGTTCGAATCATTAAAATGAAATCTAACTTAATTTTAATGAGCTGTACAACAATCACTGTTGTGCAAGCAATAACTCTTTATTCCATTGAATGAAGTAATTATTCTATTTGCGGAGAATTTCATGTTGGTGGTTTATCCAATTTAATGGTAGGAGTTAAGAATTATATGGTGTTAAAAAGAAGAAAATTATGGAAAAATGACATTATCATCATATGACCATGTGGTCTTCCACGGTTTTTGCACGCTGTGTTTGGTTGGAGGATTTGAGAAGGGATTTGGAAAGGTAAAGGGAAAAGTTAGGTGAAATGTGAATAAAATATACTTATATTTCACCTATTTTCACACACCTTTTCCCTTTCTCTTTCCAAATTTCTCTCCAAATTCCCCAACCAAACACAACATTAGTCTTCCTGATCTGTAAGATAATTTCAACATTCAACTCGTAATGATTTGTTCACTCCAAATAAAATTTAAGAGCTGACTTGAGAATTAGTGATTTTTATTTTTATTTTTTTGTTAAAAACTTAACTAGTCAAACTGGCTTAAGTGTGCGAACAAATTTTATACTACTCATTTTTTTGAATTAAATATTAATTTAAAAAAATCATTTTAGAAAATTTGAACTCTTATTTAATTGTATGTATTGGAATATTCCTCTGTACCATTTAATTTTTGATTCTTAATATTTTTTCAAACATAACATTACAAAAATAAATCTTACCATTTTAATTAATAAAAATTAAATTAAGACATGTCATCTTTTTCTCTCAAGAACAATAATTTTTTTATTCAACGACAAAGATTGCACACAAATAAGGTACTAATATAGAAATAAAAAATACATACAAAAAATTTGTATTCCAGATTAGATCTGTATCTTTCAATATGTTTATTTACAAAATAATATTACTACATCATTTTTGTAATGATAATGACATTTTAAAAATAAATTCATTACATTTGTTTATATAACATTACTATACCTATAATAGATAGTATATAGAGGGAATTACTTGATCGTTGAGCATGGAGAAAATAATTACATATGGTGGGAATATAACTTTTATATGAAATGAATTTTTAAAAAAAGGGAAAAAAAATAAAAAAAGAAGTTAAACTCCACCTTCTTATAATTATTTTTGGCCTTTTAGGCTGAATAGTAATAAAGGAATTGTAAATTACTGAGATTAGTGAAAAAATAATTTTTTTTGACTATTCCACTGACTTTTTTTTTTTAGAGGAAAATCCTCCCTACTCTCCCTCAGGTCCAAGGCAGCACCCCTTGCAGAGATCACCAAGGTATCCTATTAGCCGTTCCGAGCGAAGAGACTATTTCACTGACTTTACATAATGCATATAATAAATTTTCACCACCGCTAAAATACATTTGATTTGGAATTTTCAAAAATATTTTTTAATTTATATTTTTGTATTTTTAATATTTCCTTAAATTTTTGATCAATTTTTTTACTTTTTATATTCACTTAATCTTGATATACTTAAAAAGTATATAATTTATACAATTTTTTTCTTAAAAATTAATTGAATACAACAAAATATGAAAAAGTTCTAACTTTATATATATATTTTTTTGTATTTGGCAAATTTTTTTTGAAAAATATTATATTTTTAAATGTATTTGGATTAAATGAATCTAAAAATAAAAATTTGCATAAAATATTTTTTTAAAAAGCCACCAAAAAAAAGAGAAAAGAAAAGAAAATTGAATTAAACCAGGGTGATATTTTTTTTCACTATTTCACCTATTTAAAATTTTTTGATTCCGCATATATATGAGAAATTATATGGTACATACTCCCTCTAGGGTGCTATCATATATATCTTTTAGTTATAATTTTTGTATTATTAAGCCTCCGTTTGGGAAGTGGGTTGGTTTTTTGATTTTTTAGCTTTTTTGGCTATTTTAGCATGGGCTAAAAAGTTTGGTTTGCGAAAGATTTTTTGACTTTTTGACTTTTTTTTGAGAGAAAAGTATAATGATTATAGATTGGATATGATGTTTTGTTTGTTGTGACTAAAATAGCCTATTTTGTCTTTTATGGTTAAAATAGCCTCAAATCTCCTTGCCAAATGGAGCCTTGTGATGTTAGTTATGATATTATTTATTATAATCGAAGAGTTATTTATATCTCAGGTAATATTTGTTATAACTCAATTTTTTTTAATTATGATTTCAATAGTTACGGCCTTTTTTTGGAAAGTTGATATTTAAAAATTCACTAAAAAAACCCATTCTCAAAATTTATTTTAGGTTTTTATCCACATAGCAAAAGAGAGAGGATTTTTTCAACTATCACTATTGCGTGCTAAGGGAAAGCGCACTCTAATGCAGTTCTGCAGAATAGTAATATGTTTGTAATTAAAAATAAAAATTTTAAGATAAAATTTTTAACGTAAATTACACTTTATCCTTTTTATGTTTGATTACATTTTCACTTTGACCCTTAAAATTTATTTTTTTCCCACTTTAGCCTTTCATGTTAAAAGTTTTTCTCACTTTACTCTTAAAGCTAAATTCTGTTTAAAATTAGATAGAAAATGTCACGATAACTGTCACATAACATGAACAATATATTATTATATTAGAATTTAGGGCAAATTACATATACACCCCTCGAGGTTTGGTTAAATTACAGATACCCCCTGAGGTTTGAGAAATTACGAATTCCCCCTGAATGTTATATTTGCATAAGAAATTAGGGGGTAATTTGTTATGAAATATAAACCTCAGGGGGCAAATTGTTATGAAAATACAAACCTCGGGGGGCGGGATGTAATTTCCGAAACCTCAGGGGGGTATCTGTAATTTAGCCAAACCTCGAGGGGTGTATATGTAATTTGTCCTAGAATTTAAATTTGTATTAATAAAACATTTTTATATCACATGGCTGTCAATATATCATTTTTTGTCTTATTTTTATATCACGTGGCTGTCAATATTATTATATCAGAATTTAAGTTTGTATTAATAAAAATGAATTCTTAAAATCATATTTGTTTTAAATAAAAGGATGACAAATATAATTTTAAGAATAATCATTCATTTTTTATAATATAAACTTCATTCAAATCATCAATTGATTTGAATATTTTAATTTTTTAGATGAATATTCTATTTAACGAGTTCTAAAAAATAAACGATCAGATTACGAAATTGGTCCCAAAATAAATTTATCACACATAAACACTATCTCAAATTATGATGTCTTTTAACTTGAAAAAAATCAAACCTATTTCAAAAAGCCATTGCTGTTATACTTCATTTACTATTTCAAAAAAAACTATTGTACCTGTATTAATGTTATTTGGATAAATTATAAATACACCCCTTAAGATTTGATTAAAATACGAATAGCTCTCTGTAATTTTAAAAATTACAATCCACCCCCTAAAATTTATAATTTCATAGCAAATAGCTCATTTTATTAATAAATTATCAAGTCAATTAACTGTTTTTAATGATTTTAAAAATATATTTCAATTAATAATTTAGGTAATTTTATTATTGTATAGGAGAGCAATTATGAATTTTATTTTTTTAATTAATTATGTTAAATAAAAAATTCTAATAAGGGAATATTTATAATTTTTCAAACTACAGAGAGTAATCTGTATTTTAAACAAATTTCAAGGAGTGTACTTGTAATTTACCTATGTTATTTTTAGAAGTTAATTAAACTTTTTAATTTTTTTTTTAAATATTATAAAAAAAGAGAGTAGAGAGTTTTTAAATGGCATACAATTCAACTACGTAAATTACTTGGTAATTTAAAAAGTTAGATAAAAATTAATTTTTAATTTTTTTATCCTTTTATACATAAAAAAATATATAATTTAAAATAAATTAAAAATTAATTTTTAACTATCTTGCCAAATGTCCGCTCTTTCATTTGTTGGAAAGCGACATTGCTTTTAATGCCTCCAAATTCTGATTTTGAAATCATTTCCCTCGAAAAATCACTGTTAACCGTACAACCGTCCAAAAAATTAGACAAGAAGGACAAACGTAAACATCACAAGTCCGGATCCTCTAGCTTCACCACCGGGCAACTGTCCAAATTGGACTACAACATTCCATTTAAAATATGCGATTGAGATTAGTTTTGTTTTTTTTTTTTTTAAAACAAGTTAACTCATTAATAACACGTCCCACTATTCACACACACTCACACACACTCTCTCTCTCTCTCCCTCTTTCTTTTTCTCTCTCTTATTTCTAATAAAAAATTAAAATTTTAAATTTTTTTTAATTTCTTTCCTTCTTTCATTCAACACAGCAGTAGCAGCAGCAGCTCCCATGAAGATCAAATGAAGATCAAAAAAAAATTTGAATTTCTTTCCTTCTTTCTTTCAACACAGCAGCAGCAGCAGCTCAGATAAAAATTTGAATTTCGCTCAAATGAAGATCTACGGCTCAGATGCAAAAAAAAAAAAAAAATTGAATGTTTTCCATTTCAGATTCAACACAGCAGCAGCTTCCATTGATTTAGCACCATTGAATGTTTTCTTTCATTCTTTCATTCTCAGATTTCCTTTGTCTTCAGATTCAACAAACCCACCACCAGGAATGGAGAAACCACCCTGACCTTCCCTTTTTCAATTAGTTTTTACAAAACCCTTAACAATCAATCTCTGTTTACAAAACCCATGTCTTCTTCTTCAGATTCAACAAACCCACCACCAGGAATGGAGAAATCAGCCACCGTAACGCCACCACCACCACCACCACCACCATCAAAACCCATCTGGGTCCTTCCCTACAAGACCCAAAGTCTCCAAAATCTGTACACAATCGAGAAAAAGCTAGGGCAAGGACAGTTCGGAACCACCCATCTCTGCACAGAGACGTCTACTGGGATTAACTACGCTTGCAAATCGATTCCAAAGAAGAAGCTCATCTGCAAGGACGACTAAAAATTTGAATTTTGTGCTGGGTTGAATAAACGAAATTCAATTTTTTTTTTTTTTTTTTATCTGAGCCGTAGATCTTCAAAGGGCTACGTGGCCAAATCGTGGCCCTTGACCGGAGGACAGGAGGGAGTCTTTGGCTGGAGAGGATCCGAACTCACTATTCACACTCACTCACACACACACTCTCTCTCTCTCCCTCTTTCTTTTTCTCTCTCTTATTTCTAATAAAAAATTTGAAATTTAAATTTTTTTTTTTCATTTTACTTTCATAAGATATACTTCCTTCGTTTCAAAATTTAATCTTTTATTCTATTTTTTATTAGGGTAAATTACACTGACCCCCCAAGGTTTGGTCCAATTATATTGCACCCCTTGACGTTCTAAAATTACGTTCTCACTCCTGTGGTTAATAGTCTCATTTCACAAACTCCCTTACTTGTATAAAAAGCAACAACTCTTAATAAAAAAATAGAAAAAATTACATTGAAAAAAAAAGTAAAGCAAAGGAAAAGGGAAAAAAAATAGAGCAAATAAAGTAAAGTAAAGAATGAAAAAAGAGAATGTATGAGTTCAATATCTTCATTCCATCTAAATAATTACAATGACAGAGGAGTTAATGTAATTTTTTAAACGTCGGGGGTGATATGTATTAAATCCAAACTTCATGGGGTGTAAGTGTAATTTACCCTTTAATTTATTTCAAAATATGAGTCTGTTTTCAAAAATTAAGGACAAAAATAATATAAATTTTCTATTTTGTCATTCTTTTAAATTCATTAATAATATAAAAAATACAATTATGACAATTAATATTCTCCAAAAATTATACTATCAAAGGGTAATTTTGAAAATTCAATTTTTTTAAAGTGCAATAAATGTACTATCAAAAAAAGTTAAATTCTTCAAAATGGACTATTATTTTGGGACGAAGAGAGTATATATATAATTTTAATATTATCATTTCTAATAAAAAATTCAAAAAACTGTTTTAATCTTTTTCATTTTATTTTCACAAAACATAAATATATATATATATAATTTTTAATATAAAATTCTAATTTTATAAAATTAGTATCATTGAAAATATACTTTTGAAATAAGACTACTATTGAATATATTTAATAAAAATTTAAAATAAAGAAAAAGTGTATTTGGTTTGCACATGTGCATGGATTAAATTTGTGTTTTAAAGAAAATAAAAACATATTTGATTTGCACCTATGCACAAATTGAATTTATGTGTTTTTTTATTTCCTTTAAAAAAATTATAAATTCGTTTGGTTAATAAAATTAAATTAAAAGTCATTATTTTTATATGATTTTTTTTAGAATGAAGATTCTTTTTGAGAATTTTAAAAATTATCCTTTGATAGTATATTTTTGAAAAATATCAATTATCATAATTGTACTTTTTATATTATTAATGAATTTAAAAAGGAGCAAAATAGAAAATTTATATTATTTTTGTCCTTAATTTTTAAAAATGAACTAATATTTTGAGATAATAAAAAATAGAATAAAAGACTGAATTTTGGGACAAAGGACGTATATCTTATGAAAATAAAATGAAAAAGATTAAAATAGTTTTTTAAATTTTTTATTAGAAATAAGAGAGAAAGAGAGTGAGAGAGAGAGAAAAAAGGTCTAAATATTAAGGGAAAAAATGTCTAAAATGGGACGTGTTGTCAGTGAGTTAATTCGTTTTTTTTTATTTTTTTTAAAACTAAACTCAGCCACACATTTTGAATGGGATGTTGTGGCTCAATCTGAACCGTTGCTCGGTGGGGAGGCAAGAGAGGAAAGGCGGAGAGGATCCAGACTAGACTAGATGGTGTGGTGTTTTGTAGTTTTTTGGCTTTTTTTAATCTATTTTGTCTTTTTATAGATAAAAAATGTAAGAGATGATGTGACTCAAAATAAATAAAAAGTTAAAATTTGATTTTTTTTTTTTTTTTTACTTCCCAAAAGACTCTGGTGTTCTTTTTGGATTTGGGTGATTGCTGGAGCACAACAAATACTGTTATGCTACTTTATAAATTTATTTTGGAAACCGGGCCTTAAGTTTTGTGGATTTGGAGTGCTTGTTGTGTCCCAGAATAATATTATTTTATGGATTTATTTTGGAATTTGTTTTGATAATTTGAATTATTTATATTTTAAAATATATTGAGTATAATATATTTATAAAAACATCAAATTAATTGAAAATAGTTAACTCTTTCATTCACTTACATTTATATCTACAAAATTAAATGATATTGTGATTTAAAATATTAAAATGAACATAAATGTAAGCGGACGAAAGGGTTAACGATATTCAATTAAATTGATTTTTTTGCAAGTATGTTCTAATCGATGTATTTTAATATGTGAATGGTTCAAATTATTAAAACGATTTCTTAAATGAGCTCGTAAGGCAGCACAGTAATGCCTAGGCATCCCAAATTTTATTTTTTTATTTTTTAAAAAATAATTCAGAACTCTAAAAAGAAAACTCGAAATGGGTGAAACCCACCTGCGATGTGTGTGTGTTACTGTGATGTGATGTGATGTGATGTGATGTTTTTTTTTTTTTCCCTTACACATGAGCTCTATGTCATTGCTCTTTTTTTAGAGCCACTTACCGGACAGTGGAGATTGAAAAATTATTTATAAAAGTATGATAAATATTATAAATGTTAATAATTATAATTATAATTATATATAATTTTTTTACTTTTTTGAAAATAGTTTTTTGATCCCCATTGATCAATAATTCTTTTATTTTTTTTAGGACAAATTACATTAACAGTCGAGAAATTATTTATTGTCTTAGGAGCAAATGTAGGTGGTATCCCAATTTATATATTATTGGTTGAAATAGTGAGTCCCACTACCTGTTTGTCTCTTATGGGGAGACAAATAGATACTTGTCCAAATATGAATGGTGTGAAGCAATGTTCCTAAGGCAATGAATAATTTCTCCTAACATTTCCTCTAATTCAGAATTTGTGTCACTTTGGTCACTAATTTTTTAATTGTGATACATTTGATTTTAAATTTTAAATTTTAAATTTTGTTCCAAATAAGGACAATAAAAAATATTTCCTTTGCAAACTGTCCATTCCAAGGATAAAGTAGTCATACAACTTATTTTGTATTGGTTAATTTGTATATTTTTTGAAATGTAATAGCCTTATTTTTAATAAATAATGTTGGTAGTTTCTTGGTTATAAAGTTTCATTTGGTTTGGTTTTCAAAATCTATTTTCAAAATTTTTTTCTAAGAAATTAAAAATTAAATTGGTGAAAAAAAATTTAAAACTCATTATTGGATGGTATAAATAATTTTTTTAAATTAAATTTATTTTTTGATATTTATCTTCATTAAATTAATTTTTATTTTTTCAAAAGTCAAGCATGGTGGCAATTTTGATATCATTATTAAACCAATCTATTAAATAAAAAAATTCAAAACTAAAAACATTTCATATATTAAGTATATCGATTACACATTAAAAACCTAATAACCATCCATTACATGATAACTATCCAAAAATACCTGTTAACAAAAACAACCATCTATTACATGGTTAACCATCCAAAAGTATCAACAAAAATAACCATCCATTAGTGCATCTCCATCAAAATAGTCAAATTTTTAGTTAAATTTTAACTAAGTCTATTTTTCTGTTTTAGCTTACCATCTTTTAAATATATTCTTCAGCAAACTCTTTATTCTTTATTTCATTTGTTGAGTCTTCTTTTCCTAATTATATGTAACTAGTGGTTTGATATTTAACTAAAGTAGGTAGTCCATAATTGAATTTGATAGAATGTGTTTCTATAGTTTGATGCTATAAAATAGCCAAGAAAAAGCTCTAATGAGCTTGATGATGATGCTCTTACATAATCAACATCTAAACGCATACTAAAAATTAATTTGGTAAAAAGATAAAAAATGTAAAAGATTTATCATTATTATATAATTTTATCTTTGGTGGGCAAAAATACTTTTTAAAAATTAAAAAAAATAACTTTTGGATATTTATTTTTGTTAAATTAGTTTATAATGACGACTTTACTCTTAAAATTGAATACGGTATTTTCAATTATCCTTATTTAAAACGAGATTTAAAATTCAAGATCAAATGTATCACAATTGAAAAGTCATGGACCAAAATGATACAAGTAAAAATGTAAGAAATGTTGAAACAATCTTCTGTGTAAAATAAATAATTTGAAACCAAATAACAAATAAAAATAAATTACTTACATAATTTATTTACTGAAATGAAAAGGTACAAAATAGATCAAGTCGAGCGTATGACACTCTGTCCTTAAGACAGATTTGCCCTACTTCAGTATTTACGGATAAAAGGCGTTTATCTCTTAGGATACAATGATTTACACAAATTGTAGCAGCACTCTAAACAATCTGTACGGCGAACCAAACCTGTGTTCTATACTCTCAGAGTTTTTTCTAAAAATAATATAAAGAATATATCTATGCAAAAGAGCAAAATTGGAGGGAAACAAGAAAATTTTCAAATTTTTCTAGATGTCATACTTCTGGAGAAGTCCTGGTATTTATAAGGCCGAATAGGTATGAATTCAAACCGGAACAGATATGAATTCAACTGGAACAGGTGCAAAACAGTTTTAGATCTGTTGGAAACTGCTAGGCAGTTTTAAATCTATTTGAAACTGTCCAGAACTGCTGGGCAGTTTTCAAACTGTTTAGAACAGTTTAAATTGTTGGAAAATGGACTGAAAAAGGGCACTATTTGGACAAAAAAAATTGGCGCAAAAATTAAATAAATTTCATTTAAAAATTCAAATAATTTTTCGGCAAGAATTTGAAAAAAATCAAATAAATTTTGTCCAAAAATTTAATGTTAGGATCGACCCAATCCACAACCCATTCTCGCGCCCCGCACAGCCGATCGGATGGCGGCGTGTGCGCGCATGGTGGTTTGAGCCAAAGGCCACTTTGTCCATAATTCCTCTCTTCTACAAACTTGGGGGTGCCCCTTGGGGCCCAACTCAAGTGTTGCTAACTATAGCTTATAAACATATACAAGCTCTTTTAAAGTTTCAATGTAGACAACTATTTAAAGGAAACCCACTTTTGACTCTTCAATTTCCTATTCCACGAACTAAAAAATGATGTCAAGTTCTCATTCACTTATAAATGATTTTGACGAACCGTTTGCACTGTGTGACTTGCCATGCGGCAAGGAACACGTCACCTCTTTGGACCCATCGCAAAAGACGTGTGGACCCCACTCAAATTTGAGCTTAAAGTTGGCCTAAAATAAGCCTATAAAACCATAATTCCAACAATTTCCCCCATGAATTGAATTTGATGGAGAGAAAATGCAACAACATGATTTAATTATAAAAAGTACAGAAATTGAAAATATTATGAAAATGATAGGTAAAGGCTTTGAACCTTTCTTTGTGAGATATTATCAGATTTACTAGCTAACTAGAAAAAATGATGTCTTGACCTGTTCAACCATTTGTGTAAACCAAGACAATAGAACTCACACAATATATTACTAGACACAGTTTAGTTCTCACTATTGTGTTCATTTTGGCCCTAAACAACTTGGTATTTCATGAGTGCTCTAGAGAATTGTAACCCTTCACAAATCTCATAGAAACGGCCTAGTTCATACTCATATAGGTGATTCTTATGAAGAGTATTATGTCATACTTCACTAGGTATTTAAAAGTATAAGAATCATTAAAAGTATTACTTAACCTAAAACTCTGCAGACATCACTAGTTCATCATAGAAATAGGTAGGAGTTTGACTCCTCAGTGATCCTTCTGAGTTATACATAACTCATTTGTCTCTTTGAACCTACATCTTGGGATCTCTAGTCAACTAGGTTGGGTTGCCATTGTAGTAACTCTTATTTAATAGGCTTATGTCTCATTCCCCTCAATAAATTCTCAACTAACTCTTTTGCTAACCCTTTGGTTAGTAGATCCACTATGTTGTCTTTAGACTTCACATATTCAATGTAAATAATTCCATTAGAGAGTAATTGTCTCACAGTGTTATGTCGACGATGAATGTGTCGTGACTTACTATTTCTTGCTTTTAGAGCATGTTTCACCACATTTGCTTTAGATCCCATTGGATGCTTACTAGACCGCTTTTCAGAATTGCGGTTATCCTCCTTAATCCTCAAACGCACAATGAATTCTTCCAAAGTCATTTCTTTACGTTTGTATTTGAGGTAGTTCTTGAATTCCTTTCAGCCTAGTGGTAATTTTTTCAATTAAGGTAGTAACTTAGAAAGATTCACTGAGAGACATGTCTTTTGCATGAATGTCATGCAGAATGAGTTAGAGATTTTGAACTTGACTGATCACAGTTTTTGAATCAGTCATCACAAAATTCAAAAATTTACCAATTACAAATTTCTTTGAGTCAGCATATTCTGTTTTGTACTTTTTCTACAAAGACTCCCAAAGTTCCTTTGTCGTCTTAATTAGGCTGTAGACGTTGTACAATGTGTTATCAAGTCCGTTCAAGATGTAATTCCGGCAAAAGAAATCAGTATGCTTTCAGGCATCGACCGTAGCAACTACTTGTCGGTCGGTTTCATCCTCGTTCAGAGTGGAAGCATTCTCACGAAGGAAACGCGTCATGTTTAGAGTAGTAAGATAGAACAACATTTTTTGTTGCCATCTTCTAAAATCAGTTCCTAAGAACTTCTTTGGCTTGTCACCGTAATTGACTGGTACAGTCATAACATGAGAAGGGGTTGGAGCAATGGCAATCACCATATCGGTACTCATTTGAGTATTAGTTTCAGTAGCCATGAATTTTAAATTATAAAACAAAATTATACTTAGAATTTTATACAACAAAAAAAATTAAACCATAAACACAGAATTTAAATTCTGTAAAAATAAAAGAACAAGAATTGTAACTTTTATTTCTAATTAATTCAAAAATAAAATAAAATTTTATTTAAACAAATTAATTTCATACATAAAAATATTTCTGTAACACTTCAAAAATTAAAATACTAAAAACAGAATTTTAATTAATGAAAACTCAAAAATTATTTCTGAAAATAAAAATTAATTTTTGACCAATTTCACAAGTAAATATTTTGAATTGTTAATGACTACCAATATATTAGTACTAGTTGTTAAATAAAAAATATGGAAAATTATTTATAAGTCCCATTAGGGAGACTTATGCTACATATGGTCCTACTAAAAAACTTATGTTCCCATAAGTCCTGTGGGAAGTTTGTTGACACATTTACCCTCAATATTAGTTGTTAATATCATAAATAATAGTAAAACCATATATAGGAAATTGAATGTTATCATAAATCATATCTATATAAACGTAACGTAACGTGACACCTATATAAATGTAACGTGACACCTATACGTAACATGACACCTACATAAACGTAACGTGATACCTATGATCTATGGTAACATGCACTCTCAATATTAGTTGTTAATATCATAAATAATAGTAAAACCATATATAGGAAATTGAATGTTATCATAGATCATATCTATATAAACGTAACGTAACGTGACACCTACATAAATGTAACGTGACACCTATACGTAACGTGACACCTACATAAACGTAATGTGATACCTATGATCTATGGTAACATGCACCCTCAACATTAGTTGTTAATATCATAAATAATAGTAAAACCATATATAGGAAATTGCATGTTACCATAGATTATATTTACATAAACGTAACGTAACGTAACGTGATACCGACATAAACGTAACGTGACACCTATGATCTATGGCAACATTCAATTTCCTATAGGGAAAATTGAATGTTACCATAGATCATATCTATATAAACGTAACGTAACGTGACACCTATGATCTATGGTAACATTTAATTTCCTATATATAGGAAATTAAATGTTACCATAGATCATATTTATATGAAATGTAACATGACACCAATATAAACCAGTAACCTTTTCACATTCAATTTTAAAAAATAAAAACTCATTCAATTTAAACCAATATAAACCAGTTACGTTACGTTTATGTAGGTGCCACGTTACGTTTATGTAGGTGTCACGTTACGTTACGTTATGTTTATATAGGTGTCACGTTACGTTACGCTACGTTTATGTAGGTGTCACGTTACATTACATTTATGTAAGTGTCACGTCACGTTACGTTTATGTAGGATCTTGTGAAATACATTCCTATCTAAATAGGACTTGAGACTCTATAAGAAATTACACAGGACTTAGCCTACCATAAGTGTCTGAAAAAGGACTTATAAATAAGTCTCCCAAGAAAATAAACAATATATTACTGCTATTTGTATTTTTCAACCAGAATATTTTTTTGTAAGACCACATAAAATAATTTTTGTAAAAAGAAGAAAGAAAGAAAGGAAACAAAGGAAAAATTATGTATAAATAGAATAATTCAAATCTGTCTTAGAATTATTGAAACAATCTTCTGTGTAAAATAAATAATTTAAAACCAAATCAAACAAATAAAAATAAATTACTTACATAATTTATTTCCCGAAATGAAAAAGTACAAAATAGATCAAGTCGAGTGGGTGACACTTTGTCCTTAAGACAGATTCGTCCCGCTTTGGTGCTTACGGATAAATGACGTCTATCTCCTAGGATACAATGATCTATACAGATTGTAGTAGCACTTCAAACAATCTGTACGACGAACCAAGCCTGTGCTCTATACTCTTAGAATTTTTCCTAAAAATAACATAAAGAATATATCTATGCAAGAAAGAAAAATTGGAGGGAAATTAGTTGTTAATATCATAAATAATAGTAAAACCATATATAGGAAATTGCATGTTACCATAGATCATATTTACATAAACGTAACGTAACGTAACGTGATACCGACATAAACGTAACGTGACACCAATGATCTATGGCAACATTCAATTTCCTATAGAGAAAATTGAATGTTACCATAGATCATATCTATATAAACGTAACGTAATGTGACACCTATGATCTATGGTAACATTTAATTTCCTATATAGGAAATTAAATGTTACCATAGATCATATTTATATGAAATGTAACGTGACACCAATATAAACCAGTAACCTTTTCACATTCAATTTAAAAAAATAAAAACTCATTCAATTTAAACCAATATAAACCAGTTACGTTACGTTTATGTAGGTGCCACGTTACGTTTATGTAGGTGTCACGTTACGTTACGTTACGTTACGTTTATATAGGTGTCACGTTACGTTACGCTACGTTTATGTAGGTGTCACGTTACATTACATTTATGTAAGTGTCACGTCACGTTACGTTTATGTAGGATCTTGTGAAATACATTCCTATCTAAATAGGACTTGAGACTCTATAAGAAATTACACAGGATTTAGCCTACCATAAGTGTCTGAAAAATGACTTATAAATAAGTCTCCCAAAAAAATAAACAATATATTACTGCTATTTGTATTTTTCAACCAGAATATTTTTTTGTAAGACCACATAAAATAATTTTTGTAAAAAGAAGAAAGAAAGAAAGGAAACAAAGGAAAAATTATGTATAAATAGAATAATTCAAATCTGTCTTAGAATTATTGAAACAATCTTCTGTGTAAAATAAATAATTTAAAACCAAATCAAACAAATAAAAATAAATTACTTACATAATTTATTTCCCGAAATGAAAAAGTACAAAATAGATCAAGTCGAGTGGGTGACACTTTGTCCTTAAGACAGATTCGTCCCGCTTTGGTGCTTACGGATAAATGACGTCTATCTCCTAGGATACAATGATCTATACAGATTGTAGTAGCACTTCAAACAATCTGTACGACGAACCAAGCCTGTGCTCTATACTCTTAGAATTTTTCCTAAAAATAACATAAAGAATATATCTATGCAAGAAAGAAAAATTGGAGGGAAACAAGAAAATATTTGGATTTTTCAGGATGTCAAACTGCTGGAGAAGTCCTGGTATTTATAAGGCCGAACATGTATGAATTCAAACTGGAATAGATATGAATTCAAACTAGAACAGGTGCAAAACAGTTTTAGAACTGTTGGAAACTGCTGGGCAGTTTTAAGGCCTAGTTTGGCATAATACAAAAAATTCAAAAAGTCAAAAAGTCACTATCCTATTTAAGCCACGTCATCTCATTTAAATCACATCATCTCTCTACCAGATCACTTCAAACCTAACTCATATTTCATGTTTTTTCATAAAAAGTGAAAAAATGTACTTATTTAGATCATCCAAGAACTGATGGCCAGTTTTCAAACAGTTTAGAACAATTTAAATTGTTGGAAAAGGGCACTGTTTGGACAAAAAAATTTAGCACAAAAATTAAATTAATTTTGTTTAGAAATTCAAATAATTTTCCCGCATGAATTTGAAAAAATTGAAATAAATTAATATTAGGACCGACCCGACCCACACCTGTGCACGGCACGACCTAGCCGGCCGGGTGGACGGACCACGACTTGGTGCGTAGTGGTTTGAACCAAAGGCCACTTTATCCATAACTCCTCCCTTTTACAAACTTGGAGTGCTCATTGGGGCTCAACCCAAGTGTTGCCACCTAGAGCTTATAAACACATACAAGCTCTGTTAAAGTTTCAATGTGGGACAACCATTTAAAGAAAACCTACTTTTGACTCTTCAATTTTCTATTCCACGGACTCAAAAACGATGTCAAGTTCCCATTCACTCAAAAATGGTTTTGACGAACCATTTATATCGTGTGACTTGCGATGCGGTAAGAAACACGTCACCTCTTTAGACCCACCTCAAAAGACGTGTGGATCTCATTCAAATTTGGGCTTAAAGTTGGCTCAAAAAAAGCTTATAAAACCATAATTCCAACCAAAAAAAACCTAAAAAATCAACTAAACTAGTTGAACCGAACCAAACTGGCTATATTTGGCCACTTTTTTAATATGAATTAATTTGTGTAGTTTTTTTTTTAAAAAAAAATCGATTTTCGATATGGTATCGGTTTAGGCACCTTATGCACTGAATTAAACTAAAACTAACCGAGTGTTTCGCATATAAAACATAATATATAATAAAGTTGGTTGAGTACAAAGTACAATTGACTCACTTAATTGTTTATTTTTTCTTAAAATTCTAGGATTAACAATAAATATTGGCAATATGATAAGTTATTAGTTTATCACTCATATATGTTTGAGTTAAGTTTTGTTACTACTATGCCTATATGTTTTAGACTTGTGATTTTTAGTCTTATGATGTGATGGTTTTAATTTTGATTTTGCTTTGGTGCCAAGACTTTGGTTTTCAGATTATATTTTGTTTCTAATTTTATTTCAATAAAAGCCTAAATACTTAATATTTATTAATTCTTTTATTTATATTTTTGTGAATGGTTGGATTGGATATTAGAATAGTGTACAAATGGTTAATTTAATATTTTTATATAAATTATTTCTTATATCGCAAACCGCGCCAAGTTGAACCATTTGACTTGATATTGTTTAGTAAAAAATTTGATTTGTACCGATTCTCAATATAACAGAAGTGATATTATCGATTTGGTGTAAAATTTCACATAAAGAACAATCGTCTTGAACTAATTATATTTTAAATATAAATTTCAAATTATAGAGACGATTAGTATAATTTTATTTTTATTTTTATTTTTTTGGTTTACCGGCTCGTGTTACACTATTGCACGCCGCGTAAGTAAATTACTCACTCTGCCCCTTACGCGGCTCACACACTCATTCAACGAGCTAACGATTTGTTCACTCCGGTGGTCCCACATTTATCTTATTAAAGAGCGAAACAAACTAAAATTTTGTTGAAGAATTAAGTTATTTTTTAATATTTTTAATAAAAAAATATGCGTAAAAAAAGAGAGAGAATGATCTAATAATTTATAATATTTTTTTTAACTTTTTAATTGAAAACTTAACTTTCCAAACAAAGCTAAGTGTGTGAATAAATTTACATTTCTCATTTATTAGAGAGATTATTAAAGGAGTGGTTTTTTTATCTTTAATTTTTATATAATTAAATATTGATTATTTAAAAAATCACTTTAAGATGATTGTAAAAAAATTATTTTAGCAAATTGGACTATTTATATATATTGGAATATTCTTCTTTACCATTTAATTTTTTAAACTCAATTGATTTTTCAAAAATAACATAAAAGAGATAGGGACACTTTTTCATAAATTTATTTTCACCTACTTATGTTCCATTTAGTCTATATTATTTTTTTATGTTCCAATAAGTTCTATAGATGACATAGTTACCAAAATACCTCTGATAATATTAACATTTACAGTGTGAATATTCCGTGATGTGAATATTTACATTGTCAATGTAAATGTTCACATCGTCAATGTGAATATTCACACCGTCAATGTGAACGTTAACACGTCAATATATAAATGTTCACATCACTAAATTACTAACTGTTCAAAAAATATTTGTAAGGATAAAAATGTCTATAAAATACCTTAAATATGAGAATTATGATTTGGTAGATCAAACCTCTGATAATATTAACATTTACAGTGTGAATATTCCGTGATGTGAATATTTACATTGTCAATGTAAATGTTCACATCGTCAATGTGAATATTCACACCGTCAATGTGAACGTTAACACGTCAATATATAAATGTTCACATCACTAAATTACTAACCGTTCAAAAAATATTTGTAAGGATAGAAATGTCTATAAAATACTTTAAATATGAGAATTATGATTTGGTAGATCAAATATCTAAATAATAAGATTTATTAGAATATAAAAATATCTTATGAACTAATTGGGTAAAAACATTTGAAAAGGGATTTTTTTAATAAATTTTCCAAAGAGATAGATCTTGCAGTTTTAATCAAAATAGGGCATGATAACCTTTTCTCTCAGGAGCATTAAATAATTTTTTTATTCAACAGCAGAAGATTGCACAAAAATAGAACTAATATACAAAAAAAAAAAAAAAAACACCTGTACACGGAACGACCTAGCCGAAAAAAAAAAAAAAAAAAAGCGTACAAAATTTTCATATATATGGTCAATGTGCACCTTTCAATTTTAAATAGAAAACCCATAGAAATAATTTTATTTACAAAAATAATATTACCACATCATTTTTATAAAAAATTTGTAAAGACTATGACATTTTAAAAATAAATTAATCACTTATGTTTTGCTTGAAAATGGAAAGTGCGAGACAACCTTTTGTATAAAAAATTTATTTGTTTGGATAATATCACTATCTCAATAATTATGGTAGTTCTGAAATAAACACTCAAAATAATGTAGTATAGACGAGTTATAATATTTGTAGTCATAACTAGAAAAAATGAGTTTAATTAAACATTTCTAATTCATTCCTAATGAGTTTATGAGAATATGTTATTTTAATAATTTTTTGATTTTGTATTTAAAATACAAGGTAAAAAAACATAAAAATAAAAAAAAATTGAAAAATACTTGAGAGCTCTAATTGAGCACCGTAATCCACCCCTAATGATGTGAAATGTATGCCACTCCTCACTTCATCATCCTTCCTCTCTCTCTGTCTCTCTATTCCACCTCATTAGAGGTTAAAATAAGAGTGATATATTAAGAGATGTAGTATCACTCAAATAAATTAGTATGTTTAGAATGATATTTTAGTTTAGGGGTTATTTGGGAAGTGTAAGATTAATATATTTTTTTACTTTTTACGAAAAAATGTAAAATATAGATTGGAGTTGAAGTGATGTGACTTAAATAAAATAATTACGACCCAAACAAGATAATGTGTTATTTTAACATATGCCAAACAACACCTTATTATGAAAAAAGTGCACTTTGACTACTGTGTACAATTCTTAATTTTTAGTTATTTTTTAACTTTTAAATTAAAATTTAAACTCCCTAAACGAAGCCTAATAATTACAACAAGATCTTGTTTGGGAAGGGTGTATTTTAACTTAAAAGTAATTCATTGAAAAATTAAAAAAGTCAAATATTCTATATTTTTTTTAATTTTTATACATTTTTTTATAAAAAATTAAAAAAATCATTCTTAACAAACTAATTTTTTTAAATTAATATTTTGACAAAAAAAATCAAAACTTATTAAAATAACATAACGTCAAACGAGGCCTTACCCATAACCAACTATCAAATTACTTTCGAAAATGTCTCGTAGCTCGAAAGGGTTGAGCTCGAAACGGCTCGAAAATGGAAGAAGAGGGGAGAAAGAGAGGGAAGAGGAGGAGAGAGATAATGTGTTATTTTAACATATGCCAAACAACACCTTATTATGAAAAAAGTGCACTTTGACTACTGTGTACAATTCTTAATTTTTAGTTATTTTTTAACTTTTAAATTAAAATTTAAACTCCCTAAACGAAGCCTAATAATTACAACAAGATCTTGTTTGGGAAGGGTGTATTTTAACTTAAAAGTAATTCATTGAAAAATTTAAAAAGTCAAATATTCTATATTTTTTTTTAATTTTTATACATTTTTTTTTATAAAAAATTAAAAAAATCATTCTTAACAAACTAATTTTTTTAAATTAATATTTTGACAAAAAAAATCAAAACTTATTAAAATAACATAACGTCAAACGAGGCCTTACCCATAACCAACTATCAAATTACTTTATAGTTTGGTCCCCCCAAGACAGATAAAAAATGTAAAAAGTTTTGACATAATTTAAAAAAAATAATTATTAAAGACAAAAATTTTTAAAAAAAAACGTTTAGGATAAATTATCAATAATTCTTATTTTGAAAATTTATTATCCATTAAATTCTATTCATAAATTTATAAAATAATATATTTATCTAAAACTTTTATTTTTATAAATAAATTTACAACAATGAATTTATCACAAGACTTACATGAATAAATTTATTAACACCACTTATTAAGGGTTCATTTAGAATGTGTGTTGATTTTTAAATTTTTTGACCATTTTAATCTAGGACTAAAAAATCTCATTTGAGATAATTTTTTTGACTTTTTTAACTTTTATAAAAAAAATAAAATAATTATAAATTTAATATTACATTTTACTCTATTTAAATAAAACAGTCTATTTTTTCAGCCCAACATTTATCCCAAACGGGCCCTATGTGTGGTCCAAACACCCATCCTATAGCTATGGTGTATATATATATATCCGTTCTTCTTCAAACGAACACAAACACTACACTAAACAAAACAACCACAATGACCAACAGTAACAGATCACCCCTGCCCTTCCTCTTCACCACCCTCCTCTCTCTCCTCCTCCTCCTCTCCGCCACAGCCTACGGCCGCCACGTCACCGACCGTCCATCATCAGATCTGGTTTCCGACGGAGTCCATGACGGTTTCCAGGCTCCGCCGCTCCTCCTCCTCCCCCTCAACCAGTTCCGAGCATCGGACTCCTGCGATCAAACCTACGGATTCATGCCCTGCACCACAACCGTACTCGGAAACCTCTTCCTCATCATCGTCTACGGATACCTAATGTTCCTCGCCGCCACGTACCTCTCCAATGGCAGCGAGCTCTTGCTGGAGATTCTAGGTCCTGGAATCGTCGGCGGTCTCTTTCTTCCCATTCTCGGCGCTCTTCCCGAAGCTATGCTTATTCTCGGTACGAATCTCCTTTTCTGATCCCAATTTGATCTTGATTTTGTTTATGTCTGCTTGTTTGGTTGCCTGGAAAATGTACGAAAATGGAAAGAATCATTGATTACGCGGAAGAAGATGAAAACAATGGTAATTTTTTAGTCTACACAATTTTTGTTAATTCGAGGAAAGTAAATAATTAGTGGTCAAATAAAGGCAGTTTGTTTTGATTGGTAGAATGGAGGGAATTAATAGTGAGAGATTGTTAGTGAGGAGATTAAGTAAGATTGTGTTTGTTTTGATGATAGTTATTAGTGTAGGAATTGTTAAATTATTTTTATATAAAATAATAAAATAAATAAAAATATATAAAAAATTAAACATTAATGTTTAAAAAAAAATTCTTAATATATAAAAAATAAAAAATATTTTTTTTAATCTCCTTACTATTTCTCTAATACTATCTCCATCTCCACCTCTTCCATCTCAATCTCTCTTCCAACCTCCATCTATGTCACCTCCTCTATTCTAATCCCCTCCCTAACTTTACAAGCAAACACAATATTAAATAATCCCACCTCCATCATAATCTCCTCTCATCTATTTAACTCCAAAACAAACAGGATCAAAGGGTAATTATGTAGAGATCCAATAAGTGAACTAATTATTTAATAGATTTTATGATAATTAATGATATTTTTTTTATTAAACATTATTAAAAAACGTCACTAATTATAAGTTTTGGGGACAGTTTAAGAAAATCATTACAAAAAATTTATTAATTTTTAACTTTTAGCGACAGTTTAAAAAATTTATCACAAAAAACGTCACTAATTATTAATTTTAGCGACAATATATAAAACTCGGAACAAAAAAAGTCACTAATATTGTTTTGACATTTGCTGATTGGTGAAAACAAATATATATGAAACCTTATTAAAGTAAACAAATGCATAAAAGTAAATGAAAATTCTTGACTAAGCAAGATATACCTATGTCATTTATTTATGTATTTTGTGACTCAAGTTACATAGTTTGTGAGAATTAACTACATATTTTATTGGTTAATTTATGCATATTTGTGTTAGGTTATGCAATTTTCTGAAATAACTTCCATATGTTTATGAAAATTTATGTTAAATTATAATTTCTTAAATTTTTATGAATTAATTTGTATAAATTTATGTTTAAATTGCATAATTTTATAAGACAACTTACTAATATTTATAAAAATTTACGGGAGTTGCATATAGTAGGCAACCCTTGTGGGTTCCACGCCCAAACGCTTCCCAATTTTGAAACTTTTTCCAAAATAAGAAGTTGGTGTACATCATTGTTAAAGAAAATAAATGCATAAAACTTTCTCAAAATAACAAGGTGGTATATATATTTCATTAATAAAAGTTTGACAGGCAATCACATGTGTACACTTGTTTTGTTAATACTTATTAATAAGGTATGCTGTGCTGCAATCCAAAGACTGTGTCATGTGTCAGCACCTCCTTATTACTTACTCCACACCTGTTTGTTAGTTTCTTTTCGTTAGGTACCTTCGTTCTTGACTTTTGTTATCACTTCACATCAATCTACTTTATTTTTTAGAAAAAAAATTAGAAAAACAAATAATATTAAGTTCAACACAATAAACAAGTTAATTTTTAAGTTTTAGGATAAATTACAAATATATCTGAAGTTTTATTAAAATACGAATCACTCTTTCTGATTTTAAAAATTACATTCCATCTTCTGAGATTTTTAATTTCATAATAAATTGTTTATTTTATTAATAAATTATTAAGTCAACTAAGAGTTTTTAATGATGTTAAAAATATGTTTCAATTAATAATTTAAGTAATTTTATTATTGTATAGGAGAGCAATTATAAATTTTATTTTTTCAGTTAATTTTGTTAAATAAAAATTCTAATAAGAGGGTATTTGTAATTTTTCAAACTATAAAAACTAATTTTTATTTTAACCAAATCTCAAGGGTGTATTTATAATTTATCCTAAGTTGTATCATAGGGGGATGATAGAGAGCTTTAGAGTTGGGACTCTAAACACAGCTTTAGTAATGTGGAAATTAAAAAAAAAAAAAAATCAAGACCAAAACATTACATCACATGGGGCCCACCATAAATTAGAGCTCTCTAGAGCTCACAAATTAGAGCTCCCAATCATTTTTGTTTATCAAATTAAACCCCATTCATTCAAAGAAAAATTATGATTTTTTTAAAATAAAATTTGATCATTATAACAAAATAAATTTATAATTTTAATTTTATTAATTTAAATTTTAATCTTTTAATTTATTTTTAATCTAAACTATTTGCATATTTTTGTTAAGTAAAATTAATAAAAAAACAATATTTTATTTATTAAACTTAATAAAAAAAGTATTTGAGACATTTTATACACATATATTGAATTTAATGGCTAAAATATTTTTTTTAAGTTGAAACAAAAAAAATAAAAAAAATTTAAATTAAAAATATTGAAAATTTTAAAATTTATTTTATTATATGAGTGAAACTTATTTTTTTCCTCCTGTAATTTTTCCTTCATTTAACTAGTTAACAATTTCTACTCGCCGTGCATGTCCCCGTACAAAATCACACAAGATACTCTCTTTGTCTCTCTCCAATGTGGTGGGCACAGGCACTCTTCCTCCACAAAAGCCACCAATTGGACAAAACTCACACATGTGGGCACTCTTCCTCCACAAACGCCACCAAATCCCAATTTTGTTAAAATGGGAAAATAAAATAAAAAATTATCCTTAATGATAGTATATTTTAAAATTATTAAAACCATAACAAATTTAATATAATGTTCAGACATTTGATAAGATTGGGATTGTAATACAATTTTACATAATTTTATGATTAAGATTATAGCGATTTTAAAAATCCTAATTGAAGAACTTTGAAAAACTCAGGGGCATTGCACCTACCTAGCTTGTCTCTAAAGGTTGTTTTGAGAAATTTGTTAAAAATTGGTTTTTTGATTTTTTTAAACATTTTTTAAAAAAGTGTGTAAAAAAGTATAAAAAAAAAATGATATAATCTAAAATAGATTAAAAACTGACTTTTAACTTTTTGTGTTCTTTCAAAAAGTGGCCTCAATCCTTAGGCCTATTTTAAGAAGTGAGTTAAAAGTTACTTCTTACCTTTTAACTCATTTTCCTCTCTTACAAAAAAATCAAAAAAAAAAAAATCAAAAATAATTTTTAACTATCTTTCCAAATCCAAAGCATCCATTAATGACATGTCGTTAACGAATTAATGTAGTGGGGGCACACACCTTACAAGAGATACTCTCTTTGTCTCTCTCCAATGTGGTGGGCACAGGCACTCTTCCTCCACAAAAGCCACCAATTGGACAAAACTCACACATGTGGGCACTCTTCCTCCACAAACGCCACCAAATCCCAATTTTGTTAAAATGGGAAAATAAAATAAAAAATTATCCTTAATGATAGTATATTTTAAAATTATTAAAACCATAACAAATTTAATATAATGTTCAGACATTTGATAAGATTGGGATTGTAATACAATTTTACATAATTTTATGATTAAGATTATAGCGATTTTAAAAATCCTAATTGAAGAACTTTGAAAAACTCAGGGGCATTGCACCTACCTAGCTTGTCTCTAAAGGTTGTTTTGAGAAATTTGTTAAAAATTGGTTTTTTGATTTTTTTAAACATTTTTTAAAAAAGTGTGTAAAAAAGTATAAAAAAAAAATGATATAATCTAAAATAGATTAAAAACTGACTTTTAACTTTTTGTGTTCTTTCAAAAAGTGGCCTCAATCCTTAGGCCTATTTTAAGAAGTGAGTTAAAAGTTACTTCTTACCTTTTAACTCATTTTCCTCTCTTACAAAAAAATCAAAAAAAAAAAAATCAAAAATAATTTTTAACTATCTTTCCAAATCCAAAGCATCCATTAATGACATGTCGTTAACGAATTAATGTAGTGGGGGCACACACCTTTCGTGTGTTGCAATAATACATTGACATTACTTTGTACCTAATTTTTTATATTTAAATTTGGTTATTATTTTTTAAAATTTTTAAAATCAAATTTTGAATAAATTTAATTTTTTTATTATTGTTTCAAAGAATAAAATAATGTTACACGCATAAAATGTACAAAAAATTTATGTAGGATCCAAATTTATTTATATTAAGGCCTAGTTTGGCATGTCCAAAAAAAGACAAAAAGTCAAAAAGTTACTCAAAAAATTAAAAAGTTATCACTATTCACAAAAAAAAAAATATTAAAAAATTAATTTTACATACAAAATTACAACGTTTCTTAAGAAAAATTGGACAGTTGGGGTGCAATTTTAATATACTGTTGTTCGGCCCATGGGGGTCTATCACGGGTTCTGTTTTGAATCTGAACCGTTTAATGTGTAGAACTAATCGAGTACTATATGTCTGTAAAAAATCACATTGATCGGATATCGCTAACTACATGATCAAATCAGTTTTGTATACAAAAAATGGATGAAGTTATAGTTAACGGTTAAAAAAAACCAATCTGATTAGATAGCTATCTATATCCGATCAACGTGATTTTTTTATAGACATATAATACTCGACGAGTTCTACACATTGAACGGTTCAGATTATCAAAACGAGACCCGTGATGGCCCCCATGGGCCGAATAACACCGTCTAGTGCAATGCTCGAAAAGTAGCAAATCATTTCTTAGCATCAATTCAGCTGTGCAGATAGTACTGCTGGACACCTCACACTCATAGTCTTCTCCTACACACTAATTTATACAATTTTTTAATAAATATTTTTTCATCAATAAAAAGACATTTTTCTTCAACTGCGCAGTTGAAGTTTATACACTAATTTATACACTAAAAAGTCATCAATAAAAAGACATTTATACACTAATTTGGACTGAAAAATTGAGGAGTGTGAGTGTGAGGTGACATTTTTCATAAAAATTCAAAAAGTTAACCTAAGCAACCATCTTTTTTTTCTTCAACTTTTTAGTCCAAAAAATCAAAAAGTGCACTTATTTAGGACACTCTAAACAACCTCGGCCAAGTTTGGCAAGTTGCCAAAAAGTCAAAAAGTTACTCAAAAAGTTAAAAAGTTATCACTATTCACCAAAAGTCAAAATTACGATTGCACAACTCTCAATCCTAATTTTCCCCTATACACTAATTTATACAAATTTTTAATACACATTTTTTCATAAAAAGTCAAAAAATTAACCCAAACATCCATATTTTTTTCCTCAAATTTTAAGTCCAAAAAGATAAAAAGTGCATTTATTTAGGACACCCCAAACAACCCCTATCAAAATATTCTTAATAATAATATTTAAATTGATAGTGTCAATGTTTTGCTATGTGAGCTCTTTTGTACACACTAATTTATACAATTTTTTAATACACATTTTTTCATAAAAAGTAAAAAAGTTAATCCAAGCATCCATATTTTTTTTCCTCAATTTTTCAGTTCAAAAAGACAAAAAGTACACTTATTTAGGACACTCCAAACCTCTATCAAAATATTCTTAATAATAATATTTAAATTGATAGTGCCAATGTTTTGCTACGTGAGCTCTTCTGGGAACATCAGTAAAAAGTCAGCTTTTTGACTTTTCAGTTTTTTAGTCAAAAAAGTCAATTTTTTTACCCAAAATAACTCAATTTTTTGTCAAAAAAGTCACTAAAAAAATTAAAAAATTAATTTTTTACCAACTTCTCAAAGCACCATAATGTAAAATATGAATGCTCATATCATTAAATTTGCTAAACGTTTAACAAATATTTATAAAGATTAAATTATTCATAAAATATAGAATTAAAATTTGATGTATCAAATATTTAAATAATAAAAATATATTATAAATTAATTAAAATATAAATATTAAAAAATAATTTCTAAGCCTCCGTTTGGGAAGTGGGTTGGTTTTTTGGCTTTTTGACTTTTTTGAATATTTTACCCTGGGCTTAAAAGCCTGGTTTGGGAAGAGCTTTTTGGCTTTTTTGAATTTTTTTGTGAGAAAAAAATGTAATGATTATGGGTTAAATGTGATGTTTTGTTTGTTATAATTAAAATAACTTATTTTATTTTTTGTGACTAAATTAACCAAAAAAATCTAAACCATGACTACTCAAACGAAGCCTAATAAATCTCCTTTCATCAGATGTTCCGAAGGGATAATCTGCCCATTTTAAATAGATATAAAAATGTCAACACAGTCGCACGTTGGATAGACCCTTTTTTTTCTTTTTTTTTTTTCTTTTTTTTGTCGAAAGGTACACATTTTCCTATAAAAATCGTTATTAACCGAAAAAAAACAAACTTGGCAGGCGCAGCATAGTCAACTCTGGGAAAAGAAAAATTGAAGTGTTAAGAATATTTTATATTATTTATCAATAAATTTTTATGATATAAAATAAGACAAAAAAATAAATAGATCAGGACATATCCATCAATAAATTCAAAATATTTTTATACAATTTGAATGCTTTTTAATCATTTTTATTTTTTAAAATAGTTTTTTTTTTATTATCATATTTTCAATATTAGTAAATGCATTTGCTTCTATCATGATAAATTTTATGTTGTCTTTTAAAATATTAATAAAAAAAAGAAAATTTTAATATACACTTCCTTTTTAGGGGTACCATATGCACCCCTTATTATGTCATTTTTTTCTTTAATTATGATGTCATTTTTTTCTTTAATTATGATATTATTTATAAAAATCGTTATTAACCGAAAAAAAACAAACTTGGCAGGCGCAGCATAGTCAACTCTGGGAAAAGAAAAATTGAAGTGTTAAGAATATTTTATATTATTTATCAATAAATTTTTATGATATAAAATAAGACAAAAAAATAAATAGATCAGGACATATCCATCAATAAATTCAAAATATTTTTATACAATTTGAATGCTTTTTAATCATTTTTATTTTTTAAAATAGTTTTTTTTTTATTATCATATTTTCAATATTAGTAAATGCATTTGCTTCTATCATGATAAATTTTATGTTGTTTTTTAAAATATTAATAAAAAAAAGAAAATTTTAATATACACTTCCTTTTTAGGGGTACCATATGCACCCCTTATTATGCCATTTTTTTCTTTAATTATGATGTCATTTTTTTCTTTAATTATGATATTATTTTAGTTATGGCTTATAAAATCTTTAGTTATTTTTCATGTTATGTTTATTTATGACAATTTTTTTTTAAATTTCATTTTATTTATAGTTATGATTCAAAAAATATAAAATTATGTCATTTTCTTCTTTAGTTATAGGGTACATATGGCTCACTATTTGAAAGATGTGTACCATAGTGTTTCCATAAAAAAAAAAAAGTAAACTTATTGATTAGACTAATAATTAACAAAATCAGAGCATTTGACTTAAGAGTTGTGTAACATCTTATATGATAAAAAAAAAAAAGACTAATAATTATAAAATAAAAGTATTATCAATTTTAAAATTTTATTTCGTAAGTTATTTCAAAGATTTGGTATGAATCAAATTTAAAGAATTTAAAGTTAATAATCTCAACCATTTATTTGTAAGATTTTTCATATATATCGTTCATATTATTCACAAAAAAATTATATCGATCCGATAATAGTAGCATATTCAATTTATCATGTTTTGTTATTCAAAAAAAAATTTATATTTATAAAAACACATTTGTTATTCATTTTTTGGGATACAAATACAACAAATTAAACATATTATGATTATGTGATTGACTTAATTTTTGTGTGTGGCTAATATACACAAAATACATTATAAAATAAACCATTCAAATTATTAAAATAAGATCCATAATGATCCTCTACGAACTAAGACAACACTTTTCAATTCATGTTTTGGATTGAAAGAAAACCCATCGCTTATTTTAATGGAGTTGGATTCACTGTTGTGCGGCTCGTGAGAATTATTTTGGACTTTATTTTAATAATCTAAACCGTTCAATTTTTAAATAATATTAAGTAGAATATACTTATAAAAAATTAAATTAATCAGATATCGATAAACCTTTCATCAACACACATGTATATTCAGTTTAATACTCATATATTTATTTATTTTATATATACAAATGCGAGTTATGATCTTTATTTATATTATTTTATTTATAATAATATAAATAAATTCTAGGATGCTTATAATATGTATTTTTGATTATGATTTTTATAACTTTAGTTATGACCTAATATATTGTTAATTATTATATTATTTTAATTATAATTAGAAAATTATTTAGTTATATCTTAATTTTTTTATTTTATTATGACTCCTATAATAATTCCATAATATTGAGACATGTGATTTATGATAATCATAAATTAGATAAGATACCTTTGAAAGTTGGGTACATAGCGCTCTTCCCAATGCCATGCTTATTCTCGGTATTATTATTTGTCTTCGTTTCGATCTCCATTTTTACCTCTTTGGCTTCCTGGAAAATGAACGAAAAGGAAAAAAAAACATGTGAAATTCCTTGAATAACGTAAAAATGTTTGAAAACATAAAAACGAGCTCACCTATAAGTTTGAGGATTCTAAGAAGATGTAGTTAGTTAGTTAGTTAGTTATAATTTTTTTTTTTTGGGATAAATAGTTGGTTATAAATTTTAATTTGTCTTGCTTAATAGTTTTATGCACACATGGTGTCTGTTGTTTTGCTTTTGTGTTCTATTTTACTGTTGAAAGTTCCTGATATTAGATTTAAAATTTTACCTGCCGTTTATTGGGAAATCATGAACCTTGTTTTAAATTTGTTGTGATTCAAATCGGATTTGTTTTCAATTTTTGAAGAATATATTGCAATTTTTTTTTTTTAGCCCTGTGCATATAGAAATCTGAAAATTGGAAAACTTTATTCCTATAAAAACTTGGTAAGAATGATGTGTTTAATGGTGTTTTGTTTTGAAGTAAAAGGTCCACAATGAGCCAATGAATTTTTTGTTTGTATAATGTATATAGCATTACTCCTGAAAATTGAAGCACGGACATTTTCTCAATTGAACAGACATGAAGGTCTGGGGATGGCAATTAGATCATTTAAAAAAAAAAAAAATTCTTTATTTCATTTTGCCATTTGGTTTTATAGAAACCTTTCAAGTGGTGATGTTTAGCATGGTGAAATTGAGATGCTTACTAAATGAAAATTGATTTAAATTGTGTTTTATTCTTCTTTTTATTTTTCAACTTGTTTGTGGAAAGTATGATATTTTTTTGGGGTGACAGAACTTACAATTTTAAAGTCTTTCGTGCTGTCAATTGGTAATTATATTGATTTGGTTGCAAATAATTGCTTCAGTTCTCTTGTTAACAATTGTTTAAGCTAAGAGATACAGGATTTAGAAAATTACTAATGGTAATTGTGGATCTCCTCTTCAATGTATGAATATATATATGTTCATCTTTTAACCTAATAATTCTTCAAAATTTAAGTTCAATTGATCTTGATTAGGAGTTTATCGCTTCAAACTTACCTTTGTATGTTTTGTTTAATCATGCCGTTATTCTCCTTGTCATGGATTTAATAAGAAGGCAATGTTATATTTGGTGCATACACAATGAAAAACAATTTAATTTAGATTTTATTGACTTTTTTGTTCATTGCAAATAAATGTGGTTTTAGGAACAAATGTCTTCTTTAATATCTTGTTTGAGTCTTACCCAAAACTTTTTTCGTAGTTTTTCTTCATATGTATAACTTATTCATTTGCCTTGTATAATGTATTTCAATATCTCAATTTAGTTGATGAAGTTTTATGATTCTCTCCAATTTAGAAAATTTGGTCTTCGGGTAAACTTTTTGTAACTAATTTTCTTTTGATGGATGAAATAAAGCCAAGCATTAGAATACAAGAGGTTTCAATTAGCTAATAAAGCTAGTTTGTGAACTTTAAATTAGTTATGTGGCATGAGAATACCGTGGAAGGGAAAATCTAGGTCGAGGATGCAGGGAGTAGATGATGTTGATGACTATGTTAGATATACAGCTGGTGTATCTTTTACAAATGGTGAGCCTTATTATGTTCTACTGGTATGGTATCACACACAATATGGGATTATAAAACATGAATGCATAATTGCATGTTTTTTCCCCTGAGATGCCAGAGGGAGTAATCAATCTATGAGTATTCAAAGAGGAAACTTACTGGAGCATTAAGTTTGACTTCTTGGTTTTTCCATGAATCGTTTATCAATGTCTTGCATGCCGTCTCCAAATTAAAAATGAAGAAAAAATGTCAAGCGTGCGCATAGTCTTCATGTCCAATGTTTCCTCAGGCTGATTGTAGTTTGGACTGACCAGTTGATTAGTTTTCAGCAAGGCCTGCATTGAATTGTGTCTTTTCTGCTTCAAAGTTTCTTTGATTAAATCCAATATACATTGTATGCTTTGTGATTGGTCTCTATAATGCTTCCATTCTAATCCATTGTTTTTCTACAGTATCTGGACTCTCTGGAACTACAGAAACAGCTCAAAGTCAGGTCTCAGTTGGAATGGGCTTGCTAGCTGGGTCTACAGTCATGCTCCTAACTGTAATATGGGGAACTTGTGTTATTGTCGGCAAGTGTGACCTGCACGATTCAATTGCAATAGATGGAAAAGATACAAAGAAATTTAGCTTAACTAGTATGTCCACGGAATTTCTTACTCATTTTTTCCTTTCCTATGTGCGAAAATCATGTATTGTTTGAAGAAAAACTATTATTTCTGACTTCGAATTGCTTCTCTCTCTCTCTCTCTCTCTCGGTAGCCAAAAACACATGGGTGATGTTGGCATGCCTAAAGTGAAGTTATGGCACATGAATACATAAATTATGATTTTTTTGATATCATCATCGTACTTGTTGTTTTCCACTTATCCAAAAAATAAATAAATTTTTGTGCTTCTAGCTGTTTGCTTTTTATTTTGATTTTATTTAGGTGACAGTTTACAGTTGGATGCCATAATCATAGTACTTTCTATTGTGATAAGATTATCACTGATAATCAAATGCATGTTTAACTTCGTACGCCTCATTGACTTGTTCATTTTCTTGGATTGTTGCCATCCCCGTTAGAAAATGTTTAAGTATAGAATGTTTGACCAATGATTATTGATGGATTACATAATCCACATAAGTTACTCTCATCTTTGCAGGTTCTGGTGTCACTACTGACATCTGGACTAGCTATGCTGCAAGGATCATGGCTATATCTGTAATACCATTTCTTGTTGTCCAGATACCACAAATTATGAATTCAACTTCAGGAAGACACTTGGCAGTCTTGATTGCACTTATTGTCTCTGTCTGTATGCTGATTTCATATTGTCTTTATCAGGTAAAATATATTTTCTATGCAGCATTGATCTTTCTGCCCCATGCAATATGCTCAATATTTTTGTTCATTTATTTATTTTGTCATGAATAAATTGAAACAATACATGGATACAAAAAAAGTTAGGTTATGGCATTTATTTGTTCAACTCATGTCTAAAAAAGTTTTGAAACATAAATATTGCAAGTATGTTTAACTTTATTGTGTACATATATCATGAACAAATTTGAACAATACAAGAATACAACAGCACTAGATAATGTAAACATGTTATAGCTATTACATGGACTCGGAAATGTGTATCGGGTGTGAACTGGTCCAGTTGAGGAGAAGCCATTTCCTTATTTCGTTACTATCAAATTCAAGTTTTTTCTTCTTCAAACATTGTTTAAAATTTAGAAGAAGAAGATCTAAGTACCTAATTTGGGTAGGGTGATGGATACATATTTCATTCCCTTACCCTTGTCATAATGCGAATCCAACAAGGAGAATTGAAGAGTCACATGTAACACTGCCTTCCATACTTCACTCGAGAAAATGTAATGTTGGGTAATGCTAATGCCTTTTTTTTTGCCTCTCTTGTCTTGGTTGCGAGCAAAACCTCTTGTTAATTAAGTCATCAGAAAGTGTATAGATTACATTTGGTGTTTTAATTTCCTTGCTTTCCTCTTCCAAAAGAGTGGAAACCTTGTTATCAGAGGCCATATTATCTCACCTGTCACCTGGACTTTAATCGCCAAGGTATGGTGAACTCCTATTTGTCGTGTTGAGTAGTGGGTTCCATCCCTGCTTGTAGTTAGTGTTGGAAAAAATGGTTTTATATAGGCATATTTGTTAACCCATTTTGGGTGGACCCCAAACGTCTATTGGTGTGGGTCCGAAGAGGTGTAGTGGTGAAGACGGAACGTCAAAACCATTTATATGTGAATGGGAAGATGACGTCGTTTTCAGGTTTAACATTAATTTTTAGATAAAAAATTCTTTTGAATTTTTTCAATAAAAATTTATTGTGGTCTTAAGGACAGAGTGTCACACACTCGACTTGGTCTTAAATTTTTGATTCGGTTCAACGAAATAAATTCTGTAAGATTTATTTTATTTTGTTTGATTTATTTTCAGTCTATTTTATTTTACACAGAAGATTGTTCCAACAGTTAGCTGGTTAAATTTCTTCCCTATTAACTGAATTGTTCGGGTTTTCCCTATCTGTGCTTAACTTTCCTTCTCTATATATAGGTTTTTCAGCCATGGATCCAGAGGAGAAGACTTGCTTATGCGAAGCATAAGCATGTAATATCAGGATTTCTGAAATATCTAAGGATGCGTGCACTGGGAAGGTTCATCAAGGACAATGGCGAGCTTAATACTGAAATTGTAGAAAAGTTGGTTTTCTTTTATACTTCCCACTGAAGATTCTGATTTCAGACTCACAAATTTTAGACTTGGACTCGCATATTTTCTGACTCTTGAATGGATTTTTGGCAGGCTATTTCACACAATTGACGGGGATAAGGATGGATTTGTTTCAGAACCTGAATTGAAAGCTTTGATCTTAGGAATGCGGCTTGATGAGATTAACTTTGATCAGGATGATGCTGTGAGGAAAGTGATGAACGATTTTGATACTTCTAATGATTATAAAATTGATTTGCGTGAGTTCATCGATGGAATCTCAAAATGGCTTGATGAGGCGAAGCAGGCTGGTGCTCCTTCTCGTGAGGCTGGTACTGCCACGATGAAATATCTTGATGACTTCCACAAGGTATCTCGTGCGATGTTGAATTTCTCTAGCTTTTAGTACTGCTCTCAGATCATGATATCATTAATGTTCATGCATTTACAGCAAACAAAGAGAGAACACTATCTTTTAGGGGATCAAAGCGGGGATCAAAGTGTGGATCAAAGTGACGAAGTCTTAGAGGGTGTTGAAAATCCCAAGTGGACCTCTCTTAAAGCTGTGTTGATGTTGGTAGTGGGGACTGTCATCGCAGCTGCATTTGCTGATCCTTTGGTAGATGCTGTTGATAATTTCTCCGATGCCACAAGCATTCCATCTTTCTTCATCTCATTTATTGCGCTGCCTTTGGCTACCAACTCTAGCGAGGCAGTATCGGCTATTATCTTTGCCAGCCGGAAAAGGATGAGATCAGCCTCATTAACATTTTCCGAGGTTTGTTTTCCCTTTTTTATTTGTATTCCATCAGTGGCAGCAGTACATGAGGGGAAGGGTATGCAATTGAATATTCTGACTATGTTTTTATTTGTGTGTATATATGTAATAGCGTACTCCTTAGAATTTGAACACCCAAGTTTACATATTTTGAATATCTATACCAAAAATCTCAAGCAACGAACTCACCCACTTCAAACTTTGCACACCCACCCATAACATACTCACAATCTCTTTTAATTCTGGATGTAATTCCCCCATCAGAAACACTACGTGTCTAGAAAAAGTGTCTACAAAGTGAAGTAAGTGAAATAAATTTGAAGTTAGGTGGTGTGGGACACATCCAAATTGCACCCAGTCTATACACTTCATTTTCTTAGTTCTTTTTTTGATGAAGTAGTAATAGTGTACCCTCATATGAAAACCAAAAAAGCTATTTTCATATAAAAGAAAAAGAGAGATAATACCCGAAAGATAGCTCATTTAGTAAATGTGGCTGATGTTGAATTAAGATATTGAAATTGAGAAAAACTGCCTTCAAGCTCCATCAAAACTAGGTAGAAGTCGTGTGACTCTTTGAAAACAATTGAGAACTCCATATATTCAGTATTTGTTTTAGATTGAAACAATTGTATAAATATATCTTAATTGTTTTGTGTTTTTGATTTTAGAGTTTAAATTAGATGATTTATTGGAAGTGAATGATAGATATAGATAAAAATGAATTTTTTTTTGTAAATTGAAGTTGTTGAATGCCGTGACCTCTGAGTTTTTTCTGTTGCAGTTATATGGGGCAGTAACCATGAACAACGTCCTTTGCTTGTCGGTTTTCTTAGCTTTGGTTTATGTCCGAGGATTGACGTGGGACTTCTCAGCGGAAGTTCTGGTTATTTTAGTTGTTTGCCTCGTGATGGGTGCATTTGCTAGCTTCCGAACCACCTTCCCTCTTTGGACAGCTTTAGTGGCGTTCTGCCTCTATCCGTTCTCCCTGGCACTCGTGTATGTTCTTGACTATGTTCTTGGCTGGTCATAGAGAGATTCATAGAGGTTGGTACTTTCAGCCGATTGAGTAATCAATCGTGGTTTCTTACCTTTGAAACTTATCTGCTGTTTTTTTTTTTTTTTTCCCTGTTAGTTTGTAAATCTGAGTATTTGTCACATTAGTGACTTTGAAATGTCTAGAACTATGGCATGGCTATTTTCGGGATATATAGAAAGCCATGATGATGTTGCATTCCATCTTGTGTATCATTCATGTGCAAGCTTGATATTGTAGTTTGTCTGTTATATGTGTGTGAATTTTAATTGGATAATTTGATTATGAATTGAGTTAGTTCAAGGGTTTGGTGAGGGATTTAGCTTGATATTTCACACATCTTTCACACTTTTTTTATTTTCCTTTTCAAATCGCTACACAAATTCATGAATCAAATACAGTCTTAAGAAATTAGGTCATGTGTGATTGAGAGAAAAAAAAAAAGGTAAATTGAATTTCTCAAGCCAAATTCTTGGTTTTTTTATTTTTATTTTTCTTTTCTTTATGGAGCTCTTCAATCAGTAATAATGGCTTCCAAAAAAAACAATATGAACATATTATATTTTAAAGTTGAAAGAATTAAGATTTTTATTTTTTTTAACTTGAAGGATTAGTGATTTGACATTTCTAAAAATAAACACTAGTCAATAAGCAAATTCCTTTCTTACTTCAATTTGTTTGTTTGTTTTTTTATTTTTTTTATAAATATATATTTTGACAAAACCTTCTTAATATGGGTCCTACATAAACAAAGAAAAAAAATTAAATAAATAAATAATTGACATCTTGCTAATGTCAAATATGACATACATAGGCGCAATGACAAATACTACTTAGATAAATGACAATTTTTTTTTTTTAGAAAAATTAAATATTACATGGTAAGTTATCACATAAGATTTGATGAAAATGCTTTTGTGGTTAAATCACCTCTAACTATCATGGACTTGGTTAGGCTCATGTCAACTGTTAGACAACTCAATAACTGAAGAGAAACTGAATCATTGTATGATAAAAGCAAAAAATTTAAAAATAATTCTCATTTCACCCACATGAATTTTGTTGATATTAGCATCTATATATATATATATATTTAAAGAGTAATGTCATACAAATAAATTTTGTATATATTTTTTTATTAATTAGTGTGACGTTTACAATATGTTCATAGTGAATCCTGTTTCAAGTATCAATGTTTTGTTAGTGTATGACACATTAATTAACCAAAAAAATTTGAAAATATTATAAAATTTAGGGTAAGTTACAAATACATCCTCGAGATTTGATTAAAAATATGAATCGCTCCCTATAGTTTTGGAAATTACATTCTACTCATTGAGATTTCTAATTTTATAACAAATCATCCCTAATACTAATAAATCATCAAGTCAATTAACAATTTTTAATGATGTTAGAAATATGTTTTCATTAATAATTTAGGTAATTTTGTTATTGTATAGGAGAACAATTATGGATTTCATTTTTTTAGTTAATTCTGTAAAATAAAAAATACTAATAAGGACGTATTTATATTTTTTCATATCACAATAGACAATTTGTATTTTAAGCAAACTTCAAAAGGTATATTTGTAATTTATTCTAAAATTTATGTCACTAATGTTTGGGACCTCCACTGGAGGAGACCTCTAGTGGGCGGTTATTGGCCAAATTTTTTTTTTTTTTTTTTAATCACTAACTTATACATGTGTGTGGAATAATAGAGGTAGGGTATAGTGGGGGGTTTGTATCATGGTTGAATTTATATAGAACTTTATTATCTAAATCCTTATGGGGATCAAGCAATTCATGATGTAAGCATGTATCCTTCCCCTCTCAAACAAATCTCTCACAGTAAGCCATAGCTCTCATCACTCATCTGCTAGTGTAACGAGATTCCCAAAATCCACGTGCAAAAACTTTTTATCAATCAAAGGGTGTGCTTGACTCATCCACAACCAAACAAAATGTTGCACAACCAACAATGCAACAGACAAATAATTTTAACATAAATTGTGCATAGAATGTTGTGTAGTTAGAGTTACAAGACAGCGTACAAGATGCAAGTTATTTGAGCTTGACTTCTTAAATGTTTGTTAAAAATAAATTTATTAGGTAAACGACAATGCTACGTAGTTCAAATTTTGTGGCTCAAAAGTGGCTCAAATGGCCAAAACGACGTCGTTTTGAGTACAGAACAACATAAAAATGGCCAAAACGACGTCGTTTTGGCCATTTGAGTCACTTTTGAGCCACAAAATTTGAGTTACGAGACAGTTTCCTTATGTAAATAAATCAAGTTAAATTTTAACACTTTTTAAAATTTGTGGTGAATTTTCAAGTCAACTTTGAAAAATTTGTTACTCGGCTCGACTCAATTATATGCATTATAAAAAATTAAACTGTCTAAATTGGCTTGCAATAAACTCAATTATAACTCATTTAAGATTAACTTGAAAAAATTGAACACATTTTGAAATTCATTAAGTTTTCAAGTTATGTTGAACAAGCTATTACTAAACTTGATTCATTTACAACCTATGTGTCCCTAATATATGTGTTGTGAACACGTCTTGGGAGCTAAATCAGTTTGCTGTCATGACAACAACATTTTGTGTGCAAGAGTGTGCGCAAACTTCCTTGCATCAAATTTGTAACTCCCAAAATAAAAACAAGTCAATTGCATCTCTCCCCACTGGCATCTTCATGCTTCATGCTTACATAATGCAATATCCAACATTATCTCTTCACAACCAAACTTCCTTGCATCAAATTTGTAACTCCCAAAATAAAAACAAGTCAATTGCATCTCTCCCCACTGTCATCTTCATGCTTCATGCTTACATAATGCAATATCCATATTCATATCTCTACTTTTACACATAAAAAAAACTAGATTAAAAAGAATTTAAAAAAAAAAAACCCGCATGCTAGCATGTTTGAGAGAAAAAGCTACAGCCTGCCAAAACATCACAAGCAATGGGCTAAAGCAATTGGCCTGCCAAAACATGAAGAAATGGACTAACCCTCCTACAACTTCAGATAGAGGTCAAGTTTTTCACCAACTTCACCATTGCAGCCGCTAATGGTGGTTGTTGCTTGGTCAATCCGTGCCTTTGCCAGAGGAAAGAAGCTGTATAAAGGCTGTTTTTGGGGCCAGGGATGGTGAATTGGGTCTTCAGCACTTCCCTGAAAAATACAATGCAAGTGAACTATTAGATGATGTGATTGGAATGAAATCAGGAATCAAAAAAATTGATAATGGATTTTTGTTATTTAATCTCACTTGATGTGGTAGAGATTGAAGTTCTGATAATTCTTGGGTATATGGGGTTTGAAACAATGAGGGGTGCTTGTACTTTGAATTAGATTGGGGCAAAGCTGTTGCAGGAGAAGCCAATGAGAGAAAATCTCCGTTTAAATCGCCATTCTCTTTTACCACTTTCTTTGTGTTAGAATAGAAAAAGAGAGAAAATAATATGTATTGTATGTAATGAATTAATTCTATACAATAGAAGGCCTGTATATATAGGCTGAGAAGAAGTATCATACTATAAACTTAACTATGAAAAAGAGTATCTTATAAGAAACCTAACTATGGTTATTCCCAAATATATCTAGGAAATCAATACCTAATATATCTAGGAATATATACTATATATATTTTAACATCCCCCTTCAAACTCAAAGAGTATAAATATCTTGAGTTTGGAGAGAAAAATTAAAACATGAAATAAAACTAAATAAAATAAAAAACAAATAGATTGCAAAGTTTGAACGGGAAGCGCAAGGGCGCTTGAGATAAATTAGAGGCCGGAGGTAATGCCGGGAGACAGTTTATGGTCGTGCTGGACCAGTGAAGGAATTGGCCGAAACTAATGTCGAGACAGTTTAAGGTCATATCGGACCGTTGTAGGAGCTGGCCAGAACTAATGCTAAGACAGTTTAAGGTCATGCTAGGCTGTTGTAGGAGCTAACCAGAATCAATGTCAGAACAGTTTAAAGGGTTCATGTCGGACCGATGTAGAGAATTGGATGTCGGAACCAACAAGCGTGACACACACATAACTTATGACGTGGTGCTGAACGATGATGGCAACAGAAGATTGAGTGCCCCAAGGGGGCTTGGATTGTGCGCCAGAGGGTGCAGCTTGTATAGTGCGCCAAGGAGACGACTTAGAGAGTGCGCCAAAAGGAGGCGGCTTAGGAAGTGCGCCAAATGGAAGAAAAAAAAAAAAAAAAGTGTTACGAGTAAAAAAAAAATGATATTTGGGGTAGGAATAGACCAACGAATAGAGGAAGAGATCACCACGAAGTGATACTGAAAGGAAAATATGGCAGTTTCATGGGTTGAGGTCCGACGGGCGGCCAAGCCAAGGTTGTTGTCCGCCCGTAAGGTGAAAAACACCAAGAGTTTAATCTATAGCTTTGATACCATGTTAGAATAATAGAGAAAGAGAGAAAATAATATGTATTGTATTTAATGAATTAATCCTATACAATAAAGACCTGTATATATAAGCTGAGAAAAATTATTCTACTAGAAACCTAACTATGACTATTCCCAAATATATCTAAGAAATCAATATCTAATATATTTAGGAATATTTACCATATATATATATATATATTAATACTTTGGAATCAGCTCACACAAGATCGTTGAGCTCGAAGGGCCTTCTTTGAAGAGGATGCTAATTCAATGTCAGTATACAAGAATTACACAACTACGACCACAGTATGTATATACAACAAATCATCAAAAGAAAGCTGATCTGAAAATTGGGTTGTTGTGTTCGATATTAACTGTACTTCCATTGCCACATGAAGCTGATTCATCTGATCTAGTGATGGGAGGAACAAAGATGGGTGGAAATTTGCAAGGGAAAGCGGGGCCTGATAGATTATCAGAGGGGCCTGGTGGATTGTCTGGAGGGAAAGGATATGGCCTCTTCATTCCAACCATCTAAATTACATTATATAAAATAAATAAATAAAAAGCCCATAAATATCGATGAAGCAATTTCCATTAAATGTCATTAAGAAAAATACAATTGAAATATGTAAGAATCCCATACTAAGATAAAGAAAATGCTAAGCTTATAAAATTATTATACAAAAAAACTCATACAGAATAATGTGACGAAAGCAATTATCAATCAACCTTTTGTTTTCCAATGAATGGATGTAAATAGGTCAAATCATTCTATATAAAATTTCTACATATAAATCCTATCAATTCAATTGTTTTCATATGAGTTTTTACTTGTAACATGAGAAAATAAAAAAAGAACATATAAAAGATCCATATTTCCAATGTCTTGATTTTGATGAGAAAAACCAATTCTAGCTCTTTCCAAGAAAACATCTGTCAAATTGTAAACTACAGAAATTAATGATTTTAACAGAGTCACCCTAATAAATAGAACTTGCTTTAGTGAATCTCAACCAAGTGCAGGAAAAATTGCGGCCTACAGGCTGAGAAAATGAAAGAAAGTTGAGCATTACCTTCTCTTCCTCATGCTACAAAAATGTGTAGTTGTTGCCATAAAAGCTTTGGTTTGAGGGGGGGCTCCGTCTGATGATAATTGATATCAGATGATGATATGAAGTACCTTATGATTATGTGATTGACTTTAATTTTTGTGTATGGATAATATATATAAAATATTTTATAAAATGAATCATTCGAATCATTAAAATGAGATTCATAATAATCTCTGCGAACTAACACAACACCTTTCAATTCATATTTTGGATCATCCCTTATTTTAATGGAGTTGGAGTCATTACTGTGTGGCTCGTGAGAAATATTTTGCATTTTTTTTTTAATAATTCAAACCGTTCAATTTTTAAATAATATTAAATAAAATATATTTATAAAAAATTAAATCAACTCCATGGTCAGTTTCTACAAATAGGTTGAATAATTTCCCTGCCGACTAGTTTGTCGTCCGCTTGGTTGCGAGGAATGGAAGATACAAACAAACAAATCCTAACATTGAAAATTCCATGGTCTTCAGCCATAAATCACTCTGCCACTCATTCGGTCCCATTAACTCCCCATATTACTAATTTCCCCAATTAAAAATAGATATAATTAATTAATAGTTAAAAAATATATGACAGAGAAAATTATTATAAATATTTTAATTGATTGATATATTTGGTTCAACTTTGTTTTTTATTTAACGTAGATAAAAAAATTTTATGGTGTATACAATATATATATTTGATTATGATCTTTATAACTTTAGTTATGGTTTATTGTATTATTAATTATTATAATTATAATTTAAAAATTATTTAATTATATCTTAATTTTTTTTAAATTATTACTCCTATAATTATTCCAAGACATGTGATTTGTGTAACCAAACACATAAATTACATAAGATACCTTTGAAAGTCGTGTACAGAGCACTACCGTTGATAAATATTAGAATCATGGTCTAGTGGGTGACGATTGGAGTCTGGAAGTTTGCTCCCTCTCAGTTTCAGGTGTGAATCTCCTAGCCAGCAAATGCATATATTGGAGCCATGGACAACAGGACATAAGCCCTGTTTGAGGTGTGAATCTCCTAGCCAGCAAATGCATATATTAGAGCCATGAACCGCAGGACATAAGCCCTGTTTCGAAAAACTTGTTTGAGTTATAGAGACTTAGTTTGGTGTGCGTAAACTGACCCAAAATACCCTACGTAATAAAAAATAAAAAAAGTTGATAAATATTAGGAATTATATACGGTAACTCAAATAATAAAACATGAATAGATATCTACACTTGAAACACAGCCACTAGAGAAGATAACAAATGGCTGACACTAACAGCAACAGCCCACCTCTCACCCCCGTGTCTTTCCATCCTCTCCGCCACCGCCTACTGCCGCCTCATCACCAAATCTGGTTTCCGATGGAGTCCACGACGGTTTCCACGCTCCGCCGCTCCTCCTCCGCCTTAATCCGCTCCGTTCATCTGACTCGTGCGACCAGACCTACGGCTTCTTGCCCTGCACCACCACCGTATCTTCCTCGTTCTCATCTATGGCTACCTAATGTTTCTCGCCGCCACCTACCTTTCCAGCTCCAGCGAACTCTTGCTGGAGATTCTAGGTCCCGGTATCATCGGCGGCCTCTTCCTTCCCATTCTCTTCTCTCTTCCCGGTGCCATGCTTATTCTCGTTATTATTATTTGTCTTCGTTTTGATCTCCATTTTTACCTCTGTTTCTGGAAAATGAACGAAAAAAAAGAAAAGAAAAAAAGAATGAATATGTGAAATTCCTTGAATAACGTAAAAAAGTTTGAAAACATAAAAAACGACCTCACCTAGAAGTTTGAGGATTCTAAGAGGATGTAGTTAGTTAGTTATAAACTTTAATCTGTCTTGTTTAATAGTTTTATGCACACATGGTGTTTGTTGCTTTACTGTTGAAAGTTCCTGATCTTAGATTTAAAATTTTACCTGCCGTTTATTGAGAAATCATGAACCTTGTTTTAAATTTGTTGTGATTCGAATTTTAGTCGCCAAAAAGCCTTATTTTAGTCGCCAATCACTTTTGCTGACTAATATATTTGGTCGCCCGTTTGGTTGCCAATAGATTGTCGGGGAAACAGTCGGCGATTAAAAATTTTTTGGTAGTCAAAAGTGACCTATTGGCGACTAAAACTTTAGTCGCCATATTGTTTTTAAAAATAATTAAATATATGTATTTTTACTTTTAGCAACTAAATTATTTAGTAGCCAATTGAGCATGTATGTTTGGCGACTAAATTTTTGGTAGTTAGAAGTTTCACTTTTTGAGAATTGGCGACTAAACATTTAGTAGCCAAAAGTTTCCTTATTACAATTGGCGACTAAAAGTTTAGTAGCCAAAAGTTTTACTTTTTCACAATTGGCGACTAAAATTTTAGTAACCAAAACCCAATTTGTGATATTTGTTTAGTCGCCAAAAGATCTCATTTAGTTTTTATAATTTGTTTTGTAATATTTTTTACGCTACCTGAAACCTGTGCATATACAAAATTATTCATTCATTCATTCAATTCTCAACCATTCAATAAAAATATTTCTCCACAACTTGTAGCATTCAATTTCCAACCATATACAAAATTTAACTATTAAAAGCCATTCGAATGCCTTATTTCAACAAAATTGTCACAACCCAGTCTCGGCAAGGCAACCCATGCCAAGAGGGCGCACTTCAACGCTATAACACCTGTACACAATAATCACCTGTATAATTCTTATATCACATCACCAATAGTGCATATGACCCTTCAATTGGCCAACATATATGAGATGATCCATTCAAAGACAAAAATATCATCATGCTACTAAGATAGTTTCCATGCACCACTACCCCCAAAATAAAACATACTATTCGTGAATCCATCAATACATCCAACTTCACAAAGTAAATATTCACAATCAACCTACTTCATAAAACAAAGGATAAAACTACATCCTAGAGTGACCCTAAGCAAAACTTCAACTACTAGATGTTCACATTTGATCCTCCAGAAACTCTAATTTTCTAAGTTGAGGCGAGCCACACAAAAGTCTAGGAATCTGAAAAAAAAAAATTAATTAAAAAAAAGAATGAGCTAGAGCCTAATGAGTACATCAAGCCCATAGAGTTATAAAGCTTGCTCCTTCCAATTGGGTTCAAAATAAGATAATAAAAACAACAGCTTAATTGGACTGAAATTTATAAAAATTGAGAAAATTTTGCATGAACCTTTATCAAGACTTTTCCAAAGAATCTCATAATGTAGGAAAAATACATTTGAATAAGGAAAGTAAACAAAAATACAACTTTTCAATACATTAAGATTTCATGTCCATCATACGAACCACTACATAGCCTTAGGGTCGCGTTACCTCGCGACTTAGGTGGTGACGGTACCATGACCCAAAACATAACCATAGGAACATAACTTATGTCATCGTAGCACTTCAATTCTCATTTTAATGTTTTGGTCCCTAGGACCCCTTATGTACAACGACCCTTATGGTCCTTAAAACATTTCGGTCCCCAAGACCCCAAAGCATTTCGACCCTTTTGGCCCCAAAGTCTATATTCGGTTATATGATCAATAAAAATAAATACTCTCGCATGACGTTTCATTGTCATTTAATTATCATCATCATAAACTTTGAAGGACTCAACTTAAATAAATTCTCATAAAAATTATTGCTTCATTATACAAATGAAATCATATATTTATTTAAACTCAACATTTGACCTCAATAAATTTATAGATTTTCTTCTTATACATATATCATGATGAAATGTGTTACTTCCTTTAATTCAAAAATATTTTCAAACTTTGTATTAAAGATAGAGATAAGGTAAATTTCCATAGTAAGTATACTCATCTCCAAAATAGCAAAAGCGTAGATTTGAAACTCTACGATTTAATTCCCAAGAGGTGTAGAGACGCTTTCCTCTAATTCTAACAATTAATAAATAGGATCTAAAATTAAGGAAAAGCTTTCAATGAAAATTACAACATCTACAAAATTGATCCTAAAAAGACATGCTATGGAATAACAAGCTAAAGAACTCTTCCAACTTCAAGTCACCCAAACATACTTCTTATCCAATCTCCACAACACCTATCCTTTGTACATTTTTGAGTTATTAACCTTTTTAAATATCTAACCAATTTATATGCACAATACCACCATCAATTAAACCACAAAAGTCAAAAATCAACATTTTCATAAACTCAACAACTTAGGTAAACTACTTCAATCATTAATAAAATTCCTCCAAAATCGTTTATAGAACATAGAGATACCCAATCCACCATTTATCAAATCAATTTCAACATATAAATTTCTTAACACCAAAATCTCCAATTTTTACATCACATTCAAACCTAGATTAACCCAAATCTCAATCTCCAAAACAACTATCAAATTGATCATTAAACCAATAATTTCATGAACTCGTGATTTTTATAACTTTTTCTTCAAAATCATTTATATACTCTATTGCATGTATCCAATCTTCAAACATTTCTTGTTGCATGTAATTCATAGAACTCAATTTAAGAATGATTCTCAAAATTGAACTCAAATTTGACAAATTTAAAGAATCATAACTCATATTCTTCAACCTAACTTGATTTTTGATGCAAAACTCAATTCCTATCAATTTATATAATCAATTTTCAAATCTTCACTTTTAATCCTTTCAAAATTCACCTTGAATCAATTTTTGTTTAGATTATTTAAACAACACTAGAAAGTGAATGAAATTTCTTACCTTAAGATGATTTTTTCATAATTTTTAACTTCAATTTTGATATCCTACAAAACCCTCTTCTTCTTTATTCTTCCTTTCTTCCTTCTCCACGATTTTCTCCAGCAAGATGACTACAATATGTATCTCTATATATATAGGTAATGAAGCTCTCTCTCTCTCTCTCTCTCTCTCTCTCTCCCCTTAATTCTTTTCTCAGGACAATATTTGAGTTAGAAGAACGTAAACCTTTTGGAGTTCCAGCACACTACAAAATACATACTCACCCTTTTTGCCCTCAGCCTTACACGTGCACACACACACGTCAACACACACACACACACACACACACACACAAAAAAAATATTTCAGCACAACACTCTCATACATACACACCCACTAGTTTGCTCAATACACCCACACCCACTAGTTTGCTCAATACACCCACACCCACACCCACACCCACTCCCATCCTTAATTTTAGATTCTTCCATAATTTAATTTATATTTAGGATTAATTTACCATCACTTAGTCTTAATAAATCTTGATTAACACATAATTAAATCAATCATGGCTAATCACAAATCTCACTTAATTAGTCTAATTTGACTTCCTTTAGAGCCCAATTAATTATATTTAAATTTATCAATCCGAATCAGATTTTTAATCAAACTCTCAAAAGGCTCTAAATATTAAATTAAACTTATTGTCATCATCAATTTTGGTTTCTCAAATCATTTAGTCCTTCAATTTCTGATCAGACTCCAAATTTCTGTCAATTAAATTATATTTTCAAATTAGACACCCCATAAATAAATTTAATTCGTAATAATCACAATTCTCAATCCTCATAATTTAATTAACTTTATTAACTTCAATTCGGATCTAATTAATCGAATCTCAATTTTACTAAACTGAATCGAATATTATTAAACTCCTAAATGGGTCCGTAATTAAAATTTGATTGATTCAACTTCTTAATTTCACTTCCTTAAGCCATTTGGACCCTTAATTTCTAATTTCAAAATAAATCTTTAATAGAATCATATGTGAATTAGATTCCACAATTCTCATAAATCCCAAATTAAATTAGGATAACGACTAGTTAAAATCCCAAATCTCCTTAATTAACCAAATATAAAAATATTATACGTGGCAGGATCGTCACAAAATGTAATAAGCAGTGAAAAATAGAGACATAGACAACGTAATAACCCTCAAGCATCCTTAGCCTTTTGATCTCTTAGTTGCTCAAGCTCTTCAATCAACACCGTCAAATTTCTATGAGATGATCCACCTTTTTTAACAGCTTTCAATGCCATCTCTCCCAACACTTTAGCCTTATCTGTCATCATCACCGCCATCCATCACACTCCTCACGGCGGTCTCTATATTCTCTTTCCTCACCATAATCTTTCCAGCATCAATCTACAAGTTCTAATCATTCTTCTTAATTATTGAATTGGAACTATCAAAAGAAACATTATAAACATTGTGGAATGAATTTATGAGACCATTATTCATAAAAAAATTTATGAGAGGCCAACAATTTCAAAAAACATTCATAAAAATTTCAGAATATGTATATATATATATACTAGAAATAACGCGTGCCTGAAAGCACGCCCAATAAAACTTAAGAATATATATATATATATATATATATTTATCAGCAAAAAAAAACTTTATTGATGAAGAAAGTAAGATACATGCGTAAACTTACATCAACAAAGAAGAGAAGTGCAAATAACATCATAACTAACCTGACCAATCCCAACTAGGTTGGCACCGATAAGGAAGCATAATCCTTTGCTAGCACTTAACCCATGATTAGTGAGGAACCAATCAAAAGAACCAAAAAGAAAGAGAGAAAAAACAACAAAGAACCAACAACAATAAGAGCAAACATAACAGACCAACTAAAATCAGTCCTAAAATCAGCACCGAGCAAACCAACTTCCTACAGGATACACCAGTTAACCTCTGACCACCTATTTGCAGCCTCCAATCATCCTCATACACTAAACAGACTCCAAAACCACACAGCAGACCAGCAACCAACCAACAGTAGACTCCTAAACATCAGCCTCAATCCATTAAGAAACAGGACAAAATCCATAGCAGCAGCAACCGCCAACAATGAAGAGATCAAAACATAAGGCAACTGCACATCAAAAGCAAATCAGATTTTAATCCTATCAAGAGCATTCCTTTCACCCAGACCAGCAGCACAGATCAGCACACCAGATTCTTGCAGGTTATCTACCAAGACCATGGCATAATACTATTGCTGCTAAACCTCTCACACAAATCATCCAAATACAAATTCAGTGGCAGCATAGCTTCATGACTTTATAACTTGAGCAAGTTACCCATAACTCCGACTACAGCTTCTATTGCTGTAGCAACCCGACATCTGGAATTCTCCAGGATCCCAAACACACAGGAGGCCACCTGATGACCCTTGTGAACCTGAGCATACAGTCCCGCATCAGACCAATGACCCTCTACAACAACACACTAGGGACCACACCATTTACCCTTTTACCATGAACTCCACCCAACATCACTTCCAATTAACAAACCAACAACCCTGAAATAGAGATCCAGCTGATGGTACCAAACAATTATTCTACATTGATGTCAAAACTCAACATATGAGCATAAGCTACAGAATTAAACCAAATTGAACAGAACAGATCAGGTTAGTAAGCAGAGAAAATCCCCTAGAAAATCAATCCCACTCTGCCAAGAAGAATAGCCCCAGCAGTTTCCATAGAACACACCAATACAGAACATAGAGTACCAGCAAGACAGCAACACAGAGTTGAACACATAGATACTGAACAACACCTAGATACAGAACACACCAATACAGAACATCCCCCATAAATGACCCAGTCCAAACATCACAGCAAGGAGAAAAAAACCCAAACAACCAGAGCACACCAGCAGCATACAACCAGAACACCCCAAGGCTAATCAGCAAGACCAGAACAACAGACCACCAGCATCTAACATGCTGATTTGAAAACACACCAGAACCTAAAGTGCTGATACCCTGTTGAGCTGCAAAAAGACACCATAATTCCAATCCTATATTGACTTCCAACTCTATAAGCCACCAGGGCAATCTGCTGCAGAAACTCCTAAGGCAAGCACCTTCTAATCTATTGCAGATTATGCACCAGATCATGGACAGTGTAGTTCAAAGCTGGGACATAAGACTTAACCCACAAAGCAATTCGAACCTCAATGGTTTCACACAGAGCTACGAAATTAGGCTCCACCCCATTGAACACAGAGTCATTCCTCTGTTTCCATATGGACCAGAAAATAGCATATGGTATTACACTCCACAACTTCTTTTCAAGTTGCCTCATTCTACAACCAGACCACCACTGAAGAGCACTCTGAACCGAACCTGGTTAAGACCACTACATCCCCCACCCTCTGACAAAATAAGACCATATTAGCCATACACAAGGGCAGTGAAGTAACACATGGTTAATAGTTTCCTCCGCTTCTTTGCAGAAAACACAACAAACATCAACATTGGCATTTAGGATACCAATCCTGCGCAAATAACTAGCAGATTTGATTCTTCCCCTCCAAACCAACCAACCAACCAAAGAATTGTGCTCTTGGTGGAGCAGGGGTCTTCCACAAAAAACTAGAGATCAAACTATTAGACCCAAAGCCCAATTCAAACCACTGATAGACAGATGATACACTGAAGCATCCAGATGTATTAGCATTCCAAGTTAGACAGTCAGTAACATTAGCTCTAAGCAAAGGGGGACTACTTAGATGCACTAGCAATCTACTCAATTCTACTTCCTCCCAAGCAAAGAGGGGCCTCCTAAAATTAAACACCCAATTCCCATCTACATCTCAATTGCTGTGAAACATGAATACAGACCCTTGTTTATCAACTGATAGAGAATATAGTCTAGGAAACTCATCTCTAAGACAAACACCCTCTGTCCAACAATCAGACCAAAATCTAATTCTTCTGCCATCCCCAATCTTGACCACAGCATTGCTCCTAAAAAAATTGCATAAGATTTGCCCTAGAAGCCACAGTGTAAATAATGTCAGCCCAAGTCTTGGAGAAGCTTCTAGCCGTCTCAGTAGAAGGAAACCATGCCCAACCTGACTCCCTGTACTTACCACATATAACATCCTTCCAAAGAGAATTCTCTTCAGTACCAAACCTCCACCACCACTTCAGTAAAAGGCATACATTCATAATTCTAATTCTCTTAATACCCAACCCTCCTATGTTTTTACTTTTAGAAACATCCTCCCATTTCACCAAGTGCACTTTCCTCCTCAGATCTGAGCCACCCCAAAGAAAAGCAGACTGGATACTTTCCATCTTTTTTGCTACCATCTCAGGCATCTTAAAGATTGAGAGATAAAAAATAGGTAAGCTGGCAAGAACAGACTTAATCATGGTCAGTCGACCTGCAAAGGATAGATATCTTCTCTTCCAAAAAGCAAGTCTTTGTTTACACTTATCAATCACTGGCAGCCAAGTTCTACTACTTAAGAATATATTTTAATTTTATTATAGACATTTTGTTTCTATTAACAAACACCAAAGTGTAAGCTTCATTTAGGCATTGCATCAAACAATTGGTGAGCAGAAGGTGCAACAGACAATAGAAATTCATGGCAAACTACACATGTATCAGCACAAACAAAGAATAATGATTTGGAATTATATACATGCATTGCACACATTCAGGTGACACATGCATGGTAATGATGAGGAATAGTTGAACTACTAATGTATTTGAAAGAGTAAAACTCATTTTAGAATTGTACTGACAGGAGAAACCATTCCTTTTGGACGACTACAACAATTATAAAATTGACGTTTCAAATTATAACAATTATAAAATTAATAATTTAGATATATTATACTTTGCAAATTATAACTATTCTAAAATTAAAATTAATAATTTAGATATATTATACTCTGCATATAATCCTATCAAGATTATACGGATACAAGCACAATTAGGTCCCACTAACACAGAAAACATTTGAAACAATATAGTGAATATAGAAGAAACAATGTCAAAAATGAGGAAACCAAGAAGGTTACAACTAACAAAGCTCGTGGAGTGCAATAACAAACTTTCTAGTTTGGCTCTTGCATATTCTACCTGTACGAATACTTAGACATTGTAAGATTAATAAAAGAATATTCAGTGATTGATAATTAACAACAAACTTTTTAACCAATAACTTGTGGCCCTGCACAAATCCCCTTTCAGCACTCGGTTCAATCCAAGATAAAGTAGTGAATAGAATATTAGAATAGATTAATAAATTATATATGCTCTTTTAGTGTTGATAGAAAGCCATTTCTGCATATTCCAACATACCAGAAAATACAAAGTAGCACCTTTGACACCTAATTGTACTGGGTTCCCCAATAAATACCTTAAGCAAGGACAATAATGCAATGCATGCCAAAGTGCAGCAATGCCCATATCTATGCACAGTCCTTGCAGCTCGAGAAATCATCATAGCTACAAAATATGGGGCTCATCACAATCAACCAACAGGATTTAGTGATGTTGCTGCGCGGATTGCGCAGCAGCAATCGTTGTGCGTCAAAATGGGCCCATTTCAGGGCCCATTTTGATAATCCAAACCGGATATCGTTTACTCATTCATCTACTCACATTTGTATCTATATAAAAATAAATAATAATTGTAAATTAAAGTATTAAAATGAATACAAATGTGAGTGGATGAATAGGTAAACGATGTCCGATTAACTTAATTTTTTGCAGGCATGTTCTACTTGATGTATTCTAAAATGTGAACGGTTCGGATTATCAAAATGGGCCTTGAAATGGGCCCATTTTCACGCACAACAGTTGCTGCTACGCAATCCGCGCAGCAGCATCACTAAATCCCAACCGAACATGATCGAGTACAAAATCTATCAGCATGCTAGAGCAACTAGGCTTTAAAAATGTTTACAATATATACTTATATATATAAAGACACTCCAACTGAGCATGTTTTGGCATGTTGATGGTGGCCACACTCCCTTTGGACACTACACATGCATAGAAGAGACTAGAGCATTTGATTGTTCTGTAGGCTTTACCAAATCGCATAGTACACTACAAAACTACAAGAACAAACTAGACAGAGACAGTTAATCTAAAATCGGTATCCACATTAGTTCTAGAATCACAAGCCCAAATGAAGTCAGAAAAATCATATTTTTCTTCTCTTTCTGAAACAGTTAACGATAACACTAAACAGTGCTTATAAGGGTGCACATTTAATTATTAATAGATATGTACTATATACGAAATTCCAAATATCAAAGCAATAAAAAAAAAACTTGTAATCAAATAAACAGAATAATTAGACCCAGCAATTGCTAAAAGCGCTATACCTGAAAATCAAAAAGTTGTTCCTTAGTCAATTCAGTTGTTAAAGTTGAAATAACCACAGAATTGTTCAGTTCTTGCAGTTTTTGGACAGAAGCAAAGGCTCGATTCTTCCCCACATCATCCTCAGAAAAGATAAAATTGCTGGATAAGTCCCACAACTCCACAATTCCCTCATCATGCAAGGTCACAGACTTGATACCAGCAAGAACAAGGTTCTTTGCTGCAAGATGCACATGCCCCATTTCATCAAAATCAGCAGGTCAAATATGTGGGATATCATCCCATGTGAGGGGTGATTCCCTTCACATGTGAGTGCACAAGCTTGCCAACCTACAAATGCACAAAGGTGATCTTTTCTCATGTGTTGGCCATGTGAAAGAAGTTGCAACATGTGGAGAAGGAGCTGGCCATGTCCAAGGACAACCAAGCTCTCCCTATTCTGTTAGTGTATAAATGGAGGTTGAGGGGAGAGTTGAAGAGTGAGAGAGAGAGAGCAGAGCAAGCCACAGAGAGTGAAATATGTGAGGCGGAGAGACCGTCTCCCTCGGTGTGAGCGAGGGAGACGGGTGAGTGTGTGAGTGAGGAGAGTGTGAGCTCCTCCTCTATTGTAATCTTTCTGTAATATTTCCATTGTTATAGTGATAACCGGCTACTCTCCCGTGGACGTAGGCATTGAGGCCGAACCACGTTAAATATTGTGTCTCCTTGAGTGTGGGTATGTTTTTCTGCACGGAATAATTTCTACAAGGTCTTGGGCGGGATCCCAGATCCCAACAATTGGTATCAGAGCCTCGTTGGTGGCGTTTCGGAACAAAAACAGCGTGTTGTTTGAAACTGCCCAGAAATCAAGTTGCTCGAAATCAGGTTTTGAGCACACCAGGAGCAAGGGCTCCAGAAGAGGAGTCCAACCATATAAAGCAGACACCTAGAGGAGGTACCACGCGCCGTCACGCGCCTCCTAAATAAGGCGCGTGAGGCCCAGTCTTGGCACGCGCCTCCACACGCCGTGAAGGCAGTCGGCGTGTCGGCCCAGTCTCAGGCACGCGCCACACGCGCGGTGAGAGGAAGAAGGTGACTGAGCAGACGCGCGTCCATGACACGCGCCAGGCCCACGCGCACGCCATGTGGACCCACGTCAGCAGCGACGTGTCATAATCACCGCCACGTGTCATCTACGTGGCAGCCCCGTCAGCAGCAGCGTCAGCAGCCAGGTCATCGACACGTGGCAGACAGGTCAGCGACACGTGCCAGTGCACGTCAGCGACACGTGACAGTCTGTCATCGCCACGTCAGCAAGTTGCCGCCATGTGGCAGCACAGTCATCTGCCACGTCAGCATACAGAGGAGGGATCTAGTGTTTTGCGGCGAAGGTACAGCCGCAGATCTGAGGCGTACAAAATGTTTTGGCTTAGATCTAAGCCATTTGAAGTCCGTTTTTGGCGATCCAATAGTGGTTTTCAACTATTTGGAGTATTCCGGACACATCCGTACGGTCAGATTTTGAAGACGGAGTTTCTGTAAAAAGAAGGCAGATTAAAGTGGCAGACGGCGTTAGGGACAGTGGACGGAATATTCTGTTAGTACACAGAATATTCCCTGAACTTCTGAAAATTGCAATTTGGCCCAGAATTTTTAGAAAATTGTGGTGTGGCCCAGCTTTCGGGGATAGTTTTCAGTGAGGTCCCCGAAAATGCAGCAAAGATTGGTTCTAGCTAAACGGACCGCTCCGGACGCAACCGCGAGGTCAAAATAGTGAAATTCTGAACGGTTTGGAAAGATTGTCAAAACATGGGTGTTTGCCATCTTCAATACTCGAAGGAAGGTTGCCGGATATT
>NW_021024856.1:0-12726 GCF_004153795.1 Camellia sinensis
GAAGAAGAGATGTTACCATAACCCCTCCCCTAGCACCTGGTAAACTGGCTTGTTGTTAATGTTGTTGAGTGGGGTGTATTGTTGGCTTACTACGCAAATAGCTTAGTAGAGTGAAATGGGATTGTTGTTGTTTCGTTGTAACTAAAATATCATGGTTTGATTGGTTACAGTTCGGAGGCCTGAGTTACTCCATTGGTGATTGTAATACATGTTGGTGGGTTGTAAATTTATATTTTTACAAAGATATTGCGTGTATGTTATGATAGAAATGGAAACGAACAAAATGTCTTTTTTGTCTTTGGAAAGTGTGAGGAGAACGAATGTTTTTATAGATAAACATGTTTGAAAAGGTACATCTGAGTATGTATTAGGAAATGGAAGAGGTATCGGGCTTAGTGGTGATTACTTCTAAGTATTTGTCAATGTTATGAAAGATTGGGATGGGGTTAATGAAAGAAAAAGGAAAGACAAACCACTTGTAGTGTTGAATGAAACGGTTGTTTTTCGAGAAAAGTCATACATATATAATTTTGTATAAACTGGTCACATTACTATCTAGTATGAGAATGAGTGTTCATGTTCATAGCTATCTGTAAGTTGTTATCGTTGAGGATCATGTGAGTTCCCTACTGACTATATGTTCATCCCACGTTGTTGAATCTTTTTCAGGTATTAAGCAGATTGAGCTGCAAGATTTGGATCTATTTATTTACTGGCCACGGGCCTCAGTTATGTTGGCGGAATGCCATTGTTGTAAAAGGTTACACCCTTCTTCTTGTACCTTAAGTGATGTAAGCCCAAGGGCAAATTTTTTTAAGTATGTTCATGTAATGTGTTTACTTGCATGCGAATGAGAGTATTGTTAATCATTTCTACGGATTGAATGTATAAGTTTATTTTCGCATGTTATCCTTGAAATTGAATTAAGTTAATGAATTTGGAATGACTTCGAGTAATAAATAGTGGGGTTGACAACTTGTATCAGAACTAGCCGGGTTTGAATACTTTGGGCTCTCGTGGGAATTGGTGGTTTACCACAAGTGGGTTTACTACGTATTGTCGAGGACGTTGCATAGTAGACTATCACAAAGTTAGGGACGTATGTGTGTTGCATTTATGTGAAGCATGGGATTCAGTCCTCCTGAGATACGATAGTTCATAGCCGGTTGAACTATACGTTGTGAAATGGTCCTTTTGGAAAACAGCCCTGATCAACGTGGTTTCTGATGGGAATTCCTTGAGGAGTTCCAGGGAATGAGTGGTCTATCTTCGTGATTTCGATTTCGATTACCGCGTGTTATAATCTGGATCATAAATTGATGTAGTCAATGAGAGAGTGTAAATTATTGAGACGTGTCCTTGTAACTTAACGGTTTAGTGGGCGAAAAGTTTGGCCTCGGTAGAAGGCTATTGTGTTTTGCGCTAAGTGTGATTTGCCTTCGGTTTATTAGGATGTCTACAAGAGGGTGTAAGAGGTCGGCGATGAGTAGTAGGTAGCGCCAGGAGAGGCAACAAACAGTTCCTTTATTACCTGCCTGCACATCATCACATCTGGCTCATGCAGTCGGCTGTCGGCGGAGGATGTCCGCACGTGAGATTGATGAGAGCAGTGCGGACGCCTAGTCGCACTGAGGGCTAGCAGTATGGCCATGCTCTTCAAACTTTAACTAAGAGTTCTTCGCTTTCCAGTCACCAGAGTTTGTGGGGGAGGCTAGAACCGTGGAGGCAGAGAGTTGGCTAGAGCAGTATTACACAGCACTCCTTGATATGCCTCAAGTCGAAGCGTAGGAGTTGAGGGTTTCTTTGGCGACTTTTCAGTGAAGGAGGATTGCGAGTTATTGGTGGAAGTATACGCTAAGAATAATGTGTAGCACGTGGGTTGGCTTTTTTACCGAGGCCTTTTTGGCCAAGTATTTCCCTCCTTCTACACTGTGAAAGGTTGAGGGATTAGTTTTTGGACTGCGCAGGATGAATACTCCTGTGGCACAGTTTGAGATTGCGGTTTGCTTAGCTTGTCGGAGGTTTGCTCCAGAGTTGTTGGCCAAACAGCCAGGAGTGCGTCGTTGGTTTGAGTTTGAAGGCGGTTATGTTTTCGACTATTCGGGAGAAGTGTAGCTGGATCCTTTTGGAAGGTATTATATATCTTCTAGTCGACGGTATCACAAAAAATCAGGAACAGCCTGCGCCCAGTGGGAGGCCATGATGCGGCGAACGATGATCGGGTTAAGGAGGGAGACCGTTTTAGGTAAGTCCTAGTTCTTAAGCGCTTCTATGGCTCAGTAAGGGGTGGAGGCGGAACATGCTCGAGTCCAGGGGCTGGTTCTTCTTGTCTCACCAGGGTTTCGGAACTCTCTTTGGAGGTCCGCGGATGGTGCAGGTTTCACGACTAGTCTCTAGAGTAGCGGGGCCTTGGTGGTTGTTTCGTTTGTGTGCCAAGCAGCGACCCATCGTGTAGACGTTTTTTCCTTTGCCGTTGTAAGTTCTTTCGGTAGGTTTTCATAAACCCAGTCGACTCAAGTTTGTTACCGCCTCCAGTCAAGGACGCTATCACAGTAACCAGACAGGTCAGGGCCAGGCCTTCGGAAGCCTCGCGAGGGGCGACCCTTACTAAGTAGGCCCGATAGTATTACCCCCTGGGGGGGAACTTTTTGTGGTTGTTGGCCGGTGTGTATCAATGTGATATCATCTTGTTGTGACCGTGTACTGTTGGATTGCTTGAGGCACCATGTTTTTGTATCGTATGCATATGTACTTTGTGTTTGTTAACCCTCAGGTATTGGGGAGTATGTATGGGTTTTAAGCTCTATTTATATTGAGAAGTTGTTAATGGGGTCAATGATCCTAATGTTGTTGCTTTCTTGGTACTGTATGATGAGTTAGTTGTGTGACGGCCTGTGTGCCTTATTCACTTTAATGATTATTTGTTGAGAACGGGAATCCGTGGGAGAATGTGTTAGATGTGGTGGTTATGAGAGTTGCGAGATGTTGCAAGGTTATGTGTGAATGTTGGGTATGGTTGTGAGTGTAGGCTGGCAGCATTCCTAAGAGGAAGAACAAGTTGTGTTCTAGGGTGGCGAGATTAGCGTCGGTCAAATTGTCCTTCGTGATTGGGTTGTTGTAATTGAGGTTTACCAAGTCGGTTTTCGGTCAAGGAGATGAGCAGGCTTGCTACGTAGCCATAGGGGGAATAGTAATTCCCTTCACACACAATGTTGGTGTGGTTTTGATTTTAGGAGTCCAGTGAGATTCCAAAATTCGGGTTTTGTGGGAAACTCCGTGTTTGGGTTAGTGGCACATCAGTGTGTGGATTACTGAGTGTGAGTTTATATGAAGTTCTTAGTCAGCTTGTTGGTATCCGGGTTTTGGGTTGACATCGGTCTCACCTTGAAGTTAGTCTGTTTGTTGTAGACTTTATATGTTAGTTAAGGAAAACTGAAACTAATCGATTGAATGTGTCATAGAGTATGACGGTGGATTGAATACATTAATTTTATGTATTGATTGATTGTGTATAGAACCTTTGTGTTTATATGCTTTGAGTGTAGAGGAGGAGATGGGGGATGTACTCCGCGGTTTAGGGGAAGATGGGGGATGTACCTCTAAACCGGATAGGATTGGGAGGAGATGGGGGATGAACTCCGTAGATACAGCTCATATGCTTGTCTAGAGAAGTGAAGATACAGCTCATATGCTTATCTTTGTGAAGTGTAGATACAGCTCATATGCTTGTCTAGTGAAGTGTGGATACAGCTAATATGCTTATCTGTTAATGTGTAATATGCTTATCTGTTGTGGTAATGTAGATAGAGCTCATATGCTTATCTTTGAAAGTGTGATATCGTTTTTATACTTATCTGTTGATAGTGTTGTTGTTATTTCTATTAACTATCATTATAGAAATGTTATGTTCTGTGTTGGTTGTGGTATCACCGTGTGCGTGATGGTTGTTGATAGTGTTATTTTGGAAAGAAATGGAAAATAAAACTTTTCCTAGTATTTGGGCCACCTAAGGGTGTTGTTGAGAAATTGATTTAATTCAAGGGTTTTGATGAATTCCAAATGAATGAATTTTTTGGCAAATAAATGGTGGATGACTGTGTATTAGATAACACCGTGTTGGTGAAAAATGTATACAAAGTTTTTGAGTTTCGCATGGAAAATGCAAAGTTTATTTTGAAATGTTAGCATTGAAAATTTGACTATCTTTGAGAAATGTCTCTTGAGCAAGAAAATGTTTTCTTATTATTTACTCAAAAGGTTTGCTTTGGTCGTGTTGTTGCATAGTGACTTAGCTTGAAGCGCTGGTCAGATGTGAGTAAACTGTTTCAGAAGGGTTGATTTTGTTGTGGCTTTTATGCCTACAGTGTTGTCATTTGGAACGTGTTCCCTCGGTTAGTCTCTTCCTTGGTAAGAGTGGATTAAAGGTTTGTAGTGAGAGTAGTTTCTTTCCTAGTACTCGGGTGTTGGTGTTGTGTGATCAGTTGGCCTTGTGTTTTGGCGTATACTTAATTTCGAGGACGAAATTCCTTAAGGGGGGGAGGTTATAGCGATCCCAGCATTCCCTGGTGGTTGTTTTACTTCTGGTCAGCTGGGCCATGGTAGACGTTTTTGTCCTTTGCGTGTGAATTCTGTTTAACTGTAATCCGGACTTGGTTTCGTGGATTTGTTGTTGTCTTATCCTCATTTCTATCCCTTACTCCTTGTCTTAGAGTTTTGGGTTGTGTTGGACTTGTTGGGAATAAGTTGGTTATGTTTTAGAACTTACAATCTTTGCTCAGTTTTTGGCCTCTCCGCTCGAGCGGGGGTTTCGGCGCTCGAGCGGGGAAATCACCCAGCCAGTATTTCGTCTGCAGTGGTATACGCTCGAACGGGGGAGTTTGACGCTCGAGCGGGCACCATGTCTGTAAAATTTCTGGGAGCGTGCATCCGCCGCTCGAGTGGGGGATTGGACGCTCGAGCGGGGATCTGTGAGTGACGCTCGACCGGGGAGTTCGACGCTCGAGCGGGTTGACTTGTATAACACACCGAGATTCAGCTTTTTGAATCACTTTTTGATTTCCTCTCTCTCTCTTACTTTTCCGAAAAAGCCATTGGAGAGCACCTCACTCTAAAACCTAACTTCTCTCTTAGGATTGATCTAGCTAGAGTGTTTTCCTCACCTTGGGCCTTTGTAAGAAGTGTGTTGATCGTCGAGGGCTTCGTTGTGATCCAAGAAATTTGGGATTTGGAGCACTTTGATTTCGGGTCATGTTCTCCTTTTGAGTTCTTCATTTGAGGTAGGGATTCTCTTTGTTCTTTTTCAATACTCCGTCTATAGATAGACATGTGGTAATTTTTGTACTGCATGAAAATTGTATCATGTTGGATTTGTTTGAAAATCATGAAATAAACCTAGGGTTGGTTGTATAGAGAAATGGGTTGGCTTCATTGATTGTTGTATTGGCTAAAATAAATATGAATTAGCATGTTGTAGTTAAATGAGGAAAAACCCTAAATTATATTTTGGTTGAGTAAATTATAATGGGGGTTTGTTGACCATTGTGTGTAAATCTCTTTTGTCAAAATGAGTGTGGTAAGGGTGTTAATACCTAAAGGATTAACCATGGCTTTGGAGTTGATTTTATGGAAACAAGATTAGTGGAGTTGGTTTTGTGATAACAAAAAGGAAATGGAACCGTTTTTGTGAAAATAAGGGAAGTATTTTCGAAATAAGTTTGAGAATTGGATTGTTGTATCTTGAGTGTTGAACACACATGTAGAAGTTGCTTCTTTAACTACCATGTTAATATTGTTGTTGGGTCTTTGATTCATGAAATTTGAGTCTTTTAATAGATGTACTAACTATATGCATCTAGAGGTTTTGTCCTTAGTCATCGGTGGAGGATGACACGGTTGTGTAGAATTGTCGGGTATGCATCTTACCATTGATTAATTGAACATCGTATGTAATGAAGTGCTAGATGCATTATATATATGTATATTTGCTCGGAAGGAAATGGTCATGTGTTCTTGTGCTGTAACACATTGCTGGTGTCTTGATAGTTTGTGTATATGCATTATACATGTTGGTTATGCCTTGATGTGCTGTGATTGTTGGTGTTATGCCCCGCGCTGAGAATCAAAGGTATCATACCCTTCCAATTAGCACCTGGAGAACTGACTGTGCTAATAATCAAGGGTACCATACCCCTCCAGCTAGCACCTGGTAAACTGGCTTGTTGTTAATGTTGTTGAATGGGGTGTATTGTTGGCTTACTACGCACATAGCTAGTAGAGCGAAATGAGATTGTTGTTGTTTCGTTGTAACTGAAAATATCATGGATTTGATTGGTTACAGTTCGGAGGACCGAGTTACTCCATTGGTTGATCGTATACATGTTGGTGGGTTGTAAATTTATATTTTTACAAAGATATGCATGTATAGTTATGATAGTAATGGAAACGAACCAAAATGTCATTTTTGTCTTTTGGAAAGTGTGGAGGAGAACGAATGTTTTATAGATAAACATGTTTGAAAAGGTACATCTGAGTATGTATAGGAAATGGAAGAGGGTATCGGGCTACCTTTTTGCGTCCTTGGCAAACCAATCACAAAATCCATGGAGATGTGTCCCCATTTCCACTCAGGAATTGACAAGGGTTGAAGAAGTCCTGCTGGTCTCTGGTGCTCTGCTTTCACTTGCTGACAACATAGACACTGGGATACGAACTCGGCTATCTCTCTTTTCATATTCGGCCACCAAAAAGTCCGCTTCACATCTTGATACATCTTGGTGAAGAACACATGAATACTACTTTCTCTTTCTAAAACCAAACTTTCAATCAATGCATGGCTCATGAAACATGCTAGATCATGCAATGCAGCTAGATGATTAATAAGAACAACAAGAATAGATCAAGAATCTAACCTCAAAGCACGGATCTAACGGCTCAACACTAAGGATCAAGCTTGGAATCTACTTCTCTCTCTAAAGACTTCTTCTTCTTCTTCTAGAGCTTCTCTCTCCTCAAGAACAAAGACATATAGCAAAATGATATATTTCTAGGTCTGCTAGCTGACTTAACACTTAGCTGGGACACGTGGCGCTACCGGGTTGGTTCTCTTCAAAAAGGTGGCTGACAGACCAGACAGAAGCATGGCAAAAGAGTGTTTAACAAGCAAAGCAGCATGGGCACTCTGGGAAGATGCTGACATCGGGTGAAATCATCGGCTCCGGTAGGTAAGGTATCTATGACCTCGGCTAGGATGGAAAAACCTCGACCTAGATGTGCCACACCTCGGTCTAGGTCGCACCAATCCAGGAATAAGATCACTTGGGTTCAAGGATAACATCTCGGCCTAGATGATGCACTTCTTGACCTTGATGATACACCTCGGCCTAGAAAATGACATCTCGGCCAATATGCCAGGATGGAAGTAAAGGTAAACCAAAGTGGTTCCAAGATGGTTTTAGCTTTAAGGTGACTTCAGTTAGACTCACCAGGAGGAACAAGACTTAACAAGTGAATTCACATAAGCATAAACCAAGACAAGAATCTTATTCTAGATAAAACAAGCCGAGAAAATTCACTAATGCAAGCTTATCAAAACAAGATTATCCAAATGCTCATGCTCAAGGCTAAGGTGGGTGAATGAGGGTCACTACAGTCTACCCTCCTTAAAGAAGTTTGGTCCGCAAACTTAAGTTACCTTGCTCTACAAATGACTCCGGATAACGGATTTTCATTTCGTCTTCCTTCTCCCATGTAGCCTCCTTGCCATAATGCTTCTCCCATTCTATCTTCACCATTGGTATCAATTTGTTTCTCAACTATCTCTCTTGTCTGTCAATAATTCTCATCGGCTTTTCTTCGTAGCCTAAATCTTCATTAACCACAATCTCAGAATAATCGATTACATGCAGTGGATCTCGGGTATATTTCCTCATCATCGAAACATGAAACACGTTGTGGACTTGGCTTAATTCTGGCGGCAGAGCAAGTCTGTAGGCAACGGGGTTGACCTTCTCAAGAATTTCAAATGGTCCAATATATCGGGGTGCTAGTTTACCCTTCTTCCCAAATCTTGAAACCCCCGTCATCGGTGAGATTTGCAAGAATACATGATCTCCAATCTCAAATTCTAACTCCCTCCTTCTCTGGTCGGCATAACTCCTTTTCCAGCTCTGTACGGTTTTAATCCTCTGTCGAATGAGCTTAATCTTCTTGGTTGTAACTTGAACCAGTTCGGGACCAATCAAAACTTTATCTCCCACTTCAGTCCAACATATCGGCGATCTGCACTTCCTTCCATACAAAGCTTCGTACGGCGCCATGCCAATGCTGGCTTGATAACTGTTGTTGTAAGCGAATTTTACCAACGGTAGATGTACTTCCCAATTTCCCTTGAAATCCAATACACATAGTTTAAGCATGTCTTCGAGTGTCTGAATCGTTCTTTCTGTTTGTCCATTGGTCTAGGGTGAAAAGCTGTGCTAAACCTCAACTCGGTTCCCAAGGCTCTTTGTAAACTCTGCCAAAATCTAGAAACGAACTTCGGATCTTGGTCTGAGACAATGGACATCGGCACATCATGAAGTCTAACAATCTCATTCATATACAACTCAGCAAGTCGGTCGGCATTGAATGTCGTCTTGACAGGCAAAAAGTGTGCTGACTTAGTAAATCTGTCGACTATAACCCAAATTGAGTTCATACCTTTTTGCGTCCTCGGCAAACCAATCACAAAATCCATGGAGATGTGTCCCCATTTCCACTCAGGAATTGACAAGGGTTGAAGAAGTCCTGCTGGTCTCTGGTGCTCTGCTTTCACTTGCTGACAACATAGACACTGGGATACGAACTCGGCTATCTCTCTTTTCATATTCGGCCACCAAAAAGTCCGCTTCACATCTTGATACATCTTGGTGCTTCCTGGATAAATGGCAAATTTGGAGCTATGGGCTTCCTGCAAAATCTTCCTTTTCAACTCTAGGACGTCGGCTACGCACAATGTTCCTTCAAACTTAAGCACTTGATTTTCAATGGTGTACCCTGGCCTCAGCTTGGTGACGAACTCATCGATTACCTTCTTGAGGAATCCATCTTCCATCTGTCTGGTCTTCACTTCTTCAACAATGACCGGTTCTGCTGAAATTATTGCTAGGCACGCCAAATTTCTAGTCAATCTTCCATCTGTCTGGTCTTCACTTCTTCAACAATGGCCGGTTCTGCTGAAATTATTGCTAGGCACGCCAAATTTCCAGCTCAACGCGTCGGCTACGGAGTTCGCCTTACCCGGATGGTACTGAATCTCCATGTCATAGTCCTTTAATAATTCAAGCCATCTCCTCTGCCTCATGTTCAACTCCTTTTGAGTGAACAAGTACTTCAGATTCTTGTGGTCCGTGAAAACTTGGCAAGAAGTTCCATACAAGTAATGAAGCCATATCTTTAAAGCAAAAACCACAGCTGCCAATTCCAAATCATGGGTAGGATAATTCTTTTCGTTGGGTTTCAATTGACGAGATGCATATGCTATAACTTTACCTCCTTGCATTAATACACAGCCCAATCTCTTATGCGAAGCATCACTATAAATCTGAAATTCTTCCTTGACTGACGGTAAAACAAGTATTGGTGCTGTAACCAACCTCGTCTTTAACTCTTGAAAAGCGGACTCCCTATCCTTGGTCCATTCATACGCCACTCCTTTCTGAGTTAGTTGTGTCAGCGGTATTGCAATCCTTGAGAAATCCTTCACAAACTTCTTGTAATAGCCGGCCAAACCCAGAAAACTACGAACCTCGGACACGTTGGTCGGCGTCGACCAATTCACTATAGCTTCGATTTTACTCGGATAAACAGAGATTCCTTCTTCGTTAATCACATGACCCAGAAATGAGATGCTAGAAAGCCAAAACTCACACTTACTATACTTGGCTTACAACTTTCTATCCCTCAAAACCTGTAAGGCCAATCTCAAGTGCCTCTCATGCTCATCACTATTCTTAGAATAGATCAGTATGTCGTCGATGAAAACAACCATGAACTCGTCTAGATACGGCTTGAAGACCCTGTTCATCAAATCCATGAATGCTGCAGGAGCGTTGGTCACCCCGAAAGGCATCACCAAAAATTCGTAGTGGCCATACCTTGTCCGAAAAGCAGTCTTCTCAACATCATCGGCTTTCACCTTCAACTGATGGTAACCTGTCCAGAGGTCAATCTTAGAAAAGACTCGTGCCCCTTGTAATTGATCAAGAAAATCATCGATCCTCGGCAATGGATACTTGTTCTTAATGGTCACCTTGTTCAATTCTCGGTAGTCGATACAAAAGCGAAGTGCACCATCCTTTTTCTTGACAAACAGAACTGGTGCTCCCCATGGTGAAGTACTCGGCCTAATGAAGCCCTTATCTAACAATTCTTGTAACTACAGCTTCAACTCCTTAAGCTCAGCTGGGGCCATTCTATAAGGTGTTTTGGAGATAGGTTGGGTTCCCGACATGACGTCAATAGTAAACTCTATTTCTCTATCGACAAAGCAGCCAGGCAAGTCATTTGGAAAGACGTCGGGGAATTCCTTAACAACTGGGATGTCGGCTAACTCAACACTTCCTTCCAAATCACTTAGTATACTACACAGATAACGCCGACACCCTTTTTGGATCAATTTGTAGGCTTTCACAGATGAGATTAAGCAAGGTGGGGGTACTACTCATTTCCCTTGGAAAATAACCTCGGCTTGGTTTGGGGGTTTCAATGTTACATTCTTCGAGACACAATTAATAGATGCGTGATTCGCTACCAACCAGTCCATCCCCAATATGACATCAAAGTGAGTCATGCTTAACGGCATCAAATCAACTAATAATTCTACGCCCTCAATCACAACACTACACGCCCTATAAACGGATGCAACAATCATAGTTCTCCCAGATGGAGTAGCCACATATAACACATAATCAAGGGGTTCTTGTTCTCTATTTAATTTCTCGACAAACTTAACAGATATGAATGAATGTGTAGATCCCGAATCAATTAATATGTATGCATCTTGAGAGCAAATTGAGAGTATACCTGACACCACTGTCTCAGCATTCGTAATGTCTCCTGGTACCAATGCAAAAACTCTGCCCTATCTCATTTGGGCCCTCCCGATGTTATTTCTTTGTGCAAAGCCCGAGGTGCTCCCATCCTTCTTGCCGTCGTCAGTCCTTTTCTTCGAACAGTCTTTCACGCGATGACCCATTTCACCACATTCAAAACAGGCTCCTGATGCCCAATGGCAAACTCCGGAATGCGGCTTCCCACAACTTGCACACGTCGGCTTAGCGCTACTTTCCTGGTTCGAGTTGCTAGAGCTGCCCGCGTTCGCTTTCTTCTTAGCGTTAAACAGAACTCAACGATTATCATAGTTCTATCTCTTCCTCTGGCTCTCTCCTAAATTCTAATATCGGTTCAAGTTAGCTTCTGCAAGGATGGCCTTGTCCAATACTCCGACGTAAGTCGACATGTTGAGCATGTTAACTCGATCTTGTATCAGCCCCCGAAGCCCACTTTCAAACTTCCTGGCTTTTCTATATTCATCATCAACCATGTGAGGCGCATATCTCGCCAACTTGGTAAAAGCACGGTCATATTCTACCACTGTCCTGCTGCCTTGTGTTAGAGTCTGGAACTTTGTAGTCTTGTGGTCTCGAACGCTAAGGGGAAAGTGTTTGTTGTAAAACAACTCCAAAAATCTGGCCCAAGTCAGACCTAGGTTGCTCTCTCGGGTCATCATCCACCATCTTCGTGCATCATCATCTAAGGTGAATGTTGCTAACGACACCTTCTGGGCATCGGTACTGGGAAAGATCTCGAACAGCTTTTCCATTTCCAAGACCCACACTTCGGCCTTCATCGGTTCAATACCCCCGGAGAACCTCGGCGGTTTCATCTTTTTGAACTCTCTGATCAAGGCTATAGTGCCGTCCCCATATAAAGCTTGTTGTGGAGGCACTTGTGGCACTGGAGAAGGTGGAGGTGGGACTGCATGTCGGCCGTTTGTCTGCTCGGCCTGGGTAGAAGTAGTACTAGTGTCTTGTGGCCTAGGTTGTCTCAACTCACGGACCAAACCTTCGACCAATCTCTCTAATCTGTCCAATCTGTCTTCAGGATGATCTTGGCCAACTGGTGGTCTACCCCTTCTCATGATGCTGAGAGTATGCAAAATGTGACTTTAAAACAAAACGATCAAATAATATGCATGCAAATAACAAATAGTCACGCCGAGATGATGCACACATTGTCAAGTAGCAAGCATTATGATGCAATCCTAACATCAATTCTACGGGAAGTCTTATGCTCTTTAGGACTCGAAGTGTGTGAGTAACGTACTATAAGAAACTTGTGCTCTGATACCAATCTGTCACGGCCCCATTCCGCCCCTAGTAGAATGCTGCTGTGATGGCCAGTAATCCGAGATCACCGAAGGCCAACTTTCGAAATTCACATACAATCAGAGTAGATACATGGGGCTTACAAGTGCGGAAGCTATAAATTTAAATCTAAGTAGTCCATAAGAGTTGTGCGTACATCAATGAAATGTCAAACATGTTTACAAGGTCTTACAACTTGGATACCGTAAGGAAATAAAATACAAAATACATCTAGACCAAAAGGCTTCTCAAGCCGACATATACAAAACGCAATGAAATGCAAGCTAAGAGGCATGATCTTCAAGATGCTACAAAAATGCGA
>NW_021024856.1:24189-42070 GCF_004153795.1 Camellia sinensis
TTTTAGGGCATGTTTCAATTAGCATCCTTATGCTAGCATGTTTGCATTCATTCATTCATTTTGGGGAAATATGGTTTTAAGGCTTGAAATGAGAGGGGGTGGTCCCCCCTTCTCTTGTCTTGTTTGTATGCATAGAGGGCCTATCAAATGAGCATGTTTTTACACTTCTGTGTGGTTTGTTTAAGCTTGTTTTTATGACTTTTTGGACCAAATATGACTCTATTTTTGGCTGTTTTGGTTGTCTCTTGAGTGGTTCATACACTTGTAGTGTAATTCCACATTGCTAGCCTAATATGCTCTATACTTTGGACCATCTTTCTAGCCTATTTTGACTATACTCCATTCAAGAAGGTTGAAGAACAAGCATGGATCAAGACTTTTACCGATTATTTTGTGATTATATTGAAGTTTAAAGATGGGTCTTCACCCATAGCTTCCAATCTTGAAGTAGGGGTCCTAGTTTTTCTTCAATACTTGCATTAATAAATAGATTTGTGGTATTTTGATTATATAAATACAAAATCTACATTTTTGAGCATATAGTGTTATATCATGGAATTTTGGGGTTTAGGGTTTGAAGTGTTGGGGTTCAATTGCTGGGTTAAAATTGTAGATTATGAACCTTAGGTGTATAATCAATGGGAAAATTGGAATAAAAAGTAGTGGTGTGAGAAGTTTTAATTTTTCTTAAAAGTCTTGATTTTTCTTGAAAACCCTAAGTTGACTCTGTAGACACCCCATTTTTGACCGACCTTAAGACTCAGACGTCATCGTTTGAGCACTCGATGATTGTGCATGTTTGTGCTCGTTTTGAGTTTCCGGAGTTTTCGACTGAGTGCCTTGCCTCCGGGCCTCTGAACTCTTTGCATTTTGGCTCGGTTTGGGGACCATGCCTTGTTTTCCCTTGCCTGGAGGGAGAGAGAGGTCCGTAGACCACTTTTTGTGGTTGTAGACCACTTTTCTCTCTTATAGGCTAGTTTTCGATTTCCGAAGCCTTTGGTCGTGCGCCTTGTCTCGGGACTGCTTAACGTTCTCCTCTTGGCTTTGTTTTCGGACCATGCCTTGTTACCTCTGCCTAAAGGGACATTGAGGTCTAGGAGACCACTTTTTGTTGTCGTAGACCACTTTTTCCTCGTAGACCGCTTTTGGCGCCTGTAAACTAGTTTTCGAGACTTCTGGTTGCGCACCTCGACCCCTGGACTCTTGTCTTGCATCCGTTTTGGTTTGTTTTTGACACAAACGTTGTTTTCCTTGTTTGGAATGTGGAATAAGGGTGGGAGACCAGTTTCTCTCCCTGAAAACCACTTTTTCTCCCCCACCAGCCAACTTTCTGGTCGGCCAACTGGTCTTGGTGGTCTCCAGCCATGCCACCACCTTGGTTTCTTGGTGGAGACCACCTCTCCCCCCTACCGACCACTTTGTTTCCTTGGAGACTACTTCCACTAGTCGGCCGACCAGTGTAAGTAGCTGGCCAACCACTTTAGTTGGTCGGCAGCTTTCCTGCATTTTCTACAGAGTTTGTGAATACCAGTTGTGCCAGTTGGAGAGCACAGATTGCATCCTCCATACACGTGGAGGGATTTAATCAAGCTTCTAGCTTCTCTAAGAAGCTTAAAGCTTGGAGTTCTATAAGAGAGAGGCTCTCTCTCCCTCTTCCGGGTTCAGAAAAACTTCATTAGAGATATACATATATCTCCCTCTATATATCCCTCTCTCTCTCTATATTGGTGCCTTAAAGTGTGTTGTTTCTTCACTTTTGCACTACAACTCCTAGCCACACACCACCATCTCTGAGCTGAGATTCTTGGGGGTGGTATTTGGGTCATAAAAGCTAGTTTTGGGCTGAAGAAACAGTGCTTCAAGGGTAACCCCTTTTCCCCCTTTTAAGCTTTGTTTTGGTTACTCTCCTAGCCATCTTTGCATGCTTTGTTTGGTTTAGTTTTCAACTATAAAAAGCTTTATTTTCCAGTGTTTCAAATGCTTGTTTAAGGCCTCTTTGGTGTTGGGGTGGTCCACTCCCTTTTGTGCCTTATTTTGCATTGTTTTGAGCTCTCTCTTTAAGCCTTTGAGATCACCTTCTCTTGGCCTTTTAACCACTGAAATCCAGTGGATTTTCAGTGGGGGAAATATGGTTTTAAGGCTTGAAATGAGAGGGGGTGGTCCCCCCCTCCTCTTGTCTTGTTTGTATGCATAGAGGGCCTATCAAATGAGTATGTTTTTACACTTCTGTGTGATTTGTTTAAGCTTGTTTTTGTGACTTTTTGGACCAAATATGACTATGTTTTTGGCTGTTTTGGTTGTCTCTTGAGTGGTTCATACACTTGTAGTGTAATTCCACATTGCTAGCCTAATATGCTCTATTCTTTGGACCATCTTTCTAGCCTATTTTGACTATACTCCAGCATGATTTTATCCATGTTTTGCCATTCTTAAACTCTGTTTTAAGTATTTTGGGTCATGCATACCTTGCTTTGTATAGCCATGGTGCAACCTTGTTCATTAGCTTTGAGTTTCAAAGTCTCTAGCATGCTTGGAATGTGATGTTTGCATGGTATAGCCTCAGTTCTCACATGATTTCAGAGCATATTTCATTGCCATACTCTCACATTTTTCACTCCTTCAATGTGTTTGAAAGTTGTGCCTTCACGCCTTGTTTGTGAGCCAATGTGCATGTATGTTTGCCTAAGCTCTTGAGGTCCATTTCAGCATGTTCTTAACCCTTAACTTGGCATGGTTAAGCTCTGTCCAGAGTTGGTTTAGTGGTTTAAGCTTAGTATTGCATGCTCCTTGTGTATTGCTCTTAACTAGCCTTATGCGCTAGGCCTTCTAGCATGCCTCACTTGTGTTGTTTGAATAATTTGGCATCATTTAACACTTCATTTTAGAGCATATAGCATTGTCATATTCCCATGCATGTCACTATTTAATTGCGTCTAAGAGTTGTGCCCTTATGCCTTGCTTACGAACCATGAGTTGAATGTGCATTCCATGCTCTTTGTGCCTAGGTTTTGTTGAGTTTTGGCCACTGTTTTGAAGTATCCCAGGTCTGTCCATGTTTGGTTTGACCATTTGTGCATTGTCTTGCGTGCTTCATGTATGATGCACTTCATTTGTCTTGAGGGCTTAGCTTTTAAGTTTGCCATGCATGCATTGTTTGCATGATAGAATCTCGAGCATGCCATTCTAGCAATCATAGAAGAGCATGTTGTTACGTAGAATTGCATGTTGTTACCTTGCATTGTGGTTGCATGTTGCATTGCATTGTGTTTGTATGCTCATGTTGCATTAGCATTGTTTGCTTGCCATCAGTATTGATAGGTTGAGCATATTGCATGCATTACATTGTGTTTGGATCGGGCCTTGATCCAAACACGAGAAATGAGGGACTTTTCATACTTGAAGTGATGAAACGTGCCTCAATTCTCGGTCGCCGACCCTCTTGATCATGCATGATAGAGGTTAAGGCTCTTATGTGTCATTTGTGCATTCATTTACATTGAAATGTGCAATCTCGGCTTCTCGGCCATCGTGTATTGCGATGCTCAGTTGGTGGCCCGAGAGTCGAGAACTACACTCCCTTGAGCTCATGAAATGATAAGAAGGGTGGTCATGCAACATATCTTGCAAATACACTGCCGTGCCCTTTCTTGTTCTCTGTTGCAGCAAAATGGGGCTTTGGCAGGATTTTCTAGTAGGTAGACTAGATAAAGTGGCTGGCCGACCACTTTTTTATCGTCTGCAGCAATTTTGGGTGGTCGGCAGGTGGTCTACACCACCAAAAAGTGGTCGGCCATGCTCCTGGAAGTCTCCATGATGGAATAGAAGCTATCTGGAGGCTCTTGCAGTGTTCTGAAATCAAATGCAAACAAAGACAAGTTAGGGCACATCGATGGATTTCCGAGTGAAGCGACCAAGCATGCATCCTTTATTGTTCAAGGCAGAGCTGAGGCAACCTACTTCATATAGTTTACATGTTTAGTTAGTTGCTAACTCAGTTAATTTGTTAATTAATTAAAGTTGTGTAATAATTAGTTGTAGCTAGTCATTCAATTTGTTGTGTAATAATTAGTTTAATTAGGTTAATTAGATTAGCTAGGTAGATTAGCTTAGATTTAGCTAGTTAGCTTATCATTCGGACCCTCCGTCGAGAGGGCAAATTTTGTAATAAGTGTGCGTGTGTGTGATGCATGTCTTCCAACCCCACGTCTTTCTCCTTTTTATTTACCATCTTTTTATGGTTAGTTTTAGGGCATGTTTCAATTAGCATCCTTATGCTAGCATGTTTGCATTCATTCATTCATTTTGTATGCACCGAGCTCAACGCATCATACTAACTGCATTGTATTTCAATACCAATTTGAATACATGTTATCTAGTCGCATTCACATGGCATCTTAGAATAGCCAAGCCTATTTTAGCTGCATTTTTGCATGTATTGCATTAGGCATTGTTGACAGAGCTAGGATCATGCATTGATTACTAACTAGCTTCTTTTTTGGCTCGGAATACACTGTGAGTGTTTATGCTTAAGCATCCTTGCATGCGTGTAAGTATTGCCATGATAGCATTCTTGCTATGAGGCTAATTGCTTATGTGTTTAAACTACATGAATGCATGTGGATGGAGGCTTCATTGCTTGAATTGGAACAATTCATCAAAATGCATTTTTAAACCCACTTGAAAGTGGCAAATCATGTTTCTAAGCCCACTTGTGGGTGGCAAAATCCGCGTATTAGCCTACTTGCGAGCAGCACCTTCAAACCATTTTCAAACAAACAAACATGAGATTTTTGTTCCAATTTAGGCAATCTAGTCTATACTTGTATGTTGTGCGTATCACATAGTAAATTAGGCTAATAAACCGGAATAAGAGCACATGTGTTTTCAAAAACAACATATCATGTTAGTAAAAGTCAATCCTTTGATCAGGCAAACGGGGGTGCTCATTGCATGACCTTCCCTCTCGTACCCAAGTTCCCGAGCCGAGGCAACTTTGGTGATGACGGACAGGTGGCCTTAGGCACGAGTCAGGGTTTCTTAAATTTTCCAAAAACAAAATATTTAGGTGGCGACTCTGAAATCTGGCAAAGCAATCCATGTTTGGTGTTTTTTGATTAAAATCGATTTTCCAAAACGATTTGTCAGATTTGGACTCTTTGGTGATTTATCAGTCTCATATTGCACTTTGTGAGATTAGGTTCAGAACCGTGACATGAGTCCGAACTGTAAAAGCTAAGAACAACGATTCGCACCCTCGCGCGTGGAGCGGAGTTCCGGGCGGTCTATAGACTCATGATGATAATTAATGATTTTACCTAAATTGAAAGTAGAATCATGAAATTGAGAGGTTGAATTATATATATACAAGTTTAATTGAAAAAAGATTAGCGAATGAACCTTTATTATGGATATTGTAAATCATGCTATAATATGAAATGAAATTTGGGAAAAAAGATTAGTTAATGATATGGATGACATGAGACTTGGGATGAAATGATGAAATAGGTATTTAAGAGTTCACCTTGAACTATATTGAATTACATTTAGTGGTGTTGAATTGAATCATGTTGAATAGTGTTGACTATGTTGAATTGTGTTGAATTAAGTTGAGTTGTGTTGGGTTGTATTGAGTTTGGGTTGATATTTGGAAAAAAAATGGAGTTTTGCCCTAATTGGATCAAATTGTTATTTTGTATAAATAATTGAAATTGTTATTGTAAATGTGAAATCAGAGGATTATTAATGATGATAGTGGAGCTTGATATGTATTTCACTCCCATATGAGATTTTGGAAAAGCGTATCTTTAAAGGAATTTATTTATCGGTTTAGATATATTTGTTTTGGGCTATCGGTGGAGGATAGCTATGATTGTTGTAGAAATTGCATGTTGACTAGGCAAACCGGACTATTTATAAATCATGCATATCATGGAGCATGCAATGGATTTTGAGAATTTAAACTGTATGTTTTGAAAAGAGATTTTGGAAATTGTTGTGTTATGTTTTAAGTGCACTTGTTTCATTTTGAAAATCATATTTTGGATCACATGTAGTGTGCTAGTTGAAAAGAGTAAATAATATGATAAGTCTAAGAAATGGTTGCCATTGAATATGACCGTGTGTTTTAATACATTGTGTATGTATGATTGTTTGGGAGAAGAAAGGGAATGTACTCCATGTGTGATTATGTGATTAAATACATTGTATATGTATGTTTGTTTGAGAGGAGAAAGTGGATGGAATCCACTGTTTGGGAGGAGAAAGGGGATGGACTCCATTATAACTAAGTTGGCTGGAGTATCCTAGGTGAAAGTCCCGAAATTTATACTCGGGTGTCGATCCCAAGGACGAAATATCTGTAAAATGACAGTTTGAAGTGTTTATGTGTGTTTTGTATAATTGGAAAACCACTGAGTTGTAGTCTCAGTTTGGTTATTGAAAGATAATGAAATTGACTCATGAATTGAGAATAATAAATGAACTGAAAATAAACTGAAGGAAAATGGATTAAAGATTGAAATTGGCATCATGTAGGTAATTGGATTAGGGGCTAGTGATGATGAACTCAATGGATTGCTTGTGACAAAAGGGAAGATTATGAACTTTGTTTTGTAAGTAATTGGGAAATTGAATTAAAAAGGGTTTGTGACTCTTGTGTTATGTTTGAACTCTAATCCTCTGGATTTTGATGTTATGGAGTATGGTAATTGGAAATGGAAATGAAATGTGTAATATTAGAATGGAAATGAAATGTGGAATATTAAAATGGAAACGAAATGAGGAATAATTTGGAATCGGGTTAATAAATTTAAGACGATGTTCTTCCTTAAGTGTACTTATTTTCAAAGAGAATTTATGGCTTCCTAGTGATGAGAGACTACATTTATGGCAGGGAGTTTTCTTAAAGGTTCAAGTGAAATTTTAAGAAAATATACTTTTCGTATAAAATTTTGAAATTACAAAATGTCACCTTACTATATGGTATCACTCTGCATGCATGATCATTTCTATCTATGTGTTAGCTATTGTTGTAGAACTATGAGATTCCTACTGGGCATTAGTGCTCACCCTTCGTTGTTTTATTCTTTTTCAGGAAGGGAATTTCGGATTCATTAGTTGAAGAGTATGGATTCCATGTACCTTTTTGTATAATTTTATCATAGATGTTAAAGGAATGAAAAATGTATCTTGTGGTTTGTAATTATTTATTTATAGCCTGATATGTATTATCGCTCCCATATGAGATTTTGGAAAAGCGTATCCTTGAAGGAATTTATTTATCGGTTTGGATATATTTGTTTTAGGCTATCGGTGGAGGATAGCTATGATTGTTGTAGAAATTACATGTTGACTAGACAAACCGGATTATTTATAAATCATGCATATCATGGAGCATGCAATAGATTTTGAGGATTTAAACTGTATGTTTTGGAAAGAGATTTTCGAAATTGTTGTGTTATGTTTTAAGTGCACTTGTTTCATTTTGAAAATCATATTTTGGATCACATGTATTGTGCTAGTTGAAAAGAGTAAATAATATGATAAGTCTGAGAAATGGTTGTCATTGAATATGACTATGTGTTTTAATACATTGTGTATATATAAATGTTTGGGAGGAGAAAGGGGATGTACTTCATGTGTGATTATGTGATTAAATACATTGTATATGCATGTTTGTTTGGGAGGAGAAAGGAGATGGACTCCATTATAACTAAGTTGGCTAGAGTGTCCTGGGTGAAAGTCTCGAAATTTATACATGGGTGCCGATCCCACGGACAAAGTATCTGTAAAATGGCTATTTGAAGTGTTTATGTGTGTTTTGTATGATTGGAAAACCACTGAGTTGTAGTCTCAGTTTGATTGTTGAAAGATAATGAAATTGACTCATGAATTGAGAAGAATAAATGAACTGAAAATAAACTGAAGGAAAACAGATTAAGGATTGAAATTGGCATCATATAGGTAATTGGATTAGAGGCTAGTGATGATGAACTCAATGGATTGCTTGTGATAAAAGGGAAGATTATGAGTTTTGTTTTGTAAGTAATTGGGAAATTGAATTAAAAAGGGTTTGTGACTCTTGTGTTATGTTTGAACTCTAATCCTTTGGATTTTGATGTTATGGAGTATGGTAATTGGAAATGGAAATGGAAGTGAAATGTGTAATGTGTAATATTAGAATGGAAATGAAATGTGGAATATTAAAATGGAAACAAAATGAGGAATAATTTGGAATCGGGTTAATAAATTTAAGATGATGTTCTTCCTTAAGTGTACTTATTTTCAAAGAGAATTTATGGCTTCCTAATGACGAGAGACTACATTTATGGCAGGGAGTTTTCTTAAAGGTTCAAGTGAAATTTTAAGAAAAGATACTTTTCGTATAATATTTTGAACTTACAAAATGTCACCTTACTATATGATCACTTTGCATGCATGATCATTTCTATCTATGTGTTAGCTATTGTTGTAGAACTATGAGATTCTTACTAGGCATTAGTGCCCACCCCTCATTGTTTTATTCTTTTTCAAGAAGGGAATTTTGGATTCATTAGTTGAAGAGTATGGATTCCATATATCTTTTTGTATAATTTTATCATAAATGTTAAAGGAATGAAAAATGTATCTTGTGGTTTGTAATTATTTATTTGTAGCTCAGTAATGGAAGAGAGAGAGAGAGGGAGAACATGTATTATTGTATTTCTATTACTCAATGGTAATAGATATAAAATTAAAAAAAAATGGACCTAAATTACAGGCTTTGGTCATGTTTTCGATTAATTAAAATGTTGGGGCGTGACAGATAAGGTATAAGGATAAATAACATTTCAGGTCAAGATTTAATATTTCATGATACCTTTATTTTGTTGGGGAAATGGGTATAAGGATAAAGTATTGAAAATTATAATATGAATAAAAATATCAAGGTGCTACACAAGGAAACCTTGACTTGTGGCAAAGATCATAGTCCATTGTAACCATAGTATCTCAGCTCTGGAGTTTAGATATGAGGGGGGAATGTCATGAATTGAGCACCCCCTTTTACCCAATTGAAGATTGGCCTCTACTAATTCTTCATATGAGAATTATTAACAGAATATTATCATTTAACCCATTTATTATTGTAACAACCCCGACATGTGATTAACTTTTCAACCATAATTAAGAATGCCTAATAAGTAATTAAGAGAAAATATTGCGTTAATTCCATGCGTTATATGTTAATTGCATTTATATCTGTTCATAGTAGGAATATATGTTTGTATTTCCGATTCGGCATGCGAATTGAAGGCCTCATTGGCATCTGATCACAAAATTGACTTGGTTATGTGTTATTTAGAATTTTTATAATTTTATAATAGGTTTAATTGAAATTCTCTTTGGAACCAAATAATTAGAATAACATGTATAGTTGATTAACTTAAGCATACATTGATTAAGCTCCCTAACAAGCTTATATAAGGCCATTTCCAACACTGTTGATACATTTTACACTCTCAACCCCTCATCATTGAGGCTAAACCGAGAGAGAGAGAGAGAGAGAGAGAGAGAGAGAGAGAGAGAGAGAGATCAAACAAGGGAAATTGAAGGGAATTTGGAAGAATTAGCTTGGAAACTCAAACAATTAGTCATCTAGAGCACAATTGAGAAGCCAAGGTAAGAGTTATACCCTTTAGTTATATAACTGAGTAAGCTAATTTGAGAATTCAAGTGAATTAAGAGATAAATCAGAAGAATTAAGCTAAAATTAAAAATTAAAACTCCAGCCATGCATGCATGCATATTTCATGGAATGTTGAAGTTGTTTTTCAAAGAATTTCCTCTTGCATGTTCTCGTTTTGGTTTTGTTCTACGAATTCAACATGTATTTGAGTTAAACACCTTATTTGATCATGTTTTGAAAGCTTAGGAGCCAAGACAATTCATGCAATGTTATCTTCATGTTATGTTTTTCAAGTTCCAAGTTTGATTTTGCACAATTGGCATACTTTTGGGCTTTGATTTTGCGAAACAATTTTGAGTTCACCATGTTTTACAAGTTTACATATGTTTCCTTAAGTTTTTGGCCCAAAAGGATGTGTTTTGTTGGTTTTAATTTGAGCTTTGTACTTGAATGTGCAATATGAAAATTCCAGAATTTACACCATCTGCTCGAGTGGTGGGGTCTACGCTCGGGCGGAGAATGCGAGCTCCCAATATATTTGCAGAGTTTGGGGGTTGGCTCGAGCGGTAGAATATGCACTCGAGCAGCCACCCTATTTTTGACCTTCTGCTCGAGCGACCGAAGTTGCGCTCGAGTGTAAAATAAGAGCTCCCAGAAGTTTTATAGACTTTTGCAGACCGCGCGAGCGGTCGAAGTTGCGCTCAAGCGGATACCCTTTTACTTAGCTTTGTGCTCAAGCGATCGTCGAGCGTCTATTGAGCGGAAAATTCAAGTAACCAGTACTTTTGCAGACTTTACAAACCACTCGAGCGACGACAGTTGCGCTCAACCGGATTGCCCTATTTTTGAAAGTTTTGTTAAGTGTTCTGAAATACATTTTGGCATCCTCATTGCATCTTAGGTATTCCTAAGCCCTAATTAAGACATACTAATGAGGATAAAGGCTAGAAACACACTAAGAACAAAACAAAATAAGTCAACTGTTTTCTGAGCTTGTGTTTCAATGTGTATCCATTATCTATTTGTGCAGGTCACGTGCCATGAGCTGTTTGATTCATTTGTTCTGCTGTAGAGGTTACCTGTGAGTAATAACTCTGTAAAGCTATGTTCAATATGGAATACTTTTTGAACATTATGATACGATATGTTCTATTTCTAAAACGAATGGTACTTTTGAGATTACATGAATGATGGATCAATTCTTTGAAATGTATTTATGGTAACCTTAGCAAAGGCCCTTGCCCAGCAGAGATAATACTATGGCTTATGGTCATAATTCCCTCACATGGGGGAAACAATATCGTGGCATAAGGCCCTCGCCCGGGGAAACAATACCGTAGCCTATGTATGTGATATGACACCCAGTACTAGAGGTTCTGTTATGGGACTTGATACGAGTGACCAATGTGATTTGTTAACGCTAATGGATATGCCATACATGATTTGAGTTTGAATATGTATATGACTCTGTTTATGATACGAATACGAACATGATTAGTTTTTGATTGTTAAGGGATTTGAAATATGATTTCTGAATCTATTATGGACATCATTCATTAAAATCTTTACTTTGTTATTATTCATTGGGCTCCATCTCACCTTATTATTATGTATATATGTGGGTGACCAGGCGCGTGATCCAATTTAGAGTTGATGACCTGGAGTTCCTTTTTGTCAGCCAGCTATAGTTCCTCCTGAGGAGGTTCCCTTTTTGCAGTGGTCAAGCTTTTATGAATCATGATAAAAATCTTTTGTATTTATTTTGTTAAGTTGAACAAGTCTTTTGTTGGTCGATATGTATGAATGGTGATGCAGGCATGACATCTTAATTATGGAAATTAAGTTTTAAATTTTTTGTCCCATGTATGTCAGCATAGCTCAATGGACTATGTATGTTTTATATATCTGCTTCCACAGCCTTTTATTATGAGTTAATTTGTTTAGAGGCCTTTGGTAATCCAAGGATTACTAGCCGATTAAGACACTAAACCTATAGGAGCGGGTTTGGGTCGTGACAATTATTGCTTTCTTTATTCTGAAATAGGCAAATAAAAACCAAATCACCTCCTTTGGAATGCTCAAATCTTTTTCCATTTGAAAGGGTTTGAAAGCAAAAATCTCATGAAAAATCAAGACAACTATCATGCAAAGAGATCGACGTTATTCCAACTTAGGCAATAAGGCCTCCATAGAATGAGCAATCATGGAGATATTTCACATAAGCACATAGCCTCATGGTAGTATGCTAGATATGATAAGGCAATAAGGCCTCCATAGAATGAGCAATCATGGAGATATTTCACATAAGCACATAGCCTCATGGTAGTATGCTAGATATGATAAAAAGCAATCACACATAGGATGCGAAGACGAAAGAGGCTCGCGTAGTACTCCTCTGCACCATACCTTTAGCATAAAGGATTAGAAATTCATGCATGATCCTAGATGTTAGTTTAAATGATATGCAAAAGGAAAGTAAAAGAAGACTTACCGAGAAGTTATTTGAAGTCTTTCCATGTACCGAGACTCAGAAAGTTTTGTTGGCCACCTATACCTTATAGGACGAAGCCCGACGTTGGTGGATGCTTGCCCGTAAAAGCAGTGGGCCTTTGACTTAGGATCAATTCAAAGAGATTTTCTACGAGAAGTACTTTTCCCATTGTTTTCGAGACTGCAAGGTGTCCGAATTCCAAGAACTCAAGCAAGGCAACATGTTTGTAGCTGAGTATAAGGCTAAATTCACTGAGTTAGCCCGATTTGCTCCTCACATGGTGGATACGGACTATAAGAAAGCTCAAAAATTTGAAGGAGGGTTGGATCTAGATGTGTTTGATCGGGTTGGTGTATTGACACTACCTAAGTACGTTGATGTGCTTAGTAGAGCTCTAATGGGTAAAGCCAACTTAGCCGCAAAGAGACAGACTAAAGGCCCAACAATTGAATGGAGAGCTAAGAGATTTAAATTCAATTTCAAAAAAGGTTGGTTGTTTTCAAAGAAGCAAAACACGGGATCCTCCAGTAGCTCTAGTCAAAATAGTGGGTATATACCTATTTGTTCTGAATGTGGAAGGAAGCATAAGGGTGTATGTTACCGTGCATCTGGTACTTGTTACCAGTGTGGCAAGGTTGGCCAAATGATAAAAGATTGTCTGCTTGGATCCAAGAATGCCAATCGCTCTGCAGCAAGTTCAGCTGAATCTGCTTTTGTATAGAGGTCAAATGCATAAACTAATGCTAGAGGTAACACTGGGGATGAAACATTAAGGTAAGGGAGAGTGTTTAGACTGGTACATGCTGACTAATGCTAGAGGTAACACCGGGGATGAAACATTAAGGTAAGGGAGAGTGTTTGGACTAGTAACTGGGGATGTGTAGAACACCAAGTCTGTGGTATCGGGGTATAATTTCCATTTGTTCCCAAAATGCATATGCTTTGATAGATTCTGGTTCTACACACTCTTTTGTGTCGCATGCCTTTTCTCAAAAATTACCTAGACCTTTAGAACCCATGAATTATTTATTGTCTGTATCTACGCCATCTGGAGGTTCTATGGTGTGTGGTTATGTGTATCCTGCATGTGACATCATGATTGAGTATGTGTTATTATATGTTAATTTGCTACCATTGGACATTACTCATTTTCACTACATAGTGGGTATGGACTGGTTGACGAAGTACTGTGCAACTATTGATTGTGTGAATAAATCTGTTGTGTTTTGTCCACTTGGTTTACCTGAGTTTGTGTTTGCTGGGAATGGGGTAGTTTCTCCCCCATATTTGATTTCTACCATAAAAGTTGTTAAACTACTTAGGAAGGGATGTAGGGGTTATCTGTGTTATGTTTTGACTGAGACTTCTGATAGTCCTAATGTGGAAACTATTCTTGTTGTTTGTGAATTTCCTGATGTGTTTTCGAATGAATTGCCTGGGGACTTAATTGATAGGGAGATTGAATTCACTATTGATATAATATCTGGAATAAAATCAATTTCCAAAACCTATATAGAATGTCAACCTCTGAATTGAAAGAATTGAAAACTCAACTGCAGGAATTGTTAGATAAGAAGTTTATTCACCCTAACACTTCACCTTGGGGTGCTCCAGTTCTGTTTGTCAAAAACAAAGATGGATCTTTGAGGCTATGTATAGACTATCGGGAATTGAACAAAGTAACTATCAAGAACAAATATCCATTGCCCCGAATAGACAACCTATTTGACCAACTCCAGGGAGCACAAGTGTTCTCTAAGATAGGCCTTAGATTCGGGTATCACCAGCAAAAAGTTAAAGTAGAAGACATAGAGAAAACTGCATTCAGAACTTGATATAGTCACTATGAGTTTTTGGTAATGCCATTTGGGGTGACTAACGCACCTGCTGCCTTCATGGACCTTATGAACAGGGTGTTTAAATCATATTGTAGACACCCCATTTTTGACCACCCTTAAGACTTGGGTGCGTCAGGTTGATCACTCGATAATGAAAGTTACATTGTACAAACATTTGATTTCTTCAGCAAGAAGAGCTTCAATCCCAACCTTAAATCCCATTTTTTACCAAAACTATTTTAGACCTTAAACCCTCTCTTTCAAAATATTTTTCCGAATGTTTCTACGATGTTCCGAGGCTCGTATTTCTTTAAATGTTACACTTTTCGGTAAACCGAGAGAGGACAAAGTGGAAATAAATGGAAGAGATGTGAACTCTTTGAAAAATATTTAAAAACTTCTTATTTATAGGTTTGGAGTTGAAGAAAATTGAAGGAGAGGGAAAAAAAACTAGTTAGGGAAATAGTTGGGCATCGAACCGTTAAGGAAAAACTGAGCAGCCTTCACTAAATCAGGCCTATCTCTTTGTACACTTAGAATTTAGTTGGGAGGCCACCTCCATTGGAAATTGGACTTCCGGGGCTTCATTTTAAACTCAAGAATCTCCTAAGGCTAAGTCCGGATGAGGGAGATATAGCCGTTTAAAGTTAGGCATCAATCTAGTTAAGATAGAAATGAGAAACCTTCATTAAAATAGGCATATCTCTTTGCACACTTAGAATTTATATGTGAGGATAACACCATTAGAAATTATACATCTGGGCTTCAATTTAGACTCAAGAATGACCTAAAACCAAGTCCGGATGAAAGAGATATGCCCATTTGAAGTTGGGCCTAGAAGCAGATTTTTTGTGGCCGACAGATGGCTAGCCGGCCACCATTGGTGGCTGGCAATTCACACTTCTAGCCTGCCAGCCACTGGTGAAAGACACAGATATTTTTGGCCAGCTGTTCTAGGCTTGATATTTTCGACCTAAGGGGCTGTTTTTCTATATTTATGGGGCCTTCCTTCATGATTTAAGGTTACAAAAAAATCCTTAAGGGCCAAAACTTAAAATTCTCTCTCTATCTCTATCTTGCAACCTATACACCCTCTCTCTACACTTCCTAAACCATTATTGAAGCTCTACTTATTGAGATTATCGAGTCCCAATTTTAGCCCTTGAAAGTGAGAACTTGTTGCTTTGTGAACAAAAGTGTTATTCCTCTTGAAGAGGTATAATTTTGAGCATCTTTGCACTACTTCTTTTCTATCTTTTCTTGCTGGTTTTGAAGTGTTTTTCAACTATTTTTAAGGGCTGAAGCTTGTGGTTTAAGGTTATTAAAGGTAGAGGGGTTAATCACCCTTCTTTGAACCTTGTTCTCTAAGACTTTACACTTGTGTTTCCCATTTTTTCATCAATTTTTTTTGAACTTTTTACCATTGATTTTCAGAGGTTTTCAGAGGTTAAAAAAAGTGGTTTTGAAGTCCCAAACATGGAGGGGTTAGCCACCCCTCCTTTGGCTTGTTTACTTGCTTAAATTGCTCCATGTTTTAGCTTATTATTTTAGCTACTTTTATCTTCATTCCAGCATATTTTTGTACTATTTTTGGGCTGTTTTTGGACTATCTAAACTCTGAAATTTTGGGCTGAAACTTCTGGTTTAAGGCCAATAAGGGTAGAGGAGTGGCTCACCATTCCTTCTACCTAGCTTCCAAGGCCTTTACCCTTGTGTTTCCCACCTTGTTGTCACCTTTTTTTGAGCTTTTAAATACTACTTTTTCAGAGTCATTTCAGTGGCTAAAATCATGTTTTGAAGTCCAAAATTGGAGGGGTTAGCCTCCCCTCCTTATATCTTGCTTACTAGCCTAGTTTGTGCCATGTTTTAGCATATTAATCTAGCTATTTTTGTCTTAATTCCAGCATATTTTAGGACTGTTTTTTAGACTGTTTCAGCATTGTTTTTAAGTGTTTGTTGCATTTGAACTTTGTTTTGCATGCTTGTAGTGTAATTGTTCTCATGAGTTTGGTGTTTTAGGCCTTAGACACCAACCCATTTGAGTTGATAGCATTTATTTAGTATTTTCCATACCTGTGATCATCTTTAATCACCTTTGCATTTCTCTCATTTCTTGGCTTTTCATTGCCTTGAGAGTTATTTCAACCGATTGGTTGTTTAAGCTTGAGATAGAGATCATTGTACTTAATGGTTTAATCTCCTTGGAGGTTCATTACTAACAGCATGACATCTCTCTCATGCCCAAAACAATCCTTTGTTTGATACTTCTCTCTATTAGTCGACTCAATCTTCATTATTGAACTTAATTGACTAATGAATGGAAAGGTAATTAAAATAGTTTAATAAAATTGGGGCTAAAATGGAATAAGATAATAATATGGTTTGGGTTTCAACCGGACGTTAGTTGAACCCATTGAGTCTTAGACCATTTCATACTTATTAGTGATGATAATGGTTTGAGAGTCAAATGTCAATCGCTTCCCTTGATCCATCTCATGATAGGGAGGTGGTTTTGTTGGTCATTTGGTTTCCCTCATTGAGCTTTTGTCCAATTGAGCTATAGATTATCATGCAACAACTTTGCAATTATTGATGATTTGTGAATCGATTCTATCCCTCCTTTAAGCAATTTCATGATAGGAAGAGATAGAGAGGATGAATATCCCCTGGAAACACCCTATTTCTGCTCTGTTCATTTTTAATTGCAGCAAGGCCATATTTACATTAGTGGTCGGTCGGCCACTATTTGTAGCCAGCCGTCCACTACTTCTGACTGGCTGGCCACTTTTCTATCAGTAGGCAGTGTGTAAGGCAAAGCAGAGGCAAAGGCAAAATAGAAGCTTTTTCTGCAGGCAAAATAGTCCTGGCAGCAAAATAGAAGAGTTTCCAGGAGGATGTTCGCATTGGCATGCACGGTTCACTACCCCGCTCGAGTTCAATTAGTTGTTAATTTGTTAATTAAATTAGTGAATTCCCATTTGTAACTAATTAGTTAGTGTAATTAATTAGTTAATTTCAATTTGTAATAGTTACCTAGCGTAGTTAGTTTATTTCATTTGGTTTTTAATAGCTAGTTAATCAGCTTAGCTAGGCTATTTATTCGGACCCTCCTGTGTGAGGGCAAGCTTGTAATAATGTGTATGTCTTCCAACCCCACGTCTTTCTCCCTTTTATTTTCTACTTATGATGGGTAGTTTAGAGCATCACATTTCGTTTAGCATTTTTCATGATTTGCATCCATGTGTCTTGCATGCATTAGGCTCGGTGCATCATTCTAACTCACATTGTTATTTATTACTTCTTTGAAAACATGCTCAAATCGCATGCTATCAAATTGATTCACATGCCAGGTTAGTAGCTGAGCCGATTTAAATTGCATATTGCACGTGTTGCATTATTCATGTTGCATTAGTAAGGATCATGCATCTCTTCTAATTATTTTTATCTTCTTTGGCTTGCCCTGGGAGTACTAAGTGAGCACTAGGTGAGCACTTATTGCTTAAGCATATCGCATGCGTGTGATTGTTGCCATGTCAAGCATGATTACCATGAGGCTAAGTGCTTAAGTGATATAACTTTTGAATGCCTATGGATGAAGGCTAAATTGCTTGAATTGGAATAACTTGATGAATGTACATATGAGGTCACTTTTTCAAGTGGTACAAATTCAAAACAATTTTTCGAAACAAACATGAAATCAAAGTGTTCCAATTTTTACAAATTAGTCTATACTTGTGCGCATCACCTAGTAAAGTTAGCCTAATAATCGGAACAAGAGTATATAACGTAAATAAGAATCATATTATGATTAGTAGAGGCCGATCTTTGATCAAGCGAGTGGGTTACTCAATTCATGACCTTTCCCTCTCGTACCTAAGTTCCCAAGCT
>NW_021024856.1:44566-94596 GCF_004153795.1 Camellia sinensis
TGGCAAAGCACAAGAACTGTTGCCAACCCACAAACTGCCGACCCTTTTGCCAATACCAACCTACAAATAGCCGGCCCAACCCAAGCTCAAGGCAGAACTTTCACCTCCCTCCATATGAGCCTAACTAGTGCACTAAAAATCCTGATGGAAAGAGGGTATCTCAAACCCCTCGATCCCCAACCTCTTCCTGACCCACTCCTTGCTAGACATAACCCCACCAAATAATGTGTGTATCATCAGTAACGCGATCATGGCACCGATCATTGCTACCGCCTTCATCATGAGGTTCAGAATCTCATCGACAACTAGATAATAGCCCTTTCCATCCATGAGCAAGTACCTTCTCCTCACCTTAACCTCATCCACACGCTCTCAGTTACCTTCAACCCCAGCATATACATCACCCCGACCCATTTACCCAAGCCTAAGGTGTTCTACATGATGGATGCACCCAATCCGGTTTGAGTACATCAAGAGCGCCAAAAGGCCGAACCCACTACTGTTGAGATGTTGACAATCATTGAAGACCTTCAAGGAATGGTGGAAAATTTAACATTTGGAGCCTATTTGGCCAAGTAGGATTGCTCTTGACACCATTATTATTGTACTTGGAGCCTATTTGGTTCATTTTGGGATATTGATTGAGGTGGTATCATAATGGTAAAATAAGATTGAACCAAAAACATTGATTCGGATAATTGTCCCGTGAGTAGTCTTCACTCTTTGACCCTTTTCTCTTTCCATACTTTAAATTTGGATGTGAGGCTAGAACCATGGAAAGCTTGTCTCCAGGGCTTTGATTTGGACACAAGAACGACCTAAAATGGAGTCCGGATGAAAGAGTTATGCCTATTTGAAATTTGAGTACATGTGTTGGAAACAAGTTTGCTCAAGCAAACTTTTGATCGCTCAAGCAGTCTGCATGAATTTCAGATATTCTGGGAGCTTCTTTCACTGCTTGAACCAAGCTTTGACCGCTCGAGCGGTCTGTTCGCTATCAAGTATTTTTAAGTGAGTTTTTGACCCAAAATCATTATTCTTTCTTCCTCTCTTCTCTCCCTCTCCTCCATACCCAAATCCCTAGAGCTCCAAACACTTGATTTCTCCAATTTTTCCCCACCGTAGATCCTTCAAGAAAATTGGAAAACAAGTCTAGTTCGATATATCTACCGATTGTTTCACATTTTCATTGAAATTTCAAGTGGATTTCCATCTTAAGCTTCCATTCTTGAGGTAGGGGTATTTTTAACTTATTATATCTTTAATTTGGGGCCCACATATGGTAATTTCATTAGATATTCACCTTTGTAGATATATATATGTGTGTGTGTGTGTGTGCGTGTGTGTGTGTGTCTGGATTATGTTTGTTAATAAATGATTTGGAAGGATGTTGGTAATAATTCATGATTATAGATGGAAGTATGTGTATTATTGAGGATTAGTGCTGTTGATGATGGAAATTAGTCTCTAATTCATGAAAGAGAGAAAACCCCTTATTTTCTACAAACCCTAGTTTTGAAACTTGTTTAATAAAGAGGGGTTTTGCTCAATTGATTTTTAAAACATGAAATTGGGCATGTTTATTCGGCTTTGAGGTTGAAATATGAATTATTGGATTGTTTTGATACTAATGTGTATATTTACTTGACTTTGATGCTGAAAAGTTAGTCTTTGAGACTTTTACACCAAAATTGGAGATTATGATAATTGTTATGAATTGAAGAATCTTCTCATTGTTGACATGTAAACTATTGAATTGTTATGCATTGAAATCATTTTAGAGGAAAATGAGAATTTACAAATTCATGCATCGTATGCATTATTGAATTTCTTTTATAATACAATGATGATTTGAACGGTGGAAAGTTGAAAGAGGGTGAATAGTCTACGAGTCCGAGTAGTGAGTCGGGTGGTTTTGAGTTGTGTCTTGTATTTGGTACCCGCTGTAGACTCGACTTTCTTCGCGCGCCCCCCTTTTGGAGAGGCGTGAATTGGTCTCCTACAGTTCGGACTCCTGTCACGGTTCTGAATCTAATCTCACAAAGTGCAATGTGAGACTGATAAACACCAAAGAGTCTAATCCGACAAATCATTTTGGAAAATTGATTTTAGATCAAATAATGCCAAAACTAGACTATTTTGCCAGATTATAGAGTCGCCACCTAAATATTTTATTTTTGAAAAATTTAGGAAACCCTGACTCGTGCCTAACGCCACGTGTCCGTCATCATCAAAGTTGCATCGGCTCGGGAACTTGGGTACATGAGGGGAACGTCCTGAAATGAGCACCCCCGCTCGCCCGATCAAAGGATCGGCCTCTACTACCATGGTATGTTGTTTTATTGTGACAACCCTCACCACTGTTTACTGATAATTACTGTTAAACTGAGACTGATTATGATAATTGAATGAAATCCTGAACTGATTGATTGTCTGTATCTGTTTAAGTGCATCTCTATCTGTTCGACTGTTAAACTATCTGTTCATGTTTTATGTTTTAAACTACAAATTGAAGGCCTTATCGGCGGCCGAATCTGAAATTGATTAGTGATATGTGTTAATCATAATTTATGTGATTTTATGGCATATTTATTTGAAATGTGATTTGGTATGATTAAATAGATTAAAATAAGTTAAATTACACAAGTTGCATTATTTACAACTTTGCCACTTAGTGGCCCATTTCATACCATATGTTGAGACTTGAATTATACATTGTTTAGCATCATTTCCTCAGTCATTCCTTGAGTCCTTAGCCGACTAGAGATAGAGAGAGTGAGGAAACTTGAGTTCAACAATTTTAGCTTGGAGAATTGGTAGAAGATTTGCAAAATTGAGCTTCTAGGCTTGGAATTGGAGACCTAAGGTAGAGAATTCAACCTCTCTTTGATGTATTTGTGTGTTGTCTTGCATGATCCACGAGAAATTAGAGATTCTAGCTAAGAGTTGGTTCATAATGTTGAATTGTAGCGTATATCATGCATGCATGTCTACATTGTTGCATTTTGAGGTTGATTACATGGAATTTGGTACATGTACGTTCATATTACTGTTATAGTCCATGTTTTCATCTTATTTTTGGAAGTTGAGGCTCATTTGAGCAAGTAATTGAAGCTTTGAGTTGGTTTAAACTCATGCATGTCATGTTTGAGTTATGTTCATGAAAATTGGTTTGAAGTTGGATTTAATTGAACTACCTTTGGGCTTTGATTTCTCAAATTGATCTTTGAAACATGTTATATTATGAGTTTTGAAGTGTTTTTCAGAAAATTAGCCCAAAAGGATCGAATTTGGTACATTGAAACTTGTTTTTGAGCTTGAGGTTCAAATCTGGAAATTCCAGATTTTGGACTCACACTCGAGCGGAGTGACTAGCGCTCGAGCGTGAAATTCGTGCATCCAGCACTTTACACTGTTTTACAGTCCGCTCGAGCGGGGTATTGGACGCTCGAGCGATGACTTGTGTCACACGGTCGAGCGGGTATCGAGCGCCCAATCGAGCGTGATTTCCACACATCCAGTACTTTTGGCATGTTTTACAGTACGCTCGAGTGGGGTAACTCGCGCTCAAGCTGAGTATTTTGTTTGCCTGTACGCTCGAGCGGGTAAACCCACGCTCGAGCGGGACCTCTATTTTTTGAAAATGTTTTTAAAGTGCATCTTTGCATCCTCATTTCATTCTAGGCATTCTTAGGCCTAGTTTAAGGCATCTTAATGAGAATATTGATGTAGAACCATACCGAGTCAAGATAGGGATTAAGCTATTATTTCCCAACTGTGTAGCTTAGTGTGTGTTCACTCTGTAACTGTGTAGGGTTGGCATCCGAGGACGCGTACTAGCTTATCTGTAGCCCAGAACTCTGTGAGTAACAATGTTGTAAAGATATATTCGAAAATGAATATTTTCTGAATGATCAACTGAACTGTTTTCTGAACTGTTTACTGTTAACTAAATGAATGTTTGTCCTCTATTCTAAACTGTATTGTGACATCCTTAGCAACTACTGTTACTGTTACTGGTACTGTTACAGAGATCTCTGTCAATTCCTATCTTGGAACTTCTGTTTACTGTTACGATGGCCATCATTGGCTGTTCGGTCTTTTAAGACCTACTGTTTACTGTACTGTTCTGCTAATGGATGTACCACATATGACTGTTATGACTGAATGACTGATATACTGATTCAATGAACTATTTTCGTTACTGTAAGGACATTCTTTCTTAACCTCTTTACACATTATGTTATTCACTGGGTTTTAGCTCACTGTTTATATATATATGTAGGTATTCTGGCACCAGACCGGAGCTAGAAGCGTGGGTTAGACTCCATTTTGTCAAAGCCAACCACTGTGCCTCACTGCGAGGTTCCGAGCCTGTCAAGCTACGACTTTTGGGGTGTTTTAATTTTCCCCCATCTGTCTCTATACCGGTTTTGTAATACTGTATAGACTGGTACTGCATTGTGATGATAGGGATTAGGTCTCTGTCCTGGATGATTGTACATGTATGTATAGACTATTCTGTTATGAATGTGCATATAAATGAAAAGCCTTTTTGCATACAAACTGTCACAGCTCATTGGACATCTTTTAATTACTGTTTTGGTTTCTGCCAGCCCCTGTACTCTGTAATTCTGTATTACTGTTAAGCAGGCCTTCGGTAGTCTCGGATTACTGGCCGGTTACGGTGCTAAACCCATAGGGGCGGGTTTGGGTCGTGACATTTATAAACCTCACGTGTTCTTATTCGGTTATTAATCTAACTTTACTATGTGGCGCATATATACAAGTATAGACTAAGTCGCGAGAATTGGAACAAATTCGACTCATGTTTGTTTTCGAAAATGGTTTAGAAGTGTCACTCACAAGTGGACTAAAGCGCGGATTTGCCACCATCAAGTGGGCTTAAAATATGATTTGCCACTTCGCAAAGTGGGCTTCAAACTCACAATCATCGGATTGTTCTAATTCAGGCAACAAAGCCTTCACCCACAAGCACTCATGCAGTTTTAACAAGTAAGCGAATAGCCTCATGGCAAGCATGCTATCATGGCAACACTCACACTCATGCAAGCATGCTAAAGCATAAAAACTTACAGTGTACTCTAAGCCAAAACAAAAAGCTAGTTAAAAATATGCATGATCCTAACTATACGAGATGCCTAATGCAACACATGCAATAATGCAACTAAATAGGCTCGGCTATCTAAGGTGATATATGAATGTGACGATTTTATACACGTATTCAAATAAGTATTAAAATACAATGCAGTTTGAATGATGCGCCGAGCCCGGTGCATGCAATACAAATGAATGATGCAAACATGCAAGCATAAGGTATGCTAATCAAAACGTACCCTAAAACTAACCATCGAAAGCGGTTAAATAAAAGGGAAAAGACGTGGGGTTGGAAGACATGCACACACACACACACACACTCATTACAACATTGCACCCTCTCGAAGGAGGGTCCAAATAAATAAGCTAAGCTACACTAAGCTAAGCTAATTATTACAAAAAAACTAATTAACTATGCTAAGCTAATTAATTACAACACAATTGAATAACTAGCTACACAAACTAATTATGATATTACAAAAGGAATTAAATAACTAGCTACGCTGAGCTATTTAAAATAGTTTAAATAAAGCGAGTAAACGGCCTCATAGGCAAGGGAGACATGCATGCTCAGTTGCGTCTTCCCGAAAATCCATCGCCATGATCTCTGCTGCCTCTGTTTGCACTCGCCTTGATCTCTGAACAACACACCAATCTTCCAAACTGCTTTTGCTCCAACACAGGGTCATTTTTGCACAAAAATGGACTAGTGGCTGGTCAGCCATAAAAAGTGGTTGCCGACTACCTTAACTGGCTGGTCGGCCACCCACACTGGCCGGTCGGCTACTACAAGTGGCCGGTCGGCCACCCCTTTTTCCAGGCTTCTGTTTTTGCTACAACAGAGAACAATAGAGGCACAGCAATGCATTTTTCAAGGAATGTGTGTATTGCCACCCTCATTATCATGTCTCAAGCTCAAAGGAGTGTGGCACTTGGCTCTCAAGCCACCAATCAAGCATTTTTAATGCATGATGGCCAAAGAGTCAAGCTTGTACGAGCTTAATGAATGCACACATAGACTCAAAGGACCACCACCCTATCATGCATGATCAAGGGTGGCAGCGACCAAGAAATGTGACACGTTTCATCACTTTAAGTATGAAATGTCCCGCATTTCTTATGTTTGGATTAACGTCCGATCCAAGCACATGCAATGCAACACAAATGCTTATCTTAGCCATGTTTTACTTGTCCAATTCTTGTTTACACATTTTAGCATTACCAAACCATTCTTTAGTTGGTTAAGTCCAAAGTGATTATCCTCTAATGCGAGAGGGGTTAACCAAAGGATGGTTTAAGAAATGAGAGAGATCATGCCTTTGGCTAGGAGGAACCCTCATAAGAGGGTTAAAGCAATTGAGCACAAGCTCTATCTCAAGCTTAAACACAATCATAAGGTTAACCAACCCTCAAAACGAATAAAAAAATGAAGAAATGAGGGAGGTTGCAGACTTTTTAATGCTGAAATGGCATGCTAAAGATCTTAAATCATGCAAGCAATACATGCAAGACATGTTCAAAAGCTAAAAGCATTAAAGCTAGTGAAGAGCATTACACTAGAGGCATGCAATATCAAGATTAAATGACCAAACCAGCTCTGGACAGAGCTTAAACATGCCAAAACAATGTCTAAATCATGCTGGCATTGAAGCACAAAAAGCTATTAAAAAAAAAAAAAAAAAAAAAAAACAAAACCAAATTATAATATTTTGTTTTCAAAATATTTTTGTAGGCTTGATTGCGGAATCCAGCAATGAAAGAGTGAAGTATGTGAGAGTGTGACAAGGCTATGTACACTGAAATCATATATAAAATGATGCTATATCATGTAATCAACACATGCACAACATGTTAGATGCCTTAAAACACAAAGCTAGTGAAGGCATATTACACTATAGCTATACAAAGCAAGCCTCATATGACCAAGAAAGCTCAAAACAGAGCTAAAGCATGCTAAATCAGTAACAAAAACATGTTGAGATAGAGCCACAAAAAAGAAGAAAAACATGCTCACATGATAGGCCATCTACACTTGCAAACATGACACAAGGAGGGGAGGCCACCCCCTCCTATTTTGAACCTCAAAACATACTTTTTGCCACTGAAATTTCCCTGAAATTTAGTGGCTAAAAGGCCAAAAAAGAGTTGTTTGAAAAGCTTTAAAAGATGGCTCAACACTTAGCAAACAAGCTACAAAAGAGGGTGGACCACCCCTAACTCCAAAAAGGCCTTAAATTAGCATTTTTAAACCTTAAAAACAGAGGTTTTTGTAGTTGAAAACTAGGCCAAAAACAGCATGCAAAGGTGGTCAAACAAGTGTGCAAAAATAAGCTTAAAAAGGGTTAAGCCTATACCTTTGAAGCGCAGCAACAAACAGCCACTTTCTGAGCCAAAACCAGCTTTGACAGCTCAAATAAGACCCCTAAGAACCTCATATACAAGGTAGTCTAATTTGGTTAAGGGGTTGTATGCAAATATGTAGAGAAAACTCACTTTCATGCACTAAATAGGAAGAGAGAGAATTCTAGAGAGAGGCAGAAATTTTGCTCACAAAATTTTGTCAACCCTCACAATGGGGGAGAGACCTCCCCTTATATAGAGATGCAAGGCAAAAGCTTGCTTCCATCCTTCCATACACGTGTATGGATTAGGCTTTCAGTGATCAACAGCTGGCATAGCTGGCACATAAAATATCTGAAAAATGAGAAAATTGGCCGTTGGCTACTTCAAGTGTCTGGCCGGCCACCTCCCCTAGCCGACCGACCACTTCAAGTGGCCGACAAGGAGGAAAAGTGGCCGACAAGGCCTTTCCCCCCTCCAGACAAGAGGTACCAAGGATTGGCCCAAAAACAAGGCCAAAACACAGAGGGTTTAGAGGCTCAAAGATAAGGACTCAGCCGAGAACTTCGGGCACTCAAAACGAGCACACAACGTGCACGATCATCGAGTGCGCAAACAATGACGTTTGAGTCTTAAGGTCGGTAAAAATGGGGTGACTACACCCGCGCGGGGAGTCAAGGTGCCCAATTGCCCTGTCTGCGCATATCACCGAACGAATGTGGGAAAATATTTTTGGGTGTCCATGATTCTGCCATTTCAAGAGTCGGCCAATGTGGAAAAACATGGTTTTGGGTGTCTGCGGCCCCGCCGTTTCTGGAGTCAGCAAATGCAAAAGAGAAAATTGTTTTTGGGTGCCCATCGCCCCGCCTGGAGTCAACAAATGTAGGACTATTTTCAGTATACAAAATCTATATATGTATGTATTTTGAATTATGACTCTTACTTGAAATCTCATAGTATATTTACCGCCCCTGAAAAATCAAGAAATGCTTATTTAACCTTAACATTTGCTCATTTCATACTCATGCATAAAGGTATTCATATGCATACATAATAAAATTTGTCAAATGTTTGCATTGCATGATCATGTGTATTTTAATTAATCATATAATTTGTTACATATACTTCCTACTGAGCATTCGCTCACCCCAAAAACTAACAATTTTTAGGAAATGAAGTTAACGAGCCATCTAAATGATTTACTATGGAAAGCAATTTGGATGAGGCATGAATGCTCACTCGTTTGATGTTTTGTGTCGAAGCCTTGGGGCTATTTTGTGTAAGTGTGAAGGATTTTATTTTTAAATCATGGACACTTTTGATAGAGTGTTGCATTTTTTATTTTTCTTTTTTAATTTCTCTCTTTCGTATAACTTCATAGCTATGGAACTATTTCCTTTTGACTCTGGATGTAAGCAGACTGTATTGAAGTTTTTGGGAATAGTTCAATAGGGAAAAAGTGCTACGGAATTGTATTATTATTTCTTTATCTGCTAGTTGTATCCATGCGGATTGAGATAGGGGAATAAGATTTGGAAGAAGTTTTTCCAAGGCATTACACTAATTAATTAGTATTATGGTATTAAAAGTGATTCCTAAGTTACCGGGATCAATTAGGGTGTGCACGGTTCCGATTGGGACGCATTTTTTTATATTCTAGGGTTAAAATTGTAAATAAACGAGGAATTGAGAGTTTTCATTAAAATAACCCAAAAGTAAGGGCCTTAAAAGAATTTACAAAAATTAGGAGTCTCACAGGGCCGATACTATATAGTAAGAGTATGTGTGTCATCTCATGCCCGATCTAACCTGACATCAGGTCTAACCTAGCCATTTCAAGCCCGACCCTAAATAATGTTTAAATCCTAAGCCTGCCCATTTAACCCAATATATATGTGAGAGGGTAATTTATGATCTGGGGTTGGGCCGAGATATTGACCGATCAGGTTGAGAGTCCAGCAGCGCATTGGGCCGAGATGATCCACTGTTCGCCCAGAGAAGGGGAGCCAAAACTTGGGCCGGGCAGAGTTTGGACCGAGCGTGTGCCACCCCGGACCGTACAGAAATTGCTCGGCCGGGAAGCGACCGGTCAGACCGGGATGTTCGGTCCGAGGATGGTCGAATGTTTAAATCCTAAGCCTGCCCATTTAACCCAATATATATGATTTTTTTTTTAAATCTTAAAAAGCTATTAAATTATTTAAACCTTTTTAATAATTATTTGAATTTAAAATTTTAATAAAATTTAATTATAAAATAAATATAATCTTTTAAGAAGTGTTTTAATTTAAGCCATAGAAGAAGCATATATGTATTTTTCTTTATCTTTTATTATTTTTTTTCTAATTTATTTTGTAACTAAATAATATAAAAATTCAAATTAACATTTTTTAAATAGGCAGGCCGGGTTAAGCTAGGTTAAAACTATTTATCATAAGCCTAGCCCGAAAATTAAATAGGCTCAAAAATTTTGTCCAGTCCAACCTTATAGATTAAAGGAAAAATTACCAAGAAGTCTTTTTTGAAAAATATGTAGTCTATTTAGTCTCATAACCTTTTGTTTATACCCAAAAGTCCTATAGCGTTATTCTTCTTTTCTGCCTCTCTTCTTCTCTGCCTCTTTTGCTCTTTGTGATTTCCAGCGATCGTTGACAGTTAACCATATCTTGGTTCTTCTCTTTATCTTTCTGATATATAGTCACCGGCGACCGACGACTATCGTCGATTGGGATTCACCAGAAACCACCGACCACTGACTCCTTACTTCACCCTCATCAACAGTAAAGAAGATTTGTTTCCAACGAAGAAAATGAGTAGATCTACATCAGATTTGGCTATATCTAAACAAAAAAAAGTTGCCGGAGTACAATCCTCTCTCTATATCCGCCTTTCTCCTTCGATCTCTTATTTTTTTCTACATTTTCTCTGCTATACAATTCTCTTTTTCTATTCTAATGGAGAAAATTTTCAAGTTCTGAACAAGTTGTTTTCGAGCTTCAGTTACAGGCGGTGAAAATTGTAAAATTTTGCAGTTTCAAATTTTTTTGGTGCTGGAAAGAATCATGGTTTAAAATTGTAAAATTTTGTAGTTTCAAATTTTTTTGGTACTGGAATGAATCATGGTATAAAACTGTAAAATTTTGCAGTTTCATAACATTCTTTAGAACTGTAAAATTTTACAATTTCATAACATTTTTTCAATTTGATTAATAAATATAAATGCTTAATAGATTTTTACTTTGAAACTGTAACATTTTACAGTTTCAAAACTTACTTTTCAGTTTGATCAATATTGGAGATTATTTGCTTAAATCTTACAAAAATTGAAAAATAGCGTATGTTTTTCCCATTATTGCTGGTTTTTGTCGTTTCATTTTTTTTCCTTTAGCTTATCAATATTTAGCACATTTTACTATGTTTTTTCGCTCTAATTTCTTCATTTATTCTTTTTTTTTTTCGGCAATATTCTAAACATTCCGGTGAGTCTCCAATGATATTCTTAACGTCTAGTGAATGTTTTGAACATCCCGGTGACTTCCATTAACGTTCTTAACACTCCGGTGAACTTCCGGCGATACTCGGGCGACTTCCCGGTTATGTTGAACATTCCGACGAGTCTCCGGTGACCGTTTGACGGAAGTCTGACGGTAGTATGATGTAACAATGTTTGTAAATTAAAAAAAGAAATAGGATTTTTTTATCACAATTAAAAATATATAGAACTAATTGATACAAGTATTTTATTTGAGAATTAGATGGACCTTGAACTTTGTTTATGAGACTTATTGGTACGTTCTCCTAGATTAAATATTATTTCCAAGACTTAAAAATATCAAGCTAGGCTAAACTGGCCGAGTTGGATGGGTTAAGTGGAGCCGATAGCCACTCCTAATTAGACGTAATGGCATCTCCCATAAAAACAGACTTATGACCAATAAAACATGCCCTAAGGGCATGTTTGATTGGAAGGATTAAAACATGGGATTAGGATTATTAATCCGTGGCTCAATCATCCTATGTTTGTTTTGACATTTTAGTTTAGGACTCTTAATCCAATGGATAATTAATCCAACAAATTTGTAGGATTATTAGTAATGGGGTAGGGGTGGGATAGTTAATGCCACACTAATTTGATAGGATTATTAATACCTCACTATTAATATTGTGAATCAAACATAATGTACTATACTTTTTCCATACTCTAAAAAAAATGTAAAATATTTTTAATTTTTTTCTAATTGATTAAATTGATTAAACTACAAGAAAATTTGGGATTAAGAACGTTATTCAAATCCAAATATTTTTATTTAGAAAAAATTAATACCGGATTTGATAAAGACCCAATTATAATATTTTTTTGCGACCCAATTATAATCTAAGACAATTGTTAGACTTGGGTCTCTGTGAAGACCTTGAAAAGTCAATCCTCTCAACTTTGAAAAAGCCTTGATGTCCATTTGTTAAGAAATTAATGTTGTTGTGTTGAGCTGTCGTATGATTATTCTAGTGATGTTTCATGATTCATGTTTTCTTTGTTGAACATGTCAAACATGAATATTTAATGGGAAAGAACAAAAAAAAACAAATAAATAAATAAAAATCTAATTTTGTAACAAAATAAATTTTTAATTTTATCTATTGAAATTTATTTTTGATGTAAATTATTTGTTTATTTTGGTTAAGTAATATTACAAAGCTAGAATCTTGAATTTTTTTTATTTTTTATTTTTATAATTTTCTCATATTTACATAATTTCACGTGTAATGTTGTATTACGGCCATGGTTTGTTTCTCAAAAAAAATTCAATTTTTTTTTTTTTGAAAACATTGAAACTAATTTAATAAAAATAAATATTAAAAAATATTTTTAAATGCTAAAAATTTATTATGACCTCCAAAAAGATAAAAATATATAAAAATAATAAATAAATATTTATTTATTTATTTCACTAAATTAACTTTTAATAATTATAAAAAATTCTAAAATAAATTTCCGAAAACAAACCAAACATTAATCGCATCAATAGTTCGTAGGTTCCATTTGGCATATCAATTTAGAACTAAAATAGCCACACATAAAAAATAATAAAATGGGCTAAAAGTCAATAAGATAAAAAAATTACATTTAAATCATAGTCATTTCACTTTTTTTTTACAAAAGTTTTTTTTTGTTTATTAAAAAAAAGGTCAATTTCCAACCTAAATGAACTTTTTAACCTCTGATTAAAAGAGAAAAAGTTAATCCATTTTGCAAATGAAGGCATAGTAGGCTTAGGATCATAGTTATCATATAGACGTTAAAACAAAATCGAAAGATATTAAGGAAACAACAAAATATAAAGATTCAAATGACAAACTTATTAATAAGAACCTTATTTTAGGTATTGTTTGGGTTGTGAATTTTTTTTGACTTTTTACTTAAATTAATTACAAAAAGATAAAATAGACTAAAAAGTTAATAAGACAAAAGTTTACATCTAAATCATAATTATTTTACTTTTTTTTTTACAAAAGTCAAAAAAATTAATCCAAACGAACTTTTTAATTAGAGTTAAAATAGTCAAAAAAAATCAAAAAATTAAAAAACCAACTCGACTTCCCAAACGAAGCCTTAAATATTGTAAAACAAATGCATGTTTGTTTTTAGAGATAGAATGTAAGGGATTGATAGTAAGGGGGTTAATAGTGAAAGGATTAAGTAAAATTGTGTTTGTTTTGATAATAAAGGTTAGTGTGGAAATTATTAAATTATTTTATATAAAAGAAATATAAAATAATAAAATAAATAAAACTATGATTTTTACTTAATAAAAATACAAAAATATTAAACATTAGTGTTCAAAAAAAATGCCTAACATGTAAAAATAAATAAATAAATAAACTAAGCCAAAGGACTAATTTTCTAAAACCAAATCTTTGGCACTCATCTCAATCCCAACATCTAAGACTCATTCTAATCTGGAAGACTTATAAATCTCCTCTCTATTTCTAAAAAAAAATTAATATTAATGAATCCCACTTTTATCTCAATCACATCTTTTTCTCCATCTCCTAAAACAAACGCACCCAAAGAGTAAAGTGGGCTTAGGATCATAGTTATCTTGACCCCGGAATCTGCCCGAATGATAAGGCCAACTCAGAACAAAAAACAAAAATATTCTGGAGCTCTAATAGAAAAATTCTAATAGCTCTAATGGATGATGATTTCACTGTAATAATAATATTTGTATCTTGTAATTTATTTATTTTTTTAACTTTTCACATTGTTAGAGCTCATTAATTTAGAGGTATGTATGGAACAAAAAAGAATCCGGATCCTTGGTGGCACTTTCCTACCGCGCATCCTTGTCGCTCTCCAAAACGACGTCGTTTTGGAGAGATTTTTCTCTCTCTCTCTCTTTCTCTTTCTTTCTTTCTTTCTTTCTTTCTTTCTTATCATCAACACTCAACACTGGGCACTGTGTTGTTGATACATCAACACTGGTATGTTTCTCTCTCTCTCTCTCTCTCTCTCTCTTCCTTGTAATAAAGTTTGCAAAGTTGTGTTAATATAGGTTTATTTGGTACTGTTGGTGGAGGTGGAAACGGTAGAAGAATGACATAAGGCCGGTGGCGCCGAGGAGGAGGAGCACGGAGGCGGTGGAGATTCTGGCGGTGGCAATTTGGGGGATAGTGAGGTGGGGGGATTCAAAGATAGCGGCGGCAGCGATGGATTTCATGGGTTGGATGGGCATGGGGAGTCCGAAGAGGAGGCCAGTGGAGATGTTGTAGAGGGAGGTGAAGATGAGAGTAGTGGAGAGGTCGAGGTGGGAGACTAGGGTTAGGGCTAGGACTATGGGGATGTACGTGACGAGGGCGCCGACGGAGCCCCCGAGTTCGGACCAAATCATGGTTTTGGGGCAGAGGTTGGTGGCACATGGAAGAGTGGTGAGGCGGTCGCACTGAGGAGAGGGGTGGTTTGGATCGATGATTGTTGCTCATCTTCCTCCTCCATGCCTCTCTCTGATTCAATTTGCAATCTGAAATGAGGAGAGAGAGAGAAAGAGAGTTATCAGTGAGGTCACCAAGTTGATTAACCAACCCAGTGAGGTCTCCAGGTTAATTAACCAACCCTTCTTCAGATCTGCCTCTCTGTCTCAAAGGCGAGGGTTAAAAAATGAGAAAAAAAAAAAAAAAACCTCCAAAACGATTTTGGAGGACGGCAGGGGAGTGCGACTGGGGATCCGGATTCAACAAAAAATTGATCCACGCTCTCCCTCTCTCTCTCCCTCTCTCTCTCTCTTAAAACCATCTGAAAACAGTCCTCTCTCTCTTCTCTCTCATTTGCTCCTCTCTCTCTCTCTCTCTCTCTCACTACACCACCACCTAAGATCAACTCTTTCTGCCTGACGTTAACCCTCATCCCCCTCACCTTCTACACCTACATCTTTCCAGATCTACTTTGGACGCCACCGTCGGCCGCGTTTCATGTAAAGATGAAACCCATACATTATTGGGCCTCCTGCACCATACTTGCAGAAATTCCACCGAAGTTTACATTTTTTGTATTTCAACTAAAAATGGGTGATGATGGGTCAGGGTCGGCCCTGGGGTCTCGGTCGCCTCAGGCCCCCAATTTTGAATAAAATTTAGGGTCCCCAATTAGGGGAGTGTATCATGTCACGTTATTTCATAATTATTTTAATATGAGCTCAATTTATTTATTTTTATGTTGTCGTGTGGTGTTATTTTGATTCATATTCGATTGATATTTAATGTGAAAACTATCACTTTTAGTTAAAAATAACTTAGCAAGTGTATTGAGAGATTAAAATTTTTCTCATAAGTTGAATTTTATAAAATTTATTTCAACTAAATGAAATTATTCATAGAATGTTTGATTTTAATTCAATTGCATTTTTCTAATTAAAAAAATTGTACCTTATTACTATATATTTTTTTATTAGATTGACTCTAAAATAGGTAACAAAAAAATATATATATCTTAAATGAAAAAAGATATTAGCCTTTATTATTATTTTACATACTTTTTTATTCAGTTAGATAGAGTTAAGTAAAAGATTAAAAAAATGTCATGACATCCCTTAGTGAACATTTAAATATATAGCTAATAATTCATGTTGTTGAGTTGTGTCATACTTGGATTCATGTTAAAAATAGTCAACCTTAACTTGCTAATTTTATATAATGCTTGAGTTGTGTTGAAAATTCTCATCCTTATCCCCAATTAATTTTTGTTCTTATAGTATTGGTAAGCTAAAAAATAAAGATTCAATTCAACTAATTGAAATTCAACTATTATGTATATATATATATATTTGTTATTTAAATTTTGTTAAATTGTAATGCAATAGAAATAAATTTTTATCTTTTTTATTTTATCCAAACAAATTTTTCTTTTTCTTTTTCTTGAGATAATAATATATAATGGACTCAATTTAAAAAATTCACCAAAGGCTCCTAAAAAGTGAGGGCCGGCCCTGTGATGAGTGGTGAAACGATGATGACGAAAAGAAAAACCCAGATCATAAATAGAAAGAGAAAAGATTGTGAATCTATCGATGGCAATTAGGTGAAAGAATAATGCTTGGGACCCCCTTTTGGGGGTCACTCCCTCACCCCCCTCTGCCACGTGGCAGGGGTGATTGGTGGAGCAGGAAAAAAAAAAAAAAATGTAACCAATGAGAGAGAGAGGGGGTCAAAGGGGGTGGGGGAAAAGGGGGATGAATCATTACCCTTAGCTGAAAAACAGACAACTACTTGGCCAATTGATGATGACCCACGACTCCGTGGACAAGCACCACCATTTTGTGAATCACAACGAAAACCATCAAACAAAATGCCCAATTTTCAAAGAATTCCCTTGTAGATAATGATTTTGTAGCTTTAACTTTTTGGGTCTATTTTTTTTTTTTTTTTTGAAGCAATCTAAGAGAAGCACAGAAAGACAGGACCAAACAAGAAAGAGAAGCAACACATTGAGTTGCCCGCGTTCCTCAAGATCTGGGCGATCCCTCAAGTGTGATTTGGAGGAAGCGGGCGGAGAAGAATGGGGGGAGAGAATCGGTGAAAATGGTTAGACGATGGGTGATGAAATGATGATGATGAAAAGAGCTTTGTAAATGAATAAAGATTGAGACCTCCTTTCCTCTCCCCTCTTTGATCCTTTTTTTTTTTGATTGGTCACTTTTTCTTTTTTTTTCTTCTCATTCAATCACCACCCGCCACGTGTGCGTGGGATAATGGGAGTTGAAGTTTGAAGGTGTCTAAATCACTGCTGTTTTTAAATTTTCGAAGAAACACGCTGTGTTTGGGGACAACTGGGGCAAACACAGCCCCAAACTCATCCAGCTCGTTCGGGCGAGTTGGGCTTGCTAATTTTTGGTGGATGTAGCGGAAAACCAATCAAAAATTTTAAAGAAACGCAGAAATGAGAAAATATCAAGAATCAAATGACAAATTTAATAAGAATCTTACTTAAACTATTGTAAAACAAAGAGTAAACCTTTAAAAATATTATTAAAAACTTCAAAAAAAAAAAATACTTGGCCTTCCTTCCCTCTTGATCTCATGTGGCTCTGCCAAACAAAAGTATAACAAGAACAAAAAAGAAACAATAATGAAATACTAGAATGTCACTGGGAACATTTTCTACAAGTCCTAAAAATAACTTCAACTATAAATACCGAGGTAATGTAAAATAAAAATATTAGACACCTTAAATGAATTATTAAATATTTTACAGGATCTACGAGGTAATGTAAAATAAAAAATGTTAGAGACTGTAAATAAATTAGTAAATATTCTACAGAATCGCATAAATTCTGCATTCACGTAATTATTTAATAAAATATCTAGTAATTCATTTAGAGTTCCTAATATTCGTGAATGTAGAGATCCCCCTCTTGTAAGGTTGAGTAAGGAAATCGAAAAATCCGCAAATCGAACCGGTGCAAACCAATCTTGTAGGTTTGGTTTGGTTTGGTTTCGTTTTTTAATTCGTGGTTTGGTTTTTTTACTTTGTGTCCGGTCCTGATTTGGAAAATTAGGAAACCAATCTCCTCAGATTGGTTCTGGATTTAGGTTTACAATTTCATATTTGAACCGAACCATATAACTTAAACCATATATGTTTATTTGCTAGATATCATGTTTCTTGTGGGTTGTGTTGCTTAAGTTGGGATTCTGTTCTAAATGAGTTCTTTGGATTATGGAGTGTGTTTCTACGGTGACCTTTTTCATATTTGTGAATGGGGAAAACCGTGTTAGTTTCAAACCCTCCCGAGGCCTTCAACAAGGGGACCCACTCTCCCCTTATTTTTTTCTGGTTGTGATTGATATTTTATCTTGGTTGATTGAGAAAAGTGTTCAGGATCAGCTCTTGTCCGGCATTAATGTGCCCTACTCTATCTCATCTTTTGTTTCCGGGTGATGCCTTACTATTTGTTAAAGCACAGGAAAGCGAATGTTGTGAAGTTCTTTGTTTATTGGAATTGTGTGGGGATGCATCTGGCCAGTCTATTAACTTTCCTAAATCGGGAATTCAATTCTCAGCCAACTCGAGTTTGTTATGCCAGAAAAGAATTAGGATGTTTTGGAGGTTTCTCCAGTTAATGTTAATGCCATATATTTGGACTTGCCTTCCTGTTGGGGCAGATCTAAATCTGAGGCTTATAGTTTCTTGATTGAAAGGGTTCTCTCCAAATCAAGTGGGTGGAAGTCTCAGTTGCTTTCTCAAGCAGGTAGGGAGGTGCTTATTATGGCTTGCTTCTTGTTCCCAAAGAAGCTTTCTAATAAGCTAAACTCTTGTATCCAAAACTTTTGGTGGAAAGGAGATCCAGGAGGTGGGGGAATTCATTGGGCTAAGTTGAGCAAGTTAACACTCCTGAAGAGCGGAGGAGGATTGGGCTTCAGGGATTTTCAGACTTTCGACAAAGCTCTGCTCACTCGCCAAGGGTGGAGGCTTATAAAATTTCTGGAATCCTTTTTTGCTAAGTTCATGAAAAGGATTTATTATCCTCACTCGAACTTCATGCTTGCCTCGACAGGGGCTAGAGCGTCTTGGGTCTGGTCTAGTATTATTACAGGTCGAGAGGTATTGCATCCGGGCTCTAGATGACAGGTGCACAATGGAGCCTCGATTAATTTTTGGGAAGACAAATGGATCTCTACTGTTTGCCAACTTCCACATTCAATCTCCGAAAGATGTGGACAATTCGGATTGCTTTGTCAAAGATGTGATTGACCCCATTTTTAAGCTGTGGAACAAATCCAAGATCAGAGAGCTAGTATCTAAACAGGAAAGGAAGGCGATTGAAGTCATTCCAATTGCTATAGAAGACTCTACGGATCTAGTGGTTTTGCATCATAATTCTCAAGCTTCTTATACTGTTAAATCTGGATACCATTGTGCTCTAGATCTAGATGCCCTTCCCTCCGCTGTTGTGTCTTCTTCTTCCTTTGCTTGGGCGGCTGATGATTAGAAATTCATTTGGAAGCTTAATCTTCCTTCTAAGTTAAAGCATATTCTTTGGAGGATTTGCAATAATTTCTTAGCCAGGAGACATAATTTGCTGACTAACATGTGCCAAGTGTGCTCTCAATCCCCTGAGTCTATCGAGCACCTCTTATTTGGCTGTCCATGGAGTAAGGTTCGGTGATCTTGTGTAATGTGGTTTAGATCTGCTGGCACATATGGAAAGAAAGGAATGAAAATCTGTTTAATCATTCTCCGGTGGACCCTGCCATTGTTATTGAAAAAGCTAAGAGGGACTTGGCTGAATTTCTTGCTACTATCCAGAATATTTCGGGGGCTCACATAAAATGTAATTGGTCAAAATATGTGAATTTCATATCCATAAAGGACATGTTTGTTTGGGTAGAGATGAGCTTGGGATTGAACTAATAGTCCAATAAAATTATTAATTCGATATTTGGTTAAACAATTGAAGTACGGATTAATTATTTTAAACTTAACTATTAGTTAAGATAAGATACATAACCGAATAGATTCGTAGCCTTAGGATTATTAATCATAAAATACTAATCCAGTCCGCCCAAACAAACATAGTCAAAGTGTAATGACCCATCCAAAATGGTAAATCCCATCATTCTCAACTCTACTATTTAAGTGTGAACAAAAATGGAACTTACATCTAACATCATCGTAGGATACATATCCTCATTTGAAATTTTAACAATAAATTAAAAATCATAATAAAAAACACAACTAAAAATATTCACAGTAGATCGAAACCAAAATACACAAAAATTTGAACATGTAGTAAGTGTGTTATTGAATACATCTCAAGATCTAAAAAGTGAATTATCAAGAGACCTAAACAGGGTTGGAGACAGAGAAGTTTATAGCAAAAAATACCCATTAGGCAGTCCAGTTCCAAACTTAGAAAAATCCCCAATAGTTTGCCATTTGAATAGAGCAGTGCTAGGAATACAGAATTGATCCGAATAATATTTCTATCGCTTCTCTATCTAACACATTCTCTCTCTCTAGAACGAAACAGTCAATACATGTTAATCCAAAACACAGACAGACACATAAGATGAGATGAGACGAGTGATCAAACGTGACAACCACAACAGAGGTAGAAGAAGCAGAGGGTTCCGAGCACAAGAATGGCTTCGAAGACAGATAGAATCTTGAAGAGAAACCCGTCGACGAACCAGTGCCGAAAGTTGAGCCCTTTCCACCGAAACCCAGAGCTCCTGAACCTCCAACACCGCCACCACGACCTTGACGAACCCTTCTTCTTCCTCACCCTCTTGAACAAGTACAAACCTGCCTTTTCCTCATCCATATCTTTCTTTCTTTTTTCTTTTTTTTTTTTTTTTTTTGGTGCTCTCTCTCTCTAATATATGTATATTGTTTTCTCTTTCTCACTCTACAACAACGATGGCGCACACAGATAGAGACAGAAGAGGCTTTTGCGTGTTGAGAAAAGATAGGGATCAGGAAAAAAAACTTTCATGAAATTGATCATGAAAAATTTATGACCCTTGGATTACCTTGATTAGTGTGTGATATTTTATTTTAAGTGTAACTGAAAGGTTATAAATATTTCATGATCATTTTCATGATACCTAACATTGCTCATACCTAACATTGCTCTTTGGGTGTTTGGTTATAAGGAGTTTGGGTTCTTCCCTAACACGGTTTCCAGGAAGAGAAGGAAGGGATCATAGTTGAGGGTATTTTCGGCATTACGTATTAGTGTGCGCGTGTGGAATAACCGTCCCGCGTTAGTTAGTGGACAACGTAGACCGGTCCAGAGAGACTCCATTCTCTAGAACAAAAAGCTGATTACATTTCCAGCTTTGTTTTTTTTTTTTATTATTTATTTTTAAAGAAAAAGCTCAAGGTGAGTGACAACCTGGTAAGGGTCAGGGTTTAAGCCCCTGGGTTAGATTTCTTTTTGGGTTAATTTTTTGAGCGTAACACAATTGGTTAGAAAGTTGATCTCAGGATGTCTAATCAGCAGTTTGGTATGGGTTTAATGTTCCCCGCTGTGTGAGTTCTGACTTAAGCGGAGCTTGTCATGGAAGGTCAGAACAAGCTTCCAGGTTATAGTCTCTTACTCGGAACGGACAACAAGACACCCTGGTGATCTCCTCAAGGGATGCTGCCTTGGACCTGCGGGAGAGTGAGAGGATTTTCCTGTAACAAAAAAAAAAAAAAAAAGTTCCAGATTTGTATTTTATATTTATATTTATATTTATATGGGTTAATTATATGAGTGTAAGAAAAATGATTGAAAGTTCTAATAAACGAGTTCTAATAAAGGAGTTTTAATGGGAGTGAACCTCACTATGATATTTTGGTCTTGATTTTATTTATTTTTATTTTTTTTATTCTCTGTCACATCATTAAAGCTTAATTAGAACTTCAAAACTAAAGGGATGTATCATTGCTCATGAGTGTAAAAATGGCTCATGACCCGTGGGCAGTTTAAAGTTCACTCGTGGCCTGGGATGGGTCCAGCCCATTTAAGCCTATTTGGGCTCAGCCTTGAGCTCAACCCGAGACTCTAGGCCTAGGCCTTGGCCTAGGCCTGGGCCATCATTTTGAAGTCCGACCTGACCCATCGACCCACTTAAAGCCCACTCAAGGTTTGGTCCGAGACTCGACCCGCCCGAGGTCCAGTGTTTTTTTTAGTGAAAAATAATAAAAATTTGGTAGAAAAAATTTTAAAAAAACAAAAAATTTGTTCAAGCCCAAACCCAAGCCCAAGTGCAAACCTAGCCCCACCTGCCCGCCCAAGGCCCGAATACCCCTGGGCCTCGGCCTAATTTTTTGGCCTGTGGACCGGTCCACTCAAGTCCTAATTTTGGAGAGAGCCCGCAAGACCAAACATGGGCTAGGCCAGGCCGGGCGGGGCCAAATGTACGCCCCTATCTGATTATACCAATTCTTCTTCAACTTGATATTTATATTTAGGGATAATGAGAAAAAAAATCTCTAAAATTTTAGCATTGTAATAAAATAAATCTTAAATTTTTAATGTTGTCAATTTAAATAATAATATTTTGATTTTTTTTTAGTCTAAACTGTTTACTTATTTTTGTAACATAAAACTGATAAAAAAAATATTATTTTATTGATTAAATTTAATATAAATATACATGAAACGAGTAAAATCTTTTTTTTTTTTATTGATTTTAATGACTGAAATATTCATTTTTTTCGTCGATTTTAATTAATGAAAATAGGCAAAAAGCTTAGATTGAAAATATATTAAAAATTTAATATTTAAATTGATAAAATTTGTAGAGGGTCAAAAATTAAACCCCAAACTAAGTATGGACCAAAGCACTAAGATCGCCCTGAGAAGGCGACCAGGGATAAGAAAGGAGCGTGGGCCAAAACCCAAAGGAAACAGGCCAACAACTGAGCCGAGGCAGGTCCGACCCACCAAGGCTCCTGATGGACTCAGCAAGGAGAAATGCCCAAGTCAAGTTGCAGAGGGAACATGTGCAGCGGTAGAGTTCCAGAGGCACTTTGCCTCAGCGTCGCCATTCCTATTAACTTCGGTTCCACCGCCATTTGAAGTTGCCAAGGGAACATATGCAGCGGCAGAGTTGCTGAGGCACTTTGTCTCAGTGCCGCCATTCTAAGTATCTTCGATGCCGCCGCCATGCCAAGTAATGTCGGTGTCACAATCATCTGGAGTTGCCGAGGGAAGAATGAGAAGACCGAGGTAACTAAGTTGCTGAGGCAATACTTCCAGTACTCAAGTTGTGGAGGCATTCTGTCGGCACCGCCATCTCTAATATCTTCAGTCATGCCGTCTGAACTTGCCACGGGAAATGACTAACGCAGCAACTAAGTTGCAGAGGGAATATCCTGCCAAGGTAATAGCAGTCTTTGAGAGAGGCTTCCCTCTGCAAGCAGAGGCTAATGCCTAGCGCTGACAACAGGCCCCAAGGCATTACTAGCCTAGGGCTGATAGTAGGCCCCACAGTTTATTTAACTTGGCGCTGATAGCAGGCCCAAAGACTTGCTGGTTGGAGTTGATAACAGGCCTAGAGGTACCAGTTTACCGCGGCGATCCCACGAAGATGGGAGTAGGGTAGCCCGAGCATAAGGGACTCCCTTTCCATTACCCAGGTCATGGACCTGCCTTGGTCGCATGGGCAGGACTAAGGAAGCCCCCTTGGGCTTGGTGCTAAGGCACAGCATGGTTGATAGCAAGCTTAGCTGTGGCCTTCGCCCTGGGAAGCTGGGAAGTTTGTGTTTAGGTAGCTAATGGTGGAGGCTTCGCTGAGGTGAACATGAATGTAGTCGATAGCAGACTAATGGAGTCCTGAGAATGCATGTACTGGTCAAATAGAACTGAGAAGGCAGGTGCAGTGGCAAGGTTCACTGCTGCAAGTCCACTTGCTAAGGTTCAAGTTGAGAAGGCAAGTGCAGAGGCAAGCAATCCCGTCGCAACTGCACTTGCTGAGACTCGAAAAAGGTAGTTGTGGAGGCAAACATATAGTATACAGTACATGTAGAGGGACACGTGGCACCTTTAGCCTGGTGGCTCAAGGCAAAATATTCCCTGTGATCCTCTAAAACACATGCCTTCTCTCTATTTGGCCACTTTGTGTCTTCTTGGCATCAAGGAAAAGCCTATAAATAGGACCCATTTCCTAAGGTTCAACAGGAGGAATTTTGGGGATTTGGGGAAGATGCTGTCCAATTTGGTACTGCCATACACTTCTTCTTGAGCCACTTGTTTCACCCTCACCCTGCTACACACTCTCTAATTCCCAGATAGTTGCTGCTGTTCATTCTCAAGCCACTTCCACCATCAATCGACCATTTGCATAGTTTTGCCTCTCTAATCACCCCTCTAATCTTGAACCCCCTTACAAAATTAAAAGTGCATACTTTATTTTGTTATAAAGCTCAAACTCTAGCATTTTGTAAATATTTATATGGGTTAATTATACCAATTCTTCTGCAAGTATCATCGAGTATAACTTTATTCTCTTTATTCTCTATCTAGGTATGTAATTATGGCCTGGCCAGGCTCAGGCTCAGCCGGCCTGTGGTGGGCCTCGCATGCTCCTGTCTCTATGGTGGGTTTGGCCAAAAAGTGAAGCCCAGGCCCACTCAAAATAGGACCTAGGGCCATGACGGCTTTTTTTTTTTAAAAAAAATGAATGATAAATATATTATGTATATAGATTATTTATGAGGAATAAAAAATAAAAGAAAAATTGTACTTGGGTATTTTAATTAGGAAAATGAGTGAGAGCACTAATTAGTGCTATCACTAATGATGTGATAGTGAGCCCCACCATGAATGATTTGATGTTTTGGTCTTGGTGTTGTATTTTTTTTTTATTGAGTGCCATGTCATTAGTGATCTTTTTAGAGCTCCAAAATTAGTGGTCTCTATCATTGTTGTTTTAATTAAGATTAATGAGATGTTTGATTATGTTTCATGTGTGGTGGTATTTAAATTTAATTATCTTATATTTTTTTAATTATGAACTTATGGCTAAAAAAGTGTGAAATTATATAATTTTCTTCTTTTGAAACTTTCAATATTACAATCATCAAATTAAATATATAAAATTTATTGAATAAATAATTTTTATCTCAAAATGAAATAAAATATTATAAAAATTTATATCATTAAATAAAATAGATGTAAATTATTGATGATGGTAGAGCAATTACATCACTATAGGTCAAGTACATCCCAACTAGGTTGACACCTACTAGCCTACCAATCATTTGCATTACACTCCACCTCAATAACAATAAAATAAAAAATAAAAAAAATGAAATGAAATGAAATGAAATAGTAAAAATATAAATAATAATAATAATAATAATAATAATAATAATAATAATAATAATAATAATAATAATAATAATAATAATAACGAAATGAAATAATGAAAAACAAATTGTTGATCAATCATCAAAGGAGGCAGACAATTCACTCGCGTTGTTCGAGGATATGTCATCCAAATTGTTTTGAATTCTATCATTTTCATTATAATTTTATCTTCTCGTAAGTGCATGCATATGATCTCTGGATATCATCAGTGCCTCAACCATTTAGAGCGAAAGCCTACTACAGTAATTGCTAAGCACCTATCCACCTATACTAAAAACTATTTTCAAAGCTACTGTAGAAATATGAACAATTAGTATATCACAGGCCATTTGTGAAACCACAGGCCGCAAAGTCTCATTTTGTTTCCACTAATCCAAAATGTCAAAGTCATCGAAATGATCCACTGATGGGCTTTCCAAATAACGTTGTAGTTTAGAACTACTTACGCTTCTATATTAAGATATTCTTTCACTTTTTATTACTTAAAAAACACTTAATCTCTCACCTCAAGATGAGGCTGTTAGTGTAGTGTGTGTAGGTGCATTTGCAGATGCAGCTACCCTGTTTCTTCAAATAATGTTTTTCATGTTTGCATAATAGGTACAAATTGTTTTTTGTCAATGAAAATACGTTCTAAAAATTTTTATAAACCAATTTCTTTGCACCTATAATCGATAAACCTAAAAGAAGAGGTAATAGATCAAAATATTTAATTTTTCTTTCATTGAAGTAATAATTGTTACATAATATTCATTATCCATATATTTTACGAAAATTTTAATTATTTTTGCTAACATATGTAATGGTGAAGTAGGAATATATATTTAAGAAAATAATTTTATTACAGTATCAAAATTTTAAAAAAATCCTTATACAAGGTTATTTGGCGCAAATTAAGTTTTGTAGGACTCAGTACTCCTCATATTGATGTTGTTGCAAAAAATAAATCAATTGCTTTTCTTTGTTTACAAGTTTTTTTAACATATTATACGTTGAATTTCACTTACTGTCTATATCTAAAATTAATTTTTTAAATGGCATACCTTTTCGTTGACAATTTTTTTTGTATTTTGAGATTGTTGGTGAAAATACTAGAAAAAATATATTTTATTAAAAATAATGCAAAGAAAATGAGATACAAATAGATCAGGCTGAGGCACGGATATCTCGTTTTCTTTGTATTATTTTTAATAAAATATATTTTTTCTAGTATTTTCACCAACAATTTTAAGGAGATCAAACCCACTGCGGTAGGAAGAACCCAAATACCGATGCAGTAGTCACAAAATTATGACTTGTCCCCTTCAGGATACAACAGTCCGACCACTTATCGTATGGTTCAAGCCAACTGTGCACAAGATGGTGAACCCAAAGCTCCAATAAGAAAAACACCTTTCTTTGATAGTAATCTCTCAAATATAGAAAATAGTTGGTGTATTGGTTTAGAAAAGAGTAGAGAGAGGAACTATTTATAGGCCACTAGGACATTACAAAATACACCAAAAAATAATAATGACCAAAGATCATTTTGAATATGAATACGAATGTGAACATGATTATAACTATCAAAATTACCGCGGATTTGATTGGACCAAAGGTCATTTTGAGTATAAATACAAATGTAAACATGATCATGACTATAAACGTGCGCATGAATATGAATTTGGAAATAATGGACCTGAGGTCGTTTGTACATGTGTTTTGAAGGACCTGATGGTCATTTGTGTATGGATCCATTAGACCTGAGGTCAGATTATGAATGAATATTTTGGACCCAAGGTCGTTTTGATTATGAATGGATTGGACCGAAGGTCGTTGTGAATATAAATGTATTGGACCAAAGGTCGTTGTGAATATGAATGCATTGGGCCAAAAGTCATTTTGAATATGAATGTACTGGACCGAAGGTCGTTTTGTATATGAATATGTTGGACTCAAGGCCATTTCATCCCCTCGATATTTCTAAGTATAATGGATTGGACCCTATGTCATTCTGTTATGATTTGCTTAAGTCTTTTATGAATGAGAATTTTGTTTCATATGTATTAAATACAAGTATGATTTATTTAATTAACGAATCTCAGTCATTAACCTCTTTACTCTGGTATTATTCACTAAGCTTTCGCCCACTCCGTTTATATATATGTATGTAGGTGAGTAGCTGGATGTCCAGCCCCAACCTTAGTGAGACTGTAAAAGGTTACCTAGATTTTAGAGTCAGCCAAGGTTGCCTCATGCAAGAAGCTTTGTTTTTAATCTTTTGTTTTGTCCTTGGTTTACTTTTGTTGGTCACGTACGACCACTTTTATATATAACATTTTGGCTTGGAAGATTATGTTATAAATGATCCTGGACATGTATAACTTGATTATGTATGTGATGTGTGAGTTATTATATGTATGTGAAAGGTTTTTATTTTGCCATATATACACAACTCATTGGACAAAATTTATTATTCTACTTCCGTTTTTGGCCCCCTATTATTAAATATGATTTGATTTTAGTCTGAGGCCATAGGTAATCTCATGATTACTGGCCAATTATGATTCTAACCTATAAGGGCAGGTTCGGGTCACGACAATTTTGGAAGGAGAATGTAACACTAGATAAATGTCTGGCCTGTAAGACATCTAGATACAAGATCAATCATGGAAGGGGTAAAAAGATCCCCCATAAAGTATTGTGGTACTTTCCTTTGACACCAAGGTTGAAATGATTGTACATGTCAAGGAAGAGGACTAAGGACATGAGATGGTACAAAGACAAACGAGTAGACGATGAGGTATTGAGACATCCCGCTAATAGTGATGAGTGGAAGGAATTTGATGCACAACATCTCGAGTTTGCCTTAGAGCCTCAAAATGTGAGGCTAGGCTTAGCCGTTGATGGGTTCAACCCTTTTGGGAACATGAACAACTCTTATAGTTTGTGGCCTGCCATACTCATTCCATACAACTTGCCACCTTGGTTAGCTATGAAGGATCCATTTTTCATGATGTCATTACTTATTCCTGGGGAATCATAACCAGGGATTGATATTAACGTCAACATGCAACCATTGGTAGATAAGTTGAATGAGTTGCGGAGAAATGGTGCACTAACTTACGATGCCTCCATTAATGAGACTTTTCGAATACGCATAGCTTTGTTGTGGACAATACACGATTGGCCTGCATTTGGTGGCATATCTGGATAGAGAACAAAGGATCATTATTCTTGTTACACTTGACATGATGAACCATATTTTGAATTTTTGAGAAGTAAGATTGGGTACATTAACCATCGATGTTACTTGCCTGAGGACCACCCAGAAAGGTAAAAGAGTAGGGCTTATAATGGTAAGATTGAGAAACAGAAGAGATCTTTGGAGTTGCCAGTGGAAAAGATACAAGAGCAATTGGACAACGTGACATGTATCATATATGGAAAGCATCCAAGTAATAGGAAAAGGCCCCGTCAAGCACCCAATTGGACAAAGGTAAGCATCTTGTATGAGCTACCCTATTGGAAGAAGCAAAAACTTCAACACAACATTGATGTCATGCATATAGAGAAAATTTTTAGTGAAAATGTTTTCGGAACTATGTTAGGCATTGATGGGAAGAACAAGGACACAAACAAGGCACGGTTAGATTTGGAAGATATAGGTATAAGGAAAAAGCTATGGCCAACACGGCGACTTTCTTTGAATCTTTTAAAACTGTCAAGTATGCAGATGGGTGTGTGGCAAACATATCCAAATCAGTGAATGCAGGAAATGGTAGATTAATAGGCCTAAAAAGCCACGACTGCCATGCACTTATACAAAGAATTCTTCCCATTAGAATGCATGATTACGTGGATAAAGAAATTAGCACAACACTTTTTGAGTTATGCAATTTCTTCCAAGACTTATGCTCTAGGACACTAAGGCAGAGTGAACTAGAGAAATTAGAGGAACACATAATACACATTTTATACAAGTTTGAAAAGATCTTTCCTCCAACCTTCTTTAATGTGATGATCCACTTGGCTGTTCATTTGGAGAACCCGTGCAATATTGATAGATGTACCCAATTAAAAGGTATTTTTTACAATTATACTTTGTAAATGAGATGTGCGTAATTATGTCGCATGTGTAACTATACTCTTAATTGGTTCTCTCTTTAAGGTTTCTTGGTGCATTAAAAAAGCTTATGACCAACCGAGCTTGACCAAAAGGTTTAATTGCCGAGACTTACATTGTCAAAGAGTGCATTACTTTTTGTTCAATGTATGTTGATGGGATTGAAACCATGCATAATCGACCAGAATGGAATGAAGATCGTGGTGAACATTAACAAGGGTTGGCAATATTCACAGAAACTAAACGTCTAATTGGTCTAATCACATGGGATGCTGAAATATGTCAATGAATTTGTGATATTGCTCAGTGGTTTGTGTTGTACAATAGCCCAGAGATAGAGAAGTATTTGGAGTATGTGTTTCATTGAATTATGTTTATGCTGAGCTTTTTTATTAGTGGTACATAGTAATCACATTTGTTTTGAGTAGGGAACACAAAAATCTATTTCAAACTCAAGCTGGACATGACATAACCCACATACAACGACAAGAATTTTCCAAGTGGTTTAAAGAGAGGGTAAAACATTTATAATTTTTCGACATTTACAATTTAAACAAAATTAAAGTTTTATAAAATTTTGTCATTTATAAATTATTTACTTATTGTTTGTCACATGTAATTGTAGATAAAGAGTTGAAGAGTCATCAGAGGTAACCGATGAATTGTGGTCATTAGCAAATAGTCTTAATTTTTTTAGTGAAACAATACTCAAGTTGCATAATCAATAGTAGATGGTTCCATACTAAAGATCTAGACAATCGTCGTAAGAGTCAGAATAGTGGTGTGCTTACACAAGGGGATCACAAGGGAAAATTGCATGACTTTTACGGTCACTTGTGCAAGGTTTTGGAATTTGACTACATATGTGATAAAAATGTTATTTTGTTCCAGTGTGAATGGTACAACACCGGTAACACTAGTAGAAACAGAACAATTCAATTTGATACATATTGCACAAGCATTGATGTGAAAAGTCAATGGTACCAATTTGACCCGTTTATCCTACCTACTCAAGCTAAGAAAGTCTTCTATCTAAATGACACCAAATTGGGTGGCCCTTGGAATGTTGTGCAAAGGGTGAAACATAAGGATGTCTTTGATGTTCCAGAAGCTAGTGATGTAGAATTATCGAATTCTTTAGAAAATAATGATGTGTTCTAACAAAAAAACATTACTAATGTTGTTCTAATTGACATTGACCCAATTGTTCTATATTGTATGGATGATGTTGAATTCAATGCTATTTCGGCAGTAGGGTCATTAGATGAGATATAGGAAGAGAATAGAGATGATGAAGGAGATGAAGAACATGACATTCCTAATGTTGATATGGATTATGATATGTAATTTTTATTTTATAAATTGTTTCTGAATAGATGCTATTAATTAATGTATTTTTTACTTTATATATTTATGTTACTTTCTTTTTCTTCTTTTATTTAATGGTGCATAATTATTTTGTCTACATTTTACAATTAAAGTTGAATTATGTTATATAGTTGTAAAAAATGGTCAAAGGCAAAAAACAATGGCTGAAACCAGGTGATTTGAGAACTAAGAAGCTAACAGAATATGAGAAACAAAGAAATAAGCAAATCAAGAAGAACTATGTAATAATGAACAATTTTGGAGTGAAGAATATTACAAATTCTTTGGGGAGTGCTGTTCAACCCAAATTTGCAAAGGAAAAGGGAATTAAGGTTGAGGTAGATGATGATGATGAGTATAAACTGTCAGAGAGTGAGGATGACAGTGATGATGAGCTATTGGTTTCCTTTGACCGTGAGGTATTATATACATTGTTTTATATTTGTGTGTGAACGTATCCTTTACTATTTAAATATCTTCTTCACATATCTTAAACATCATATATTTTTTAAAATATATTTTAACTTTTCTAAATATCTTCTTTACTATTTGATTATGTTATTTTAGGATCAATCAGGAACAAGAGATGCCACGAGGACTCCATTTGCAGTCTCATTTAGGGCTATTAACTCCTACCCTAGAGGAGGGGATGGATCCTCTATGTCAGGAGGTTGGTACCTAACCCTTACCACCTCATAATGTGCAACCTGAGCATGAGTTAACTGCCTTTAGCAGTGTTGGTAAGTTTGCAAAGTTGTTTATATTCAATTTAAGGTCTAACTTGCATTTGTTTACTTACTAACTCAGTTAATATTATGTCCTTATAGCATTACGTGACAAGCGTGGTCGTGGCCTGACACGGGGCATATAGGCCCAACGCATTGTCAATAAGGAGAGAAAGATGTTAGTTCCTGTACTTGAATAGTTCTGTGTGCCAATAGGAGATAAAGCCTCTAAGCTAGCCTCTAAGATTGGTATAGAGGTTCGAATGTAGTTACTAGACCTGTGGAAGAAGGTTAACGATACTGATAATGAGTCGATGATTCAATGCTTGGAGGTAATTATTGTCGAACTTTTGGTAAAAACCTAAATATGACATAAAAAAAAAAACCATATATTTCCTTAAAAATCTGGGCCTATAAATCACATAGTAGCCTCCTTTGTTTTGTATTTGAGGCTATGTAAGACATGATGAGAGAGATTGTAAGAAAAAATAAAAAGAAAACAAGTAAAAGAGTTATGACACGTGGAAATTGAAATTGAAACCCTTCTACTATTGCTTTCTATATTTTTTGAAACTGAAATTAAGGTGATTGATGGAAAGGAGTAGAGAAGACTGGATCTTTGTTTTATTTATTTATGATTATTATTATTTGTTAGAAATGGGTCACTGCAACGCTAAGAATCTGATGTTAAATACTTCTAGTTTCAGACAATTATGGATTAGAGATTTCTCATCTCTGCCTCATTGTTTTTCTCTTCCCAAATAGAAAAGACAGAATTTTGGAAAATTTTTTATGACTCACCCTGTTCATATTGGACCTGATCTATTATATATCAGTGGTTGACTTACCAGAATTTTGGAAAAAAAAGTTTCTTCTTCTTTTTTTTTTTTTTTTTTTTTTTTAAAAAAAAAAATTTTTTTTTTTTTTTTTTTTTGAAAAAACAAAAGAACTATTGTTACATTGCATGGTGGCTTACTCTTGTCTTTGAAGTTGTAGCATTGTTTGTGATAAGGCTTCAAATAATAGTGTAGCATAGTTGTTTATCTCAGTTTGTTGTTAAGACAAGGCTTAAATATCAAGCTCTGGACCTGTATTTATTTATTTATTAGTATTATAGCCATGTTACAGCCACGAAAGTAGGTAAGTATCATGTATGTTGTGAACTTAGATACAAGGTTTGGGTACATGATTTATCTGCTTGTTAAATTTACCTTACCTCATCCTTAAATTTCAAAAGCTGTGATTGTAGTTTGTAGACGCGCCCCGGGGGGCCTCATGCTATAGTTCGGACTCGTTTGTCACAGTTCTTAATCTGATCTCACAATGTGCGATGTGAGATTGATAAATCACCAAAGACTCCAAATCCGGCAAATCGTTTTGGAAAACTAATTTTTAAGAAAGAAGTGCCAAACATGGACTGCTTTGCCAGATACAGAGTCGCCACCTAAATATTTTATTTTGGGGGAATTTAGGAAACCCTGACTTGTGCCTAAGGCCACGTGTCCATCATTACCAAAGTTGCCTCGGCTCAGGAACTTGGGTACGATTGGGGAAGGTCATCTATGAGCACCCCCGCTCGCCCAATCAAAGATCGGCCTGTACTAAGCATGATATTTTGTTTTAAAAACATATGTGTTCTTATTCCGATTATTATCCTAAAATTACTATGTGATGCGCACAATACACAAGTATAGACCGGCTCACCTAAGTTGGAATAAAACATTTCGTGTTTGTTTATTTGAAAGTGGTTTGATGGTGCTACTCGTAAGTAGGCTAAGACGTGGATTTGCCACCCTCAAGTGGGCTTAAGAAAACATGATTTTGCCACTCTCAAGTGGGCTTAAAATACACATTTTGATGAATTGTTCCAATTCAAGTAATCTAATCTTCACCCACAGGCATTCAGGCAGTTATATCACATACGCAGTTAGCCTCATGGCAAGCTGTAGACACCCCATTTTTGACCGACCTTAAGACTCAGAAGTCACCGATTGAGCGCTTGGTGATGTTGCATATTGTGCTTGTTCAGAAGTTTCAGAGTCGCGGCCGTGAGCCCCGCCTCTGGACTTCCGAACCCTCTTCTGTGCCTTGCCTCGGTTTGCGAACCAGACTCGGTTTTCTCTGTTTCTTTTCCTGAGGGGAGGGAGAGGTCCCGTAGACCATCTCTCAGTGGCCGTGGGCTACATTTTGTGTCTGTAGGCCATTTTGTCCATTTCGGAGCCCGGTTTCCGGTTTTGCGGGACCGTTGGCCGTGTGCCTCGGTTCGGGACCGCCTAACCATCTCCGTTTGCTCTGGTTTTTGGCATGTGTCTTATTTTCTCCCTTTTGAGGGACACTGAGGTCTGAGAGACCCACTTCGTGGTCGAACACCACTCCCGGTGCCTAACAGCCAATTTTCGGGGCCTCAGGCTGCGCGTTTCGGCCCCGAACCTTCATTTTGCATCGGTTTGGGATCATTTTTGGTGGAGACCTTATTTTCACTGTTAGAAAGCTTTTAGGAGGGTGGGAGGAGAGCAATTTTTCTGAAAAGACAACTTCTTTTTGGTCAAAAGTGGTTCAGCATGAATCCGGGAAGGAGAAAAATTTGCGCGGCTTCACCGAAACGGGCGTAACTCTTTGCACAAGAGGAATTAAGATATGAGGCCACCACCATTGGAAAGCTTACTTCCGGGGCTTCATTTTGTACTCAAGAATATCCCAAGTCCAAGTCCGGGGGGGGGGAGATGTGGTTGGTTGAAGTCTGGTTGGACCGAATCTGCGCGGCTTCACGGAAAAGGGTATAACTTTTTCTACAGGAAGAATTTTAATGCAAGGTTCACGCCATTGGAAAGTTAACTTCTGGGGCTTCATCCTAAGGGGTGGCCGACCACTTTTTTCCCTTTGACCTAGCCGGACGGCTAGGGGAAGTGGCCGGCCGGCCACCTGCAGCCAAAATGCCAGGCCGGCCTGCTTCTTCAGGTTGAGTACATTCCAGCTGTGCCTTGGTTTTCCCCCAAAAATATCTATATCCGGGGGACCCTTTTGGAGGAAAAAGAAGCCTCATTTTCCTCCACTTTTGCCTAGACTCTTCTCTCCCTCTCTTGCCTAGATAGTTGGCCTCCCAACTCAAGAGAAAGGGTTACAAGAATTGCTTTGAAGATATAGATACATATCTCTCCATTTACTTCAAGTTTTGGCTCCATTTCTTCATCATCATCAAGCTCTACCACCACCACTCCATTCCAACAGCAAGGGGAGGAATTCCAGCAGCTTAGAGTCATCAAAGTTGGTCTAAGAAGCAACAAAAGCATTGGTCTTCAAGGGTAAGTCCACTTTTCCTCTTTTCTAGCTCATTTTTGCACCATTCCTCTAGCCATCTTGATTACTGTTTTAGGCTCCAACCCTAACTGAAACTAAGCCTATTTTGAGCTATTCTACATGTTTGTTGAAGGGTTCAACCCTATTTGAGAACCCCACCTCACACTTGTTTCAATACCTCTTTGTATGTCAATATTTTGCATGCTTTTTCTAGCCTATGTATGATCTGTTTTGGAGCCTGATGTGAACTGTAAATGGGCTTATTTTGAGCCCCTCTTCAACATTGAAGAAGGGCTCAACACTGTTTGGGACTATTCCATGTTTTGTACTTTCCATTTATGTCCTCCTTTGGTTCCCATTTTTGTATGCTTTAGCGCCCTGATGTTGCCTGTGTTTTGGACTTTGGGCTCCGACACCTAAAAAACAGCCATACTTTTGACATCCCCTTGCCTCATGTTCTCATCCTAAGGGTCTTTGCCCTTTTCTGGTTGCAAATTTTGTATCTTCCTGTCGTTATCCAAGCCTCTTTTCGCCGAGCCTCATCTTGCATGAGCATTCTTGAGTGTACCACACTTTAATACCCCTCTCGTATTTTGGGGCTGCCATAGTAATCTGTAATCCAGTCCATCACTTTTTTCTGGCCCCTCTTCAGTGTTATACAAGAGTCTTTTTCTTCTTTGGCTTTGCATCTACCCACTTGCTCCTTTGGTCCATTTTTTCGCCCAACTTCTTGCATAAGAGCTTAAGCCATACCCCTATTTTGTTTTTGGGGTTTTACAGTTCTGAAAAATGTCATATTTTGGGCCTCTTTCCAATGTTGTTGACAGGGCCTAACCTGTTTGGGGTCAGCAACTGTGAGTTGCTTCATTACCCTCATATTTAGGGCCATTTCTGCATGCTAGTTTTGCCATATTTTGTGCTTACTATTTGGCCATGTTTTTGAACTGTAAAAAGTGCTATTCTAAGGGGCCTTCTTGCTTCTGTCTTTTCATCTCATGTGCAAATTATGCATTGCTTTGTATAGCTGTAAGCCATTTTATGTCACCTAATGTTGCATTTCGGTTTTAATTCCATGCATTGGTGTACTTTCGCCTCATTTCGGGGCTGTTTTCCCCCCACATTTCAGTGGCTGAAATTCCATTAGCAGTTGCATATTCATATTTAAGCCATATTGCATTGCGTATTGCCATTGTCCTCGGTTTGGCGTACCTGTGTGCACGCTTCATTCGAGGGCACTTCATTTTCCATCCAATCGCCCCTCTTATGTGAGTGTGGCTGAGGCTCTTCTCATGTTAGTCAGTAAGGCCATGTTGCATCTATATGCCATTTTTTAGCCATATTGCATTTGCGTTATGCTCATTGCCTCGGTTTCGTGCCTATGTGCACGCATTTCGAGAACACTTCATTTATACCATCGGCCTCTTATATGAGTGTGCCCCGCTGAGGCTCTCCTCATGTTAGTATAAGTCCACTGTTGCATTCTATATAACGCATTGTTCTATGCGCATTGCATTGCGTATGTCATTGCCTCGGTTTGCGTGCCCGTGGGCACCGCATTTCCGAGCATCGCTCATTTTCATAACATTGTGCATGCTAGGCTGTATCTAGTTGCATTCAATGCATGTCATGTATATCACATACGTGTTGGGGATAGGAGTTAGCCTGGAACACGGAAACGAGGCCGCATTTCGTACTCCGAGTGAAGGAATGTATCTCAATTCCCCAGTCGCCGACACTCCGGATCATGCCATGATGGAGTTAGGTCTTGTTGTGTTTTCATTGTTTGCATTCATTCTATATTGAGTTGTGCAATTGACCTCCGGTCGCCATCATGCTCGGTAAATGCGTAATTGGTGGCACGAAGGATCGGGAGGCATACATATATTGTGAAAATACATTGCTATGCCACTTTCGCCCTGCTCTCTGTGCAATGCAAAATGAGAAGATCAGCAACTTTTTCTGGGCTTGGCATCCGCTTTTCAAAAAAGGTGTAAACAAGGCTAATTGGGGGCATTCCCCAATGGATTTCCCGCGCAAGTAGCCTAAATATACATCATTCATCAGAAGCAAGGCAGTCCCTGCTTTGCACCGCCAGTTTTACAGTTTTCTTAGTTAATTTGAATTAATTAGAATTGGTAATAATTATTCGGACTGTAATATTTGGACTGTAATATTCTTTCATTTGGGATTTGTATATTTATTTGGACCCTCTGCGCGAGGGCATAATTGTAATAATGTGCGTGATGGTGGTGTTGTATGTATTTCCAACCCGTTTTCCTCTTTTATATTTATCCGCTTATGATGGTTGATTAGGGCATATTTCAATTAGCATACAGTAATGAAAGCATGTTTTGCATGCATTCATCTGTTTTGCATGTGCACGCGGGCTCGGCGCATCATACTAACTGCATTGTACTTTCATTCCAATTGAATTACATGAATAGTTGTAGTTTTCACATGCCATGTTAGATAGCCGACCTGCTATAGTTTGCATTTTGGCATGTACTCTTAGGCATTTCTGTATACTTAGGATCTGCATGATTTTCTAATGTGGTTTCCATTTTGGCTTGGATACTCGGTAAGTTTTAATGCTTTGCATCCTTGCATGCCATGTGAGTTGCTGCCAATGAATAGCAATGCTTACCATGAGGCTAATTGCTTATGTGACATAACTGCCTGAATGCCATGTGGGTGAAGGTTGGGTTATTTGGATTGGATTAATTCATCAAATGTGTGTTTTAAGCCCACTAGATAGTGGCATAATCATGTTTTCTAAGCCCACCCGAGGGTGGCAAATCCACGTCTTAGCCTACTTGCGGGTAGCATCATCAAACCATTTTCAAATAAACAAACATGAAATGTTTTATTCCAATTCAGGCGATCCAGTCTATACTTGTATGCTGTGTGCATCACATAGTAACCTAGGCTAATAACCGGATTAAGGACACACAAAGTTTTCAAAAATATATATCATGGTTAGTAGAGGCCGATCTTTGATCGGGCGAGCGGGGGTGCTCACGAAGTGACCTTCCCCAATCGTACCCAAGTTCCCGAGCCGAGGCAACTTTGGTGATGACGGACACGTGGCCTTAGGCAAACGAGTCAGGGTTTCCTAAATTTCTCCAAAATAAAATATTTAGGTGGCGACTCTGTATCTGGCAAAGCAGTCCATGTTTGGCACTTCTTTCAAAATCTGTTTTCTTAAAACGATTTGCCGGATTTGGGCTCTTTGGTTCAAGATTTAGAACCGTGACACGAATCGAGTCCGAGCTGTAGCGAGGTCCCCCGCGGGCTTGTTACACAAGCATACTATCATGGTAACACTCACACTCATGCAAGATGCTAACGCATAAATACTTACCTAGTACTCCGAGCCAAAACAAGAAACTAATTAGAAATCATGCATGATCCTAGTTCATGTTAAGATGGCTAATGCAACACATACCAAATGCAACTAGAATAGGCTCAGCTAATCTAAGAATGGCATGTGAAATGCGACAACTCGATACACGTATTCAAGTTGAAATTGAAACACTATGCAATTAGTATGATGCGCCGAGCCCGGTGCGTGCAATACGAATGAATGTATGCAAACATGCTAACATAAGTATGCTAATTGAAACATGACCTAAAACTAACCATCAAAAGTAGGTAAGTAAAAGGGAGAAAGACGTGGAGTTGGAAGACATTCACACACGCACGCGCACTTACTACCAATTCGCCTTCTCGACGGAGGGTCCAAATAAATAATACAAACCCAAATGATTAATCAACTATCCTAACTAATTAATTATTACAAACCCTTAATTAATTAACAAATTAATTACAAAAAGGAGGCCGCTGCAGCTCCACCTCGGAATGATTGAATGATGCATGCTCGATCGCCTCGCTGGAAAACTCGTTGCCATGCCACATGTTGCCTCTATTTGCACTGTTTTGTATCTCTGAAATTGTGAAAATCCTTGGGATGCTTCTGAAACACTCCCTGAACACTGTGGGAGGTCACCGTCCAAGAGATGAAGTCACTGGCCATGGGAAAATGATCATCGACCAAAAGTGGAGCTCTCAGCCAGGTTAAGTTAGCCGGCCGGCACTGAAGATGGCCGACCGGCCATCCCTTCCTGCAGAATGCTATTTTTGCTGCAGCAGAGGATAGACAGTGCATGACAGAGCGTTTACAAGACAATGTGTGCACGACCACCCTCCCTATCATACTATGAACTTAAGGGAGTATGGCTCTCGACCCTCAGACCACCAATCACGCATTTCAATGCATGATGGCTAAAGGTGCCAAGTGTGCAAATCAATGTGGAGTGAATGCAACAAAACACATGAATGCCTAGAACTCTATCATGCTTGATCAAGAGCGTTGGCAACCGAGGATTGAGGTATGTTTCGTCACTTCAAGTACGAACGTCTCTCATTCCTCATGTTTGGTTTGACACCCCAAACCAAACACAATGCAATGCATGCATGTCAAACACAATGTGACTCAAGTATGCACACAAAGCTTAAAGTAGCAAACATGCCAAATGTAATGCAACCTAAACGTGTAAACATGCAATGTACAAGACAAGCATGCAACAACATGCAGAGATGGACTTAAACTGACATGGGAAGACCTCAGCTATACCCAAAACAGTGGCCAAAGTCGTGAATTGGGAGCATGGAAATGCAAAACGAACATGCACATGCAAATGGCCCAACACTTAGGCAACAATGCACAATCTTCAGGCATGAGAAAGATGTGATAAACATGAGAGTATGGAAATGCATTAAGCTCTGAAATCATGTGAGGAATGATGCCGAACCATCCAAACAAAACAAATGTAGCATGCAAGGAGGCCTAAAGCTTAAGGCTAGTGAAGGGACTTGAACCAAAGCTACACAAAACAAAGGGCATATGGCAAGCATGACCCAAAATAGTCCTAAAGCATGGCAAAGTAAGCCTAAAACATGCAATGACCAAAGCCAAAACAAGCTAAGACAAAGGGGCAAGAACATGAGGCATGTAAGGCTACCAAAGAGGTATTACACTACGCCTAAGACAACTAAACATAACATGTTTTAAGCCAATAAAAACAGAGTTATGGCATGCCAAAATGAGCCCAAAAACCCGCTTAGATGGCATCCCAAAGGCCTAAACATGATGGCATACACAATGACACATTCATGAGGCACAACATACCAACTCTTTAAAACATTAAATTAGTCACAAGTGCAAGCATAGGAGCATACTATATGGACTGAAATAACATGACAAGTAATGCCAAATCACTGAAATGGTCGAAATAAAGCATGCTAATGACTTGAACACTCAAAACTAACAAGCTAGATTGCATGATGGCTATACAAAGCATGGCATATGTGACCCAAGCAACCAAAATCAGACCTCAAGCATGGCAAAACAAAGTTAAAAGCTTCTCAAAGTTAAGCCAAAACATGTAAGCATGGTGGTCTAAACACAAGGTCCATGTTAAGGCAAATGAGGAGATTACAAAGCAAGTATATGAAGCATGTAAGAACCGACTAAACCCACCCAAAACAGAGTCATGGCATGCTAAAACAACACCAAAAACCCACTGAAATGAGGTCAACATAGGCTAGAAAGACATGCTCAAACATGAAGCATACAAGACTAGTTTGCAAAATTTACACTACAAGTGTATAGACCATGCATGGAATGACCAAGATAGGCAAAACAGTGGTATATCACAGCAAAATAACCACAAATACCAGCTAAGACATGGCTAACATGAACTTAACGAAGGTGCTCATATATGAGGCAAATATGACAAGTATTGAAGACAACAAGGAGAGGGGATGGCCCTCTCCTTATTAGGACCTAGAAACACCATTCAGTGGTGAGAAGGCCAATATAAGGTGGTCCCAGAGCTCACAAAAAAAGGCACAAAAATGAGGCCAAACAAGGCCTAAGAAGGGATAAACAACCCCAAACACAAAAGTGATCTTAAACAAAGATCAAAATTATGTAAAAACAGAACTTTTTTCAGTTGGACACTAAGCTTAAAACAGTATGCAAGTATTGCTAAAAGCTTAAGAAAAAATGGGGAATAAAAGAATAGTTTCTCACCCTTGAAGAACACTTCAAGAACACCAACTCCAGCACCTCCTTTTGATCAAAACCAACTCAAAAACTCTGAAAACAACTCCTTAGCACCTCAGTAACTAAGGCATAGTGTACCACTAGGTGCTTTAGTGCAAAAATATGAACAAAACACCCTTTAGAAAACTATTACACACACAACTATATAGAGAGAGGAGATATAGATAGAGTGATATATATATTCTATATCAGTTGGCTGAACCCCTAGAAAGGGAGGGGAGGCTCTCCTCTTATAGGAAATCTAATTCCAAGCTTCCAAGGGAAGTTAAGTGTAAGGATGAAATCCCTCCATGCACGTGTATGGAGCGTAGAGTTTGTGCTCACCAACTGGCACAGCTGGTATGCACAATGCTTGAAAAAGGCAAAGAAAATGCTTCGGCCAGGAAAAGTGGCCGATCGACCAAGAAAATGCCCGGTCGACCAAATATAGTGCCGATTGACCAATACATTTGGCCAGTGGCAAGAAACAAGGCCAGTGGCCTCAGGCCATGGCCGGTGGGTTGAAGGGATGGCTAACAGGCCACTTTCTACCCTCAGAAGCCAAAAACACAAGTGTTTGGCCCACAACCAAGCACAAAACAAACAAGTTGAGAGATCTTGAGGCAAGGCACGCAACCGAGACTTCCTAGAACTCAAAATGAACACAAACATGGATGATCATCGAGTGTTCAAACGATGATGTCCAAGTCTTGAGGACGGTCAAAAATGGGGTGTCTACATAGTTGAGCTATAAATGCATCCAATTTTGCTTTGAACACTTGTGCGCTATGTTACATATTTCCTCTCAAGAGGGTTGGTATGGAAGAGGCAATTTGTTCCCTATTTGGCATTTCTTGATTTGTATAAACCTTTGATGAGTCATATGACATGGTTATTGGCATGCTGAATTTGACAGACCAGATTGAAATCAACATTCTTTTTGATTTCTTTATTATTTCCATAACATGTTACTGGTTTTTCTATTGCTCTATGGACTGGTGGTTGCTCCTAGTTAGTATGTGTATGTGTTGTGCTTCATGCGTGTTATGTGGACAGAGATTGTGGAGTTACTTCTATGGCCTAGCTGTTGTGTTTCACAGTTGGTTGTTGCTACGCCTAATTGTGTATGTGAACAAACTTTAGGATATTTAACTTATGAAAAAAAAATGATTTGATTTTGCAGGATCAGTTTGATTAACAAGGCAATCCGAGTGATGTAGCAAGGACTTTAAACACACAACTTGGTCGGCGAATGAGTGGCTTCACCTATAAGTTGCACAAACAATACAATAAACTTAAGGATGCAAGAGGGAAGGAGTACGCGAGAAGGTACCCACCTGCAAGTGTTACTCTTAATCAGTGGACATCTCTAATTGACAAGAAGTGGAATAGTAAAGAATTCATGGTGAAAGGTTTTATGTTAATTGTCAAAAATTAAGTTTCTTCTTCCTAATGTTAAGTTTTCTTGTTTTGATTGGTGTTTCAATTGTGTAGAAACAATCACTAACTAATGTGAATAATAGGATGCGAATACAAACAAAACATAGATGTGGATCAAAATCAATCCCGGTTAAGGTACACAGCTCTGTGCGTTCTACTATTTTATTTTATTGGATTAGTAGGCTCTGTTATTTAAATATTTGAAATAACATTCAATAACAAATGAATCAGATAATTGCAAATGGAAAAGTGCTCGATTTGGTAGAATTTTACAAGTCCGTCAACTATAATTCAGACACGCATGAATGGATTTTGTCGTAGAGCCAAGCTAATTATGTATGTACTAGGCAATGTTTATTAATTTTGACAAAATTATTTATTTTTCTTTGTAGGGTTGAATAACTAATAATTGTTTGATTTATTTCAAATTAACATGACAACATGATACAAACGCAAGCAGAACACCTCTCGCAGATTGGTACGATCCTAGAGTTGTTGGCAGTCAAGGTGCTTAAGCCAAGGTTAGGTTATGTGAAAGGACTTGGCATGAGGCTTTCTTCTTCTATGAAGACTACTGTTGAACTTGTTGAAAATAGTGACTATGTTCAACGCCTTGAGATGCAAATAGCACATCAAAATGAAAAAATTGTAAGATTTCAAAAGTTAAAGAAGAAATAAAGCAAGAAGATACAAAGTATCATAGAATGTTGGAGGCAGAAAGGTATCAAGGGAAATTTTGAGAGTGGGGAAAGTTCAAATCTGATGGACAAACTTCTTGGTTAGTATACTATGTTTATATGTTAATTTAGTAGAAAATTTCTTCTTCAACTAGGGTAGAATAAAAAACTTTAAAATTTAGGCACAAAAGGTCCCGGGAAAATAGTGAAATATGGATGTAAAGGCCCGGGAAACATCACAAACACCTTGAGACAGAGCAACATAAGTTGTGCAAACTTACAGAACAAGCAGGTGGCTCTCGATTTCAAAGCTACTTTGAAATTTGCACTATTCCAACACTTAGGCACGAAAATAGGTCTTGGAGAGGGGGGGAGAAGCTTGAAATAGGCACGAAAAGGCTCGAGAAACGTCACAAACACCTCAAAAGGAACCAACATAAGTTGTGAACACTACGGAACAAGCACATGACTCCCATTGGAACAAGCACGTGACTCTTAGTTTGAAAACTACTTTGAATTATGAATTTTTCCAACACTTAAGCTTAAAAATAGGTCATTGAGGGACAAGATAATGAAATGTGAACAACAAGGCCTTGGAAACATCATGAGCACCTCGAGAGGAACCAATGTAAATTATGAGAACTTATAGAACAAGCACGAGACTCCTAATTTAAAAACTACTTTGAAATTTGTAAATTTCCAACACTTAGGCATGAAAGTAAGCCATCGTGGGGCAAAATTGTTGAATAGACACAAAAAGGTCTAGAAATTATCATGAACACCTTGGAAGGAATCAACATAAGTTGTGAAAACTTATAGAACAATCATAGGATTCTCAGTTGGAAAACATTTAGGCTTGAAAATAGGCTGTTAGGGAGTAAAATCTTGAAATAGTCGTAAAAATGCTTGGGAAACATCATGAACACATTAGGAGGAACTAATGTAAATTGTAAAAATTTACAGAACAGGCACGGTAAATTTTGGTTTGAAATTTACTTCGAATTTTTTATTTTTTCTCTTTTAGGTTGCATGTCAACATATTTAGTGAATGGCTACCTTAACATTTTTGTTGTTGTTGTTGTTTGTTTGTTTGTGTGTGTGTGTGTTTTTTTTTTTAATTTTATTTTAAATGGCAGATTGGAGATGAACGGATTTGGTAACTTGCATAGCAAGAGTTTTTTTGTTAATATTACCAGACACATATCCATCACAGTGTAGTTTTACTTTTTGTTGATATTACCAAACATGTATTTTGACTATGTTGTCATGGGTTATGATTATATTATGATGGATCTTATCTTTTTGTTGATACTATCAAACATGTATTTTAACTATATTGTTGCTTTATGCAAATGAACAAATTTTTGTAATAATCTGTAATGGATATTATATTGAACTAGTTATTAAAATGCACAAGTTATTTTGATTGTGTCGTTGTAGTTTTTGATTTGACTAGCATAGATGTTATAGTATGGATGTTTTATATTAATTTCTTGATACGATCAGACGTATATTTTGCTTGTGTTGTTTTATGAAAATGAATAGCTTAATTTTATATTGATTTGCATTAGATATTTTATTGAATAGATTATTCAAATGCATAGGGATTGTTCATTGAAAAAAATATATAAAAATTGCAAATATCCCCACGCCTCACACAATTTTTAAAATTTATTTATCATTGGCAACAAAAAAAAAATTGTTGCTAAAACTTTCTAATCCCAAAAAATAATTTCGTCACATATGTTTAGTATTTTGTCACTAAATTGAAATATTTCTTAACAAAAATATTCGTCACTGAAGGGTCTTTTTTCTTGCATCTTTTGGTGACGAATATTTTCATCACTAAAAATTCTATCACTATTTTTAATGACGAAATATTTCGTCACCCAAAACAAGTAGAATAAAATTTTATTTAATTCTAGTGACGAAATAGCGTTATAAATGACAAAATATTTAACATTTAACAACGAAATGTTTTCTCACCAAATTCTAATAATAGGCGACAAAATAAAATTTTGTCACCAGGTACTTTTAGCGATGACCAATATACGACGAACGTGGTGACGAAATTATTTCATTGCAAACCAATTTAGTGACATAAATTTCACTATTGGAGACAAAGTGATTTTGTCATTAAAGAACCATTTTGTTGTAGTGTTCCTGTTCGCCGGAGCGAGACGAAGCTTTTGATGAAAGCGAAATACTTGAACATACAGTGGAACTCGAACATACAGCAATGGAGGTTAGTGATTCTAGAGAGGGAAAGTTTGTGTGAGGAGAGAGAGTTTGGAATAAGAAGTGAAGGGACAAAGAAAGAGAATGAAGGATTTTGGTGAGTTCAAAAGGGCGATAATCAAAATGATTTAAATTTCTTAGAAAACGTGCAACAGTTCGTGTCAGGTGACGTCAGACAGCATGGGTCAAGAGTGATGGAACACATCTGTTGATGTGACAGATATGGACCAGTGGGGAGGTGTGACATCATTATGTTGGTTGTGGAGTTTGTTAGAAGAAACTGACTTGAAATCTTGAATTCTTGAACTAGCATGTGATTACCTCGGCTAGTAGTGTGATTTCTATTGAGATGTTAGGCATCAATGAGATAGAGCATCTTGGTTCTTGGTACTTAATGAGTGGACGGTTGTGAGTCCCTATTTATTGAAGTCGATGAGTCATGATCTCGGTTAGATGAGTATCCTCTAGCATGTTGTTTAGCTGACATGTTGAGAGGATAGATGATGTAGGTTCCTGTCATGACCCAAACCCACCCCTATAGGTTTAGCATCGTTACCGGCTAGTAATCCTGGGATTACCGAAGGCCTTTGAGACAAATTAACATAATGGTAGGGGCTAGCAGAAGCAAATAACAAATATACAACGTCCTTTGAGCTATGCAGACTTATATGAGACAGAAAAATTTTAAACTTTTTATATACATATATACACATCATCCCTACGTCATAATATATATACAGATCAGACAAAAAGGACTTAGCCCCTTTTTCAAAATATACAAGATTTCTTAACCAAACAAGAAAACAAAATTTAAACTTTAAATCACATAGCGATAATCACTTGACATGTCCGAAACCTCCACGGGAGGCACATAGGTTGGTTGACAAAAACAGATTCTAGACAGATGCCTCTAAGCTTGGTCGCGCGTCTGATCACCTACATACATAAATAATACAGTGAGCTAGAGCCCAGTGAATAATAACAGAGTAAAGGGTTTTAATGAATGAGTCCGTACAGATTCATAATTCATAATTCAATTTCGTATCAAATTCATAATTTGTTCAGATCATATACAGAAATCATAAGTCATGCGCAAGTATACATGATAGATCCATAAGCGCTAACAGAGCAGATACATAACAGATGCAGACACGTGAGGGTTACGAATAACCAATTCCATTAAGGAACCTTTGGATCCGGATAATAGAGAATAAACACGCTGAGCCCCATGATGGAGCCTCCGGTACGGGTAACAGAGTGCAAACAGATTAAGTTCCATGATGGAACCTCCAATACCGGGTAACAGCCAACACATATCACATGATACTAAGGATGTCATGAACACATATCAGAAATTGGACAATCATTCATTGTACAGAACATAACATTTCAGAAAACAATTCTTATTTCATCATACAGAAAATAAATAAGGTTGAACATAGCTTTACTATGTTATTACTCACAGATAGCCGCAGAAGCAAATCAGACGGACTAGACATATCAGATAAATCAAGCAAACAATGGCGCGTGACCTACACAAGCACATAACATACACACATTGAAATACAATATTACTCCCTTGATCAAACTTGAGTTTTCTAGTCTTTTCCGTTTAAACAGTCCGAAGTTCTACTACGCTTCTTCTTTCTCATTCAAATAAACCGGGTTCTTATTTCACATATTCTTTCATTACTAAGCCCTTCTTTTCCAAATAGATTGATCTTTTACTTGGCTTCTTAAGCAATTACCACTAGATCAATGATTCATTCTTTAACTAACTAATCTATGTTGATTGGTAGCTTATTAATCTTTATTGAGTCATAAATCATGTCTAGAATGCTTTGAAAAGAGATGAGAATAAAAATATGAACTAAATGCAACTTTCCAAAATATGCTAAGCGGACTATAAAATATGAACAACTTCTGGGAGCTCGATTTTCACCCTCGAGCGAGACTTTCCTCGCTCGAGAGGACAGTGTAAATTTTGGAATTTCTAGAATTGCAATTGAAGTTCAAATTTGATATTCAAAGCCTCAAAACATGTATTTTTGGTACACAAAAATGGAGATCCATTGTATGATTTAGAAAACATTTTCAATTAGAAAACATTCATTCAAAATCATGTTCCAATTGCCCAATTTTAGTTTTAATTCATCTTATTAATATCAACCCACAATTCTAAAATATAAATTAGACATCCCAACCTCTTGAAATTCCATGATGTATGTAATACAAATAGATCTAATTTTACTATTAATAACAAAATCAACTTAACTCAGTTTTTAACAAAATACTTAATTTATAATCATGGGTGTTCTAAAATGTATCTAAATTGAATAATATTCTTAAATTACATCACATGCATGGATTAAATAAAAATCTAATTATTAAATCAAAATTTTAAGATTAATTCCAAATTTCCATAAACTTGATTTTCTTAAAACATTTCCTTTGTCTCTTCAAAATATGAACTTGAATGGCTCAATTCCCTTAAAACTCATGTATTACAAGATAATACTACAAAATTAAATCAAAACAATTAATTTTCCAAATTAATTTGCACAACTATGAGTCTACTTAATTTCTTACTTTAGATACTGGCTGCGTTCCCGGAATCACATCAACGGTAAATTCAATCTCCCTGTCAGTCAAATCCCCTGGCAGATTATCTAGAAAAATATCTAGGAATTCTCTGACTATAGGAATACTATTCACGTTAGCATTATCATCAGTAGGTACAGTCAATACAGAACACAGATATCCCTTACACCCCTTTCTAATCAATTTAACAGCTTTCACAGATAAAATCAAGTACGGAGGAGGTACTACTCCAACCCCATTAAACACAAATTCAGGTAAACCCGGTGGACGGAACACTACTTGTTTCGTTACACAGTCTATGGTAGCATGGTATTTCGTTAACCAGTCCATTCCCAATATTACATCAAAATGATCAATGTTCAGGGGCAGTAAGTTAATAAACAAATGTGCATCTCCAACAATAATTTCACAAGCAGGGTACATATATGCACAGGTCATAGATCCCCCAATGGGTGATGATACAGCTAACAGATAATTCATGGGTTCTAATGGTCTATTCAGTTTTCGCGAAAAAGCATGCGACACATATGAATGTGTAGACCCCAAATCAATCAGTACATAAGCATTTTGAGTACAAATAGAGAGAATACCTGACACAACGGTCTCGGTATTCTGCACGTCTCCCGGTACTAGGGCGAACACTCAGCCCTGCCTTATGGGCTTTTTCCCGGTAGCTTTGGGGTTCGATTTTGGTGCAACAATTGATGCTGCCACACTTGGTGCAGCTTTACTACTGGCTTGTGGAGCAGAGGGGCAGTCTTTAACCATGTGACCCACCTTGCCACACCTGTAACAGGCTCCAGATATTTTGAAACAGACCCCTTTGTGCTTTTTACCACACTCAGAACAGGGTGGTATGGAACCATTCCCTTGACTGGGGCTAGTTGTTGACCCCGTATTCTGTTTCTTGTTCAATGGGTTATGCTTGCCTTTCTTGAATTTAAAACCCTGCCTTTTACCACGCCATTCAGACGCTGGTGTTTCAGTTTTCAGTGCCTCGATGTTCGACTCAGCCATCAAGGCTCGGTCAAGAACATTTACATAATTCGGTAATTTCAGAACATTTATTCTGTCGAGTATTGCAACATTAAGGCCACCTTCAAACTTCCTGGCCTTCTTATAGTCAGTGTCAACCATATGTGGTGCATAACGGACAAGTTCAGTAAATTTTGTCTCATATTCAGCAACGGACATTGTGCCTTGTCTCAGCTGTTCGAATTCAGTTACTTTTCTGTCCCTAACACACTGAGGGAAGTACTTTTCAAAAAAGGCTCCTTTGAATTGAGCCCAAGTCATAACAGTATTGTCATTACGGATAAGCATCCACCACCTTCTAGCTTCTTCTTGCAAAGTAAAGGCTGCCAATAGCACTTTATGTGCTTCGGAGCACGGAAAAACCTCAAACAATTTTTCAGTCTCGAGAACCCACGCTTCAGCTTTTAACGGTTCAAGGCCTCCCTGGAAGGATGGTGGTTTCATTTTGCTGAACTTATGGGTGAGAGCAATTATGTCCCCATCATTAACATTCACATTCTGCTCCAGCTGTACCGGAGGAGGATGTGGGGGCTGTTGATTCTGTTGTTGATCTAATCTTTCAGTTATTAGTTCCATCAATTCTTTCCAGTCTTGCCATTCTTGCCTCAGAGGATGAGGATTCAGATTCATTTGCAGTTCTTGCATTATCCATTTCACTATAGGTAGTTATAACAGTTATCAACATAGGCAGTCATTTGTTTAAACAGATTAACACATTAGCATACATTCAGTCATGTCATAGCCACACACTTATCATTCTCATGTAATGCCCTAATCGCTTTTCTAGGACATCCTATAGCTCATTGGGACACGTGTGTGCGGTATAACTCGTGGTAAGTATCGCTCTGATACCACTCTGTCACGACCCAAACCCGTCCCTATGGGTTTAGCACCGTAACCGGCCAGTAATCCGAGATTACCGAAAGCCTGCTTAACAGTAATACAGTAAAATAGAGTACAGGGGCCTGGCGGAAGCCAAAATAGTAATTAAACAATGTCCAATGAGCTGTGACAGTCTGTATGCCAAAAAGACTTTTCATACAAATATATATACAGTCGGACAAAACAGTATGTACATATACACTCATTCAGTTCAGGGACCTAATCCCTATTAAACAGTACAGTACAGTAAACAAAACAGTTACAAAGACAGAAGGGGGAACTAAAACATCCCTAAGCCATAGCTTGACAGGCTCGGAACCTCGCAGCGAGGCACATAGGTTGGCTTGACAAAACTGGAGCTTACCCCGACGCTTCTAGCTGCGGTCTGGTGCCTGTACACCTACATATATATATGAGCAGTGAGCTAAAGCCCAATGAATAGCATAATGCGTAAAGAGGTTAAGAATGAATGTCCTCACAGTAATGAAAACAGTTCGTTAATTCAGTATATCAGTCATTCAGTCATATGTGGTACATCCATTAGCATAACAGTAACAGTAGGTCTTAAAAGACCGAACAGTAAATGATGACCATCAATCAGTAACAGTAGTGGTTCCAACAAGGGAACCGACAGAGATCTCTGTAATAGTAACAGTAAACAGTAGGTGCTAAGGATGCCACAATACAGTTCAGAATATAGGACATACATTCATTCAATTAACAGTATCAGTTCAGAAAGCA